>RYFJ01000040.1:0-358548 GCA_003991445.1 Oryza meyeriana var. granulata | reverse complement strand
TCCCTCTCTCTCGCTTTCACCGTGTATTCTATCGCCATCAATATGATTATTGTACCTATTCTAATGCTATTTTAAGATGAAAAACAGCGATGTTGTATAGCACTCTACCCCTTCCGCACTTACGATTTCACCGACTGAGAATCGACTCTATCTCAAAGTCAATCAATCTCTATATTATAAATGGATCGTCTTCTCCTCTCAAACGTCCTTCTCTACATATAAAAAAACACCATTACTAAAAAACACTTCCCAAAAAAATCCGAACCACTACCCTAACAAACCACTAATAAAAACGAGTTCCCCAAACAAATTCCTTTCAAGCACAGTTAGTCAAGGAAAATAGAGAGCATTACAAATTTACTATACTTATAATAGGCAAAGAACATAAAAACAAACTAAATACAATTTTGAGACAAACTTAATCTAAAATAAATTATCTACAAATATTTTTACGGAAAAGGAATGGTGATTATTTGTGTGATCTCACTTTCCGCCCAGCTGGAAAAGAAAACTATCAAAGCATTTCTGTCATTTCATTTGGATTCAGCGGCTGTTAAGAATGCACCACAGTCCTATTGTCCTAGCCAGTTGGCCATGTATATTCTAGTTCAAGAGCGACTCGCTACAGATGCAGCCCAATAGGACTGTTCCGAGTTCGCCCAAAATCACCCGTTAGAAAAAGATTATGGTTTATTTCTGGATCAATCTGTTGGTCATTAGATCTGCAGTCTTCACAATATAGAAAAAGAAGTCTCTGCTAATTAGCACATCGCGTGTCGCTTGAAGCTCTGGAAAAAACAATTTTGTATTTTTTTAAAAAAAACCGAAGCTGTGTTGCCGATTATTATATTAAGCAGAGAGAACAATATTGTATATGATTATAGATAGAAATCGACTCGGCGCCGCTACCACAATAAGTGCTAGAGATTGCTCTCATCGTTAGCTCTTATATCTTCTAACAAAACACCATTTCTAACGGGACGTCAGACCATTATATATCCGATGCTCCTTTTTATTCTTCAACTTGCCTCTTCTTTATACACTGTATAATCAATAGCCTCTCATGCAAAACTTTATCTTCTCTATGAACTATCGTATTTCCAGTTTTTTCTTTGTTCGCAAAACGCTAGTTATTACATTTGTATCCCCAATCACATTATTCAGATCGCAATCTAGCAATAAAACAAGGAGACAACACGTCTCAGTTTCCACACTTCAATGGCAATATCATCTGAAATGCAAATCATCTGTCCCATTTTCTCAAATCACAAATTGCTCGAATACGCTCATCTTGCTATTAACAGCAAGACTGAAACAGTTAAGAAATCATTCATCGTAATCTTATGTGTTAGAGAGCTCAAATAAGCACTCCTTCCAGTCCTCTGAGAATTCTTGTATCTGCACAATCTAATCAGACAAAATGAATAATTAACATTCTTGTGCATTATATGCTCTTAGAAAAAAGATAATATCAAATTACAGAACATGCAAACCACCCCGTTTAGTGCCTTCGAAGCTGTGTAGTGTCGTATATGAATTAGTAAACAAGAAATATCATAGTACATAATTATTAAATGAATATTAAATTAAAAATTTAATCTATTTGTTATTCTAAATAATTTTTATATAGAAATTTTCTAAAAAAAATATCATTTTGTTTGAAAAAAAAATGTAAAAAAACCGATAAATAATAGAACAAACAGAACAAGCCATCTTGATAAGCAATAACAATCATCAAATCAAATTGTGCGTACTTTGCTTAGATGAGATCCAGCAAGTTGACTGGACCAATCGCGATGCAACAGTGGCGATAAATGGGTCGTGACCTCTCCACTGATTGAGAATACAGATACGTCCTTGGTTAATATTCAGAATGGATATGTAGTAATTAAGAAGACACAGTATGAGAATGGGAACGTAGTACATCAAAGAATCGTGGGGCTATTGATGATCTGCCTGCCTGCCCAACAACCGAAGCATGCAAGGTGCAGAAAATCAGAGTATATATCTGTAGCATCAGTTATTCAAGCAAAAACTTAACAGGAAATCCCCAAAGAGCCTCCGATAATACCTTTTTGTGAATCTTATCACAAAAGGTTAATATTCGTTAGTTTTAAGCACCTTCAAAATCTGCTTTGCCTGCTTGTCTTCGACAAAGCACAGTTTAGCTGACGGCTCCGACTGACTGGCATTGAGCATTCTGTATGCAGACGGAGCCAATCCATATATCTGCAGCTGATCAAGATGAAAAACTTACCCATCTCCCATTTGTTATGTCCATATAAAGCTGCTTGAATGGAACATAATGAATGCTAGAATCATGGTACAACTGTACACATTTAACGTTTTGCTACCATCCTACGTGAAGTTTCTTTGTATCAATGCTGATCGACTGTTCAAGCACACTGTATCTTCTTTAACATACAAGCCAAACTGTCTTAGCGACTCGGATCAGAATTCAGAACTGGCATCTTCTAATATAAGTGCACTGTTTGTCTTTTTTCACTAGCTAGTTTTTAATTAAATTGGTTCGTGCATGTATCAAAACCAGGAGTTCCCAGTTAATTCCAACTAATGTGTAATTAAATAAAAATTATAGGTTCAACTTCTATCATTTCTATTCCTGAGTTAAAACTTTGATGAATTTTTCCAACAATTAATCTGTCTTGGCTAACTAGTTGTTACATATCGTCTTTTCATCTGGCAAGCGATATGTGAATTGTTCGTGCATCAATCGAGTTCATCCATCTTGCTATCATCTGCGACATATGTCATGCGTCCTGGATTCACACTCCTATAACAAGCATGTTTCGACAAGAGACAAATTTTAGTTTGGACCTCTCATTTTCACGAGCAAACGAAAAAGATTTTTTACAGACAAGATCCTATTACTATACAAACAACTAGTGCTTCGGCTCATCATATGTAAATGTAGCTAAGGAGAGCGTACTATCTGTATTGCAAGCCTTAAACGCATGCAGCAGATTAGAGACTCTGTTTTAAAATAAATTATTAAGTGGATTATTGATATAGATTATTTAGTAATTATAAAGATAAATAAAATATTTTTATTTATGATTCCACTACACGAGTACTAGCCTCAATGACCTATCATTCTGTCTGCTCGTGCACCGCGCTAGCTAAGCTATTCGCTCGTTTAACTTTTTTTTTTATCTTCTAATTCCTTTGTTCTTTTTAATTGTCTTTTTAGAATTTTAAATTTGATTTTAAATAATTTTGATTTTAGAGCACTACTTGTCTAATCATCACCTCATATTTATTATCCTCACACACCTTTACCATTATTATTAATAGTTAATAAGGAGCATTATATTTTTTTATCACAAACTTTAATCTATACTAATAATTTAAGAACACAACTATTTTAAGATAAATGAGTATCACATAACTATTTGTTCTTTGTTCCAAAATAGATTCACTTTATCTCATTACTACTCGTCATTCTACAAATCATAAGTTTTTATTGTATCAATACCTCTTATTCTACTCCTTATCTATCTAGATCCAATACATTGTTTAATAATGAGTATCACTTTGTTTTTTTTACTTTGTTTTACATCTTAAAATCAAAAGTTAAATTTAATTTTATGACTAAACAAAATACCAGCACTAAAATTCGAACGGAATTACAGACTATTAGTTGTGACCTTATCGTATCAATTAATCATTCTGATCGACTGAATCTTTAACCCTAAAAAGACCCTACTGCTATTCTATCGATATGCGAGGTGCATCTTGGTTTATGGGATATGTCGTCGAGCAAAAGCAGATCGATGCAAATCGTCCCACGGAGCCGTCGATCAGGTCCATGTCAGTCGCAGACCAGGCACTCGACCTCCACCACTACCCATCACCAACTGCAATAATTATATATCTGCGTATTCTCTCGTATTTTAAAAATTATTTAATCGTCTATTAAATTAAAATCTAGATTAAATTAGCGACTCGAAGTAATTATTATATTTGTGTATTTTCTTCATCTAAAATAATAACTTCTATCGTTCAATAAATATTATTTTAAATATAACAACTTGATACTTAATACTAAATTAACATTTTTACCTTTGATTTATTATCATTAACTATCTAGGTCTACACTCTATCTATCTAAAAAGATAAACAAAATTTTGTTATCCACTTTTCTAATAGTTCTATTAAGAAATAAATTTATTACATAAAATTTCTTAATTTTGACGAGACAGACCCATGAAACACACGACCGGAATGATCTGCAGTCACGCACGCACCGCTCGTCACTAGATAGGCTGCCCATACGGCCACGTAGCTAGCCCGCCCACCTATCAGATGCCACTGAGGAAACTAACCAGGTCCTGGTCGACCGTACTGTCTCGCCCGTCCATACACGCAGCGGCAAGGAACAAAATTAGAGATCGAATCGTGACGATCGAATTTGACAACTACATGCCCAATCGCGTCGCGTTATACGTACGACCGCGACTGAGTGATGGATTGAATCGTGTAAATTAATTTCTTTCCCGTGTTAGTCGGGCATCTGTTTTGCCTGGTGCGTGTCGATATAGCTATAATGCATTGCAAAACGAAGCCGACAAATTTCCATGCGGCTTACTTGCACTGTGCCGTACGCAAGTTAGCTCGATCTGAATCAGGTGTGTGAGCAGCAGTGGCCGCGAGGAGCTAGCTGATCGTAGTCATGGTAGTTAATTATATTTATACGTACACATGTTTCCAAGCTACTAGCTAGTAGTATCAATCGGTCTCTGTGGTACACACGTGTAACGTATATACTAGTACTTACATCTATCTTTATTTTAAAATAAAAAACATATACGTAGACATGTGCACATCCTATCCTATTTATTTAGATATTATAGTATAAAATATGTTATTTACATGGCTTATTTGTAGCGCCCTGAACTCTAACTCCAGCTTTAGCTAGATCTAGCTTCTATAGAATTTAGATATGATCTAAAAGTGTTTGGCTAGTTTGATCAGCTCAAGAAATTCTGAAAGAGAGGAGGGAAAATGATGGACCATAGTACTGTTGGGTTTTCTTTCTCTTTAATTGATGTATAATTAATAATTGTTGATTACAAGGCATGAATATATGTTTGAAATTTCTCATCAATATTTTAATGTTAATTGTACTTAAAAATTTTAACACCACAATATGCAAGATAAAAAAATAACAAAATTGATATAAGTTCGAGTCCAAGCTTGACATATATATACACAAAACAGCTCAACAGCACATGGTCGCTGTACCAAGGTTCTTACCAGGAGAATGTAAAATAATCCAGCAACAAACACACTATTGTCGGGATATTGATGCCATCATCGCGATATGAGGTATAAATTAAATCGAAAAATCACATGAAAATGGGAATGGATCATGAGTTAGGTTTGTACAGCAACATTTGTAGCACCTCGCTGTCCCATATTCTTCATAACACCCTTGGTCGCTCTTGGTTTTGTGGTTACTCCAGTCTTTAAAGAGCTCCTTGGAGAATATTGGGTCCTGCTGTTAACTTCTTTGGAGTTTCCAAATACTGTGACGATGTAACCGGCAACATACCGTACTTGCATACCAATGGTTCAGACAAAATTACACATTTATTATTATGCAGGAAAACATAAATAGTGCATTTACATTAGTTATTTTAAGTAATGTAAGAGCCCAGGACATCTCTTAATACTCTTGTTCATTTTGGTGGTTTTCAATTTAATAATGTAGATAACAGTATGAACAAGCCTGTACTTGAGTAAGTTTTTTACAGATACACAATCAGTTCAATTAAATGGGAAAAAAAAATCTCAACAGTGATGGGTTGAGATGAATTACCACTTGAATCAAAATTATATTCAACGACATGAACAAAGATTAATATACATCGGAAAAACAGAATAATCATTTTAGCTCAAACAGATAGAGCAAGAGAACGTTCCATCACCCAAAATATAATCGCAACCAATCGGACAAAATATTTATTCATTTTCACAGATTAATTGCAGCCAATTGGGCAAAATATGATGCATATTAGTTAATGTTAATTAAAGTATCAATCAGTTGTATATGCACTAGCCAATTCAACCCCAAAAGAAACAGATCGCAACTGTTTTATTTGAGCTGCAGCTAAAAACTTGAACGGGTAGTTGATGCGGGGGCACATGGCTACCGGCGGCCTCCGAGGACGGGGCGAGGGACAAGACAGCTAGCAGGTACAGCTTAGGATTGCTAGGTTCATCAGGCAAAATATTCATTCATTCCTATAATGAGAGGTAGAATTGAAGGAAAGATATAGGGAAAATGTTTGGTTTGGATTACCTTCAACTGTTGTTGCCGTCATAGCCTTGCGCCACCGTCGAATGCCTGCCGTCTGCGTTTTTGTTTGTGCGTCGCCGCCGCAGGTGTGAGTACTTCCCCGTGCTCTCTCCTGTTTGAAGGGATTTGAAGGGAAGAATCCATCGCCCGTGCGCCGTGCAGAGAGGGGATGCAGAGGAGGATGCAGCTGTCGGTGCGCCGCCGTTAGCCGCCCTCCACCACCTTGCACCGTCGTTTCCCTTTCACCGTCGGAAGGATGCTCGGGAGAACAGGGTTTGGGAGAGATAGGAGAGAGAGACGGGTCCGACTGTACCGAGGGAAGGCAGCAATGGGCCGCTGAGGGTAGAGAAGTGGCAAAGCGGGTAATTTTTCGAAATTGGATAGACATCGATGTCTTTTGGACGGAGCGGAGCGGTGGAGCGACCTCAACCCCGCTCCGTTGCGCTAGTATAATTTTTCAGATCGATATAGACCGCTCTATTCCAAATCTGAGTAGATTTGGACTGTTTGGTTCTAAATCTGAGTAGATTTGGACTTTTGTTGGCTCTAACATTAAAAAAAAATAAATCTAAAAGTTAAAAGTCCTGTCAAATAGATCCATAGTATTAACTTTTGTATTTTAAGGCAGAGGAGGTAGCAAACTGAACGACAAACCAAAGAATCAATACATGTGCGCCTCAATGTCGACTTCTCCTTTTCACTGTGTATGTATGTACTGTCCTCCTGCAGCAGCTGATGGATATGGATATCAATGGACACGTTGCAGGTGCATGAACCTTGATACATGTATCTTGTGAGGAGACGTGATTCATCCGTCTAAAAATAAAACAACTCCAGTAGAATTCAGGGCTTTTTTGAACAAAGTTTTTTTAGAGGAATTTAATTTTATAGAAAATTTTTCAATAAAGTCCTTTAGATCAAAGATATAGCTACCTAAAATTCCTATAAAATTTCTATAGACTGGCTCAAAACATAAGGATTTTAGAGTAATTTTAATATGAGGTCTAACCTCTTAAAAAAAATCCTTGTGTCTATCTCTCTTCTAATTCTTGTATATTTTGTACGCTTCATTCAACTAGTTATTTCTGTAGTTTTTCTATGTTTTATCATATCTTTTAGTGTGAGGTTCACTAGACGATATCTTCCATACAACTACATCGTTTTAACCATCCCACCAATAGTATTTTCTTCTCCTTCTCGTTTTCTTCCTTCTGCTTATTTTCCTTTTATATTAATTAAAAGTATAGTAGACTTTTATTAATAATATAAAAGGAAGGAGTACGTACTCCTGTGTTAACAAAACAGGAGAAAAACGGAATTTGTTTTCTAATTTTTCCACGCGCCGTGCCGGTCGACCTGTTCAGCTGTTCTCCATCGACCAGCAGCAACCTCCAGACGACACTCACCAACATGGCCTGCGAATTAAACACTATTGTACCGTATATGATGCCTATCAGATCAGCTTATCAAGGATAGTATCAAACACGTGGCTGGTACGTGAGTAAACAGCCGGTTAGTGCATCCATCATCATGCATGCGTTGCTTGATGTATCCTTGGTAAGTACGCAACCAACAAGTAGTACGTGAGAAAACATGACAAGAACATGCAACCTGCCAGTACATCCCTGGAAATTCAGAATTCAGGCAATCCCGTTTCCAGCTGACGCTTCAGTTCAGTCTTCAGAAGCAACAATTTTTTTCTTCAAAAAAAAATCTTCACATACGCAACAATACGTAGTACTCCTACTCCGTAGTCCGTACTAGTCGTCCATTCCTATCACCTACTCGTCTGACGGAAGAGCATCTTTAAGAGACTCTTTAGATCACTCTCTAAGTCAAAATTTGGCTAATCTTAGAAAAATTAGGGCTCCAACAGACTCTCTAACCGGATGACCATGCCATCCGACCGGCCAAACCAGTCTCCTCATTGGCCAAAGTTAGCTAGTCAAATTTGCTGGCCAACCGTAGGCCCCACACCGATATCTCTCTCGTCCCCTAGCCCATATCGACGAGCGAGACCAAGGAGACGATGCATCTAGGAGTGAGCTGAGGCTGTCGTTGCCGCAGTCCTAGGCTGTTGCCGCTGTTCGAGGCCATCGCCGCCGACGTCTTTGAGGCCGTCGCTGCTGCATCTGTAGGCTCAACCATTGGCGTCTGGAGGCCCTCGCCGTTGCCTACGACAACCCGATCTGCATGTGGGTGTGGAGGAAAGCTACGAAGAGGAAGAGGAAGAGAAATGGACGAAGAAGGAGAGAGATTGACATGTGGGTCTCGCTTTTATAATAGAGAGTGAATATAGACTGTTGGAACACAGGAAATATGGAGAGGAATATAGGTGGCCAAACGGGCGGACCGGGCCGGCACGGACCGAGCACGTCCGGCAGCCCGTGTAGCACGTTCTGTAGCGGGGCCGTTGCCGTGCCGGCCGCGTGCTCCCCGACCCAGGCACGGCACGCCGAGGTCGTGGGCGTGCTTGTGCCGGCACGGCCTGTCAGCGCACCGTGCCGGGCCGGCCCGGTCGCCGACGCCTGCCGCCGCGCGTCCGGCGTCCCCGGCCTCCGCCGCCTGCAGCTGCCCTCCGCCGCCGCCTCCCGCCTGCGCGCCGCCCTCCGCCGCCTGCCACCGCCTCCCCCGCCTGCGTGCCGCCCCCTCCGCGCCTGCCGCCGCCCTCGGCCTCCTCCCGGCCTCCTCGGCTTCCTCCGCCTCTCCCGCCGCCTCGGCCTCCTCCGCCCCCTCCGCTGCCGCCTCCCGCGTACACCTCCCCGGCCTCCGCCGCCTGCCGCCGCCGCCTCCCCGCCTGCGCGCCGCCCCCTCTGCCGCCTGCCGCCGCCTCGGCCTCCCGCCGCCTCGGCCTCCTCCGCTCCCTCCGCCGCCGCCTCCCACGCGCGCCTCCCCGGCCTCCGCCGCCTGCCGCGCCCTCCGCCGCGCCTCCCCGCCTGCGCGCCGCCCCCGAGGCCGCCCTCCGCCGCCTCCCCGCCTGCGCCGAGTCCCGAACTGAGTCACTCTCACTGAGTAAGTGAGAGTGACTGAGAGAGATGAGTTAAAAAAAAGGAAAAAAGAGACTTAAAATTTTTTAAAAATTGAGGAGTTGTAAAAAATATGAAAAAAATGTAAAAACATTATCTAAGATGATTAAAAAAAATATGAGAGTATTTTTTGATGATATTAGAGGAGGAAATTTTTATATTTTTAAACAAGCAAAATAGAAGAACATTATATAGTTATGCAATTTATTTCTACATAGATATAGAGAAAAATTGGCGCAATGACCTTTATTGATTTTGATATTTACACAGCTGCCTCATTAAAAAACTCTGTCATTGTAAAAGCTCAATTTTGAGAAAACCATGACAAAAAAAGAGTACAGCTAAAGTCAATACTCAAAATAAAAAAAAAGTATTACTCTAGTTCCTCATTTTGTAGGTAAAGATTTTCGAAACTGCTCAGCCAAATCTTGGTTCTCCGTGTGTTTGGGCACGTTCCTTAGCTAGCTTCCAGTCTTTTAACCGCAAGTAGCATTTCTACCACCTCACTGCGGAGATTTTCTTCTTTCTCCTCAATAATTCTTCCGCAAACTGAAGGCCGATTCGGATGATACGTTAGACACAGCACGGTGAACACATCCCGTGCTAGCTTTGAGAGCACAGGATATTGGGTCTTGTGATCATTCCACCATTGAAGAACGTTGAGATCTTCCTGGTTGATCGAGTCGCTGTCCAAGTAGGTAGACAGCTCAAGAGCTTCAAGTGAAGCGTGTGCAGGATTGCTGCGCCGAACTTCCACCACGGTGCTCGAAGAAGAAGAGGAACCACCCAATTTCGGCCCCACTGCAATTTCTTCTTAGCTGGGACAGGACGGGTGGGGCTCTTTGCACGCGAACTCCTGAAACTTAGTTTCATACTTCGAAATACTTTCATACAATTTTGTCTTACAATCAGAATAGTAGTAGTGTAATCAATATTCATTGTATCTCCAATAAGATTCAAAATATTTAGAAACCCCCGTATTTTACCCCTAGGATCAAGAATAAATGCAAAAGCATACAAGTATGGAATGTTTTCTCCAGTATTTAAGATATTTTTGTTTCAGTTATATACTGCAAATCCTAATAATTGGTTTCATCTTCATATTCTTTTAATAAAGTGGCATCTCAAAAAATTTTATGCAAAATTAAATTAGTAGTTGATAGTAAACACCAGACAAAGTAACAGTTGCATCATAAAAATATTTCAAGAAAGTAATAAAACCTTTCTACAACTAGTTGCCAAGACTGTTTGTCAGTAGCGGTTGCCCGTCACTGGTAACAACATTCTTGGACTGCAAAGAAAACAGTTAGTATATCTTTGTAAGGCAAGACATGTTTCACATTAAATAAGTCGAGTTCCACCGATGGTCCGCATCCGTTTGGAACTTGCGTGGATCCTTATCGAAGCGATGCAGAATCGCATTGAAGGTCGCAAGTCGAGAATTAGAAACCATTCAGCCATGTTATGGCTTTCACGGATAGAATCGAGATATACAGTTACTCTTTTAAAACCAGATTTAACTATAAATTAATAATATGGCAAGCACAACGTTGATGTAAAAGAAATGATTCAGCAATAAACATTAAATAAAGGCTGCAAAATTTTCATTGCTCTGGAATTTGCAGCTGCATTATCTAGAGTTACTGCAAATATTTTATTTGTGATGCCAAAATCCTCACAAACTCTCTAGAAATTCGGTTCAGCAATATTTTCTGCATTATGTGAAACTCAATTAATTTTAAAACTATTACTCTTTTTTGTAGTCCCATTCATCATCAACATAATGAGCAACTACACTAATATAGTCTTCCTTAGCCATACCACTCCAAATATCAGATGTGATACTAATAGAAAATGTGCAAGTAGCAAATAATTGTTTAATACTATTCCCGGCCTTGGTTTTAAACATTCACCAAGTCTCGGGTTGTAGTTTGTCTACTAACAGCTTGAAACCTAGGATTATGAGCAGTTTAATGTTAAGTCTCAAATGCAAGAGACTCACCAAAATTTAGGGGTAGATCCTGTCTAGCAATTAATAGGTAAGGGAATTCTCGTGCTACCTGAGCATCATACTCCCATGAACGTACCGTACCGTCCGGATTGAGTACAGTTGCTGCTGTCTTAGCTGGTAACCTTGCTTTCTTCGCACACGCCTCAGCATGCCGCCTCAAATGGCCCTGTTCCACCAGAAGATTTTCCAGAAAGTTTAGTTTTACAAATTTTACATTTCGCGTAAGTTACCTCCTTCCATCCGCTGGCGACTCCTTGATCTCATCAAAATGTTGCCAGGCGGAGAAGTTCTTGATCTCTTGAGCCGGTTGCCGTTGATAGGCTCCCGCTCGCAGTTCGGATCCTTGTGAAGCCGCATGTATTTCCTTCGTATGTTCTTGCGGTGTAGGAGCCGACCCGGAGTTGTCTCCTTGCGACATCGACAGATAGCTTGGGTCGAAGTCGCTCAGTTGGAACGTCGGGTAGTTCGGATCCATCCTGCAATATAAATAGAGAAAATTAGTATTAAAAAAAATAGTACGAACAAAGAAAAAATTTAGGATTTTTTACCTTGTAGGAGCACCGGAGGTTGCAGCTATTACCTATGAGAATGTGGGAAATTTTTGAATTTTAGACAAAATTTTGTCTAAATCAAAAATTTTGAGCAAGAGAGCAAAAGAGAGAGAATAGAGCACAAGAGGAGATTGGGAGGTTTGGATGAGCAAAAAATGTGGCTGGGGGTTCCCCTATTTATATGACAAAATTTCACAATTTTTTAGATTTTTTGATATTTTTTTGGATTTTTTTGGTCATGCAACGGCTAGATTCAAAATCTAGCCGTTTTTTTTTCAGACCGTTGGACAGGTGTCAATTTTTTGACTAGGCCAACGCGGACCGAACACTGCAGCAAAACGGTCATCAGCGTCGCACGGGCAAGATGTCAGTGCAATGGTCGCCTGCCTCCTCCTCCCGCACGCACCGCCTCGACCTCCTCCGGCCTCCTCTCCTCGGCTTCTCCTCCCGCCGCTCGGCTCCTCCGCCGCCTCCTCGGCTCCTCGCCTCCTCCCGCCGCCTCGCCTCCTCCCGGCCTCCTCGCTCCTCCACCTCCTCCCGCCGCCTCCTCGGCTCCTCTGCTCCTCTGCCTCCTCGCTCCTCGGCCTCCTCCCGCCGCCTCCTCCCGGCCTCCTCGGCTCCGCCGCCTCCTCCCGGCCGCCTCCTCCCACCGCCTCCTCCTCCTAGCCGACGCCCGCCTCCTCCCGCGCCCGCCTCCTCCCGGCTGCTGCCTCGGCCTCCGCCGGCGCCCTCCGCGCCGCCTCCGCGCCCCGGGCGCCTCCCGGCCTTGGCCGCCGACGCCTGCCTCGCCTCCCGGCCGCAGACGCTGCCACGGCGGCGCGGCCTCCGCCGCCCTCCGGGAGGGCCGTGCCGGCCCGTGCCGTGCCCGTGCCCGTGCCGGCCCGCTACAGTCCACGGGCCGTGCCGCACCGCCGGCCCAGGCACGGCACGGCTACTCGGGCCGTGCCGGCACGGCCCACGGCCAACCGTGCCGGGCCAGCCCGGGCACGGTTACTGTAGCACCATGCCCGGGCCGGCCCGACGGGGCACGGCCCATTTGGACATCTATAGAGAGGAATTCTTTTTGGCCAGTAAAAGGACAAATGGAGACGAAGATTTAGAGATGCTGTTGAGATGCTATAAGCCAAGCCAGCATGGTAGGCCCAAAATCTGGACACCAGGGCCAACTCTACAGCGATTGAGCCCGCCCAACAAAGCCTCCACTCCACATGAGGTTTTTTACTGTTAATAATTTAATTTTCTTAATTTACAAAACTATTTTTTAATTTTTTTTACAGAAATACCCTCTTGTCGCCGTGGGCAAGGGCGGTATTTAAAAACCACCGTGGCCCAGGGCGGCAAATGGCCTGGCCGTCAGTGGGCCGCCGTTAGCCGGGGGGGCCACGTGGGCTTGCCGCCGTGGCCTAGGGCGGCGAATGCCTCACGGGCCCCCCTGTGACACCGGCAGAACTGTAGGGGACAGAATGCAAATTTGCATTCGCCGCCCTAGGGGAGGGCGGTTTTTAGCCCTCCCCTATAAAACCCCTTCGCGCACTCGCCGGCACGTGATTTCCCCCTTCGGCCTCCAGCGTTCGTCCGATAGAGCTGAGGCAAAGGAGGAGCAGTACAGCGGCGAAGCCCTCAAGGATTTTTGAGCCGAACCCAGATATTTTTTGCTCTCCCTCCGTCATGTAGTCAATTTTTTAGACAAGTGTTAATTAGTACTAGACGCGTAGTGTAATACCCGACATAGTATGAAAATATTAGCGGTTTGGCATAACCATCGTTAGTGTTAAATTTATTTGACCGTACTAGAAGAACATAGCGGACAGGTAGTAAATTGTAGATATTTTAGAAATAAATATGCTCCGCCATGGCCATCGTTGGTATACGTCATTTCGACACGTTAGATAAACCTAGTGTATAACTTTATTAGCGCCGCTGGGTTAGTTTGTAAAATGTAGAAACGGTAATGGTTGACTCATACCTATAGCCTTTTTATGGAACGAATATTGATTATACAGAATTAATAACTGTAAGTGAAAATCTTTTTGTCAACAGAAATGGCAAATAGAGTTGTATTCACGATATATCACGGTAAAGGAAATGTCAGAGAAGGACAATATGGGGTAGATTTATCGGAGTTCAACGTAGCACAAAAAGGGAATTATAGCTCCAGCTGAGAGGAAGTTTTCCTGAAGTTTACAATTGGTTAATGAGGGGATTCGGAGTAGATCCTCAAGTAAATGCAATTACGGTGTACGCACTGGTTAGCTGGGCTGTGGAAGGTTTTTGGTGGGAATTGATGCCAATAGATTCGATGGCCAGCTGGGAATTTTTTGTGAGAGTGCATTGCAGCAGGATGGGCACCTTAGCATCCTAGGTAGTGCATGACAGGGTCAGCATTGATTTGGTGGTCCAAGTGCAGGAAGGGCCCGATGAAAACAGAGGAGCAAAATGAGGCAGAAAACGAGGGGCGCCAGAGAGGAAGGAGGCCAGAAGATATGGGACCAGGGGGGTTTGCAGATGAAGGGGAGAGACACCCAGGTCTAGTACAGGAGATGGAAATTGAAGACTCAGAACCTGAGCATATGGAGGATGATGATTCTTCGGAGAATAATGTATACCCGGCAGAATGGGACAACGAGGACTTCTCCGGACTCGTTGTCTCAGAGGGCACACCGTGCCATAGGAGTATTGCAGATGAGTGATGTAAGGCGCTAGGTACGCCGAAAAAGTATAGTTGACAGAGACTGTGAAGATGTGGGCTGTGTCACTTGGGAGGAAGTTTGGTATAAAGTCCACCATCGGATCGTGTACGAAGTGAAATGTTCATGTTCAATCGTGACGGAGCACAACTGCCATCTTCCGGGTGTTCAGAAGTACCATAGGACATATCATCTGCATCATCGCTTCAGAGCTGTTATTTATGCTGTTGTGGGAGGACCTCGCGGTTCGAGCCCAAGTCAATTATTCAGGCGCATCGAGGAGAATATAAGTACACCATTACATATGCCAAGGCATGAAGGGCCAAACAAAGATAATTGAAAGGAGATTTCGGTAGTTTTGAAGCTTCGTACAATAATTTGCCTCGTCTTACTGGAAACCATCTGTGCGAGGAATCCTGGCAGCTACTTCCGAAATCAAAACTTTCCATCGTTAGCAAATCTGGGCAGAGCGTCCTTCACGGGCTTCCTCTTCTCTGCAGGGTGCCATGCTTGCATTTCTTCATTGCAGGGCCCCTTCTCTGCCATCGACGGCACGTTCCTAACTGGAAAATACAGAGGGCAAATGTTGACGGCAATCGGAGTAGACGGAACAACCAAGTGTTGCCCGTGGCCTTTGCCTTCGTCGAGAGCGAGAACACAGAGAGTTGGTACTGGTTTCTGAAGCTGGTTAAGGAAAAGGTGGTGGGATAAGGCCAGAGGTATGTCTCATACATGACCGTCATGCAGGGATGCTGCGTGCAATTGAGGAACTGCGAAACGGCTATGCAGACAAGGGATACCCTCCGGTGTGGGAAGATGTAAAGAGTAGATTGTGCATGCGTCATATGGGCGCAAACTTTTATAAGCAGTTCAGAAACAAGGAGCTGATGGCCATGTTCAAATGTTTGTGCGCCCATAATCAAGAGAAGAAGTTCAATGAGCTGTGGATGAGACTTGATGAGCTAATAGCCAAACATAGTGGCGAGAGTTCTGCAAGACCCGTAGCTAGAGGTGTTGACGGCCCTGAAGCTCTATGTGCACTTCCCACCGATGACGGTACATTCAGAAGGAGGCCGGGTTCCTCGGTTAGCAGATTTTCGCAGTGGATCGAGTACGAGCCGAAGAAGAAATGGGCATTGCTTACGATGAAGGTGGAGCAAGGTATGGCATAATAACCACGAACCTTGCAGAGGTCTACAACTGGGTCATGCGTGGTGTGAGGCAACTCCCCCTTGTTGCCATCGTGGAGTTCATCCTATATAGAACACAGACGTACTTCCACGACAGGTGCAGACAGAATGGCCCATCTATGGCCGATGGAAACCTTTGGTTCGGTATCAAAATGACAGAGTACCTTGAGAAGAAATGCAAGAAGGCAAGAGAGCACCGAGTCCGAGTGCAAGGCACACGAGAGCGTAGATTTGAGATATTGTGTGCCGATAGGTCCAGGCATGGCATATTCGCAAGGAAACCTGTGCAAGAGTGTGCCGTAAAGTAAGATAGGACATGCAAGTGCTCCTGCCGGAAACCAAGCTTGTACCACAAGCCCTGTTCTCATGTCATTGCCGCTTGCGGGAGTGCAGTATTGATGAACGCCAATATGTGTCCCCGTACTTTAAAAAGGAAGCAATCATGCATACATGGAGTACCGAGATTTTTTGTTTCAGCATCGTCGGCACTTTTACTGAAGACATAAGCCCAGTTTATTACATCCCTGACCCGACGAAGGCAAGGAACAAGGCAGATCGCCGTCGGACATGGAGGATTCACAATGATATGGACGAATCCGAGGCCGACGTTAGTGTTAAACGTTGCAATAGGTGTGAAGAGGAGGGACATACCTACAAGAAGTGCCCGAAAGACGCCGAGGCCCCAAGTGCAGCGGAAGTTCCTGTGGAAGGATCAGGCGCCGATGGAAGGCGGCCAATTGGGAAGGCACCACTGATAGGCAGCGTCCTCGTGCACCTTTGGGTTATGTTGTGTAGTATAGCCGCTGGTTGCTGATGTAATCTCCGTGTAATGTGTACCAATCTGCATGTATTGCTATCTTATTTTTATTTTAGTGTGGGCCAGATCGGCGTGTCATATCTATTGTCGTCTGTTGAAATGTGCTCTTTGTTTTCACTTTGCCAGTGCTGGCCTTTTAAAAGTACTTTGCTGTCTGTTAATTTTCTGACTGTAATGCACTATGTTTAATTGAGCTAATCTGTTCCGCTTCTTTTTTCTTGCAGGTATGGACTACCAGACGCCTGAGCTACTGGATCATGCCACCGATCAGACCCATCGATCGTTTCTCTCGGCGGTGCAGAACCTCTAGCTCGGTACCTTACGTCATCGACCTTCTAGGCGACTCCTTCCCGTGGACCCTCGGTTCACGACTAGGTACGTACGAACGTTGTACTGTGAAGCTGTATATGTGAACTTACTAACTTGCTTTGTTTTGATTGTCAGGTTACGGGAGGCAGGCCTTCTGCCGCTGTGTAAGCTGGCAGCAGCCACAGTGGACCCGAATGACCCGGCGAAGAAGTGGGGTATCGACCGGTCGTTGATCACAGCTCTTGTGGACCGGTGGAGACCAGAGACGCACACCTTCCACCTCCCATGCGGTGAGATGCCCCCACGCTGCAGGACGTCAGCCTCCTCCTTGGGCTGCCTCTAGCCAGCGATCCGGTGGGCCCAGTTGACGGGCTCCAGGTGTGGCGAGACGACATCCTGCAGCGGTTCGCCCCAGTTCACCGTGCTCTGGGGCTTCCCCTCGTCGGCAATATCTCCCCGTACACGCATGCGGGCCCCCCTCATGCTTGGGTACTGAGCTACACGGTAAGAATGCTTTCTTGTTGTTTTATGTTCGTCCTTCAGTCCGTACAAGAATTACAGTGTCAACTTCCTTATATGTTACTGCAGTCTGATCAGCTAGACCCGAAGGCCGACGCGTACTCACTGCAGAGGAGCCTGAAGGCGTACCTGTTGTGGCTGTTCGGGTGGGTGATGTTCACCAACTCGCACGGCCATGCAGTCGATAAGGGCTTGATCCCTTACGCGAGGGAGATAGCCGACGCCGAGGATGGTGCTGTTCCCTAATACAGTTGGGGATCGGCAATCCTTGCCGCCACGTACAGGGGTCTGTGCGACGGCTGCAGGAAGACCGACCCAGAAGCGGTCTTCACGGGTTGTCCACTCCTCTATAGCTCTGGGCGGCAGAGCGGTTCGCGATTGGCCGCCCCGTGGTGGACCACAGTCCGTACGAGCCGATCCTGTACGTGGATGTCCCACCGGAGGACTATCCGATGATGGGGACGGTGTGGTGTCGTCGTGAGGTATGTTCGGTGTTAGAACCGTCTCGGTTTTTTATGTTACTTGGACTAACGAGAACTCTTTACCTGCTTGTAGCGTCGGTACGCTCACGTGCAGGTGCAGAAGTCGTACCTAGACTTCGTCATGGAGTTCGACAGAATCACGAATGACGACGTTGTCTGGGAGCCATACAGCGCCGGGGCGGTGATGGCACGTGCGCCGCTTGGGCTGTCGTCCCTCTGTGTCACACCCTGACCTTAGCCACAAAAAAACTTTACCTGAGAAAATACCTAAGAAAAGGAATTTTAAAAAGGCTAGAGGAATTAATTAAAGGTGTAAAATGTAAGATAATAAGTTATCGTGGCCGGGAATATTTTTCTTGTATTCTCTGTGCCAAAATACATTAACTGGATTTTTAGTGGAATTTTCAGAGCAACAGGGACACTAATTTTTAATAAAATCAAAAACGCTTATCGGCAAATTTAAAAATCGTCCTGGAAAATTTTTTTTTCCTTTTCCTCTTCTCTTTTCTTCTGTTGGGCCGGCGGCCCGCTCCTGTGGCCGGCCTCCCTCCCCGTGCGCCCCGCACCCCGCGCCCGCGCCGCGCCACACCCCCCGCTCGCGCCCGCGCCCGCGCACCTCCCGCTGGCAGGCGGGCCCGCCTGTCAGCATCGTCTTCCTCCTCCGTCCGAATCGGGCGAGGGGAAAATCCCCGAGCCATCCGATCCGGCGCTCCTCCTCCCGCGCTTGCACTCGGTTCAAACGGGCACGGGCCGAGCCCGCCCCACCTCCCCAAGTTCCCCGGCGTCCACACCCCCTCGCTCCCACGAATTGCGCGCACGATCTCCACGCCGCGCCTCACTCTTTCCCCGTGCACGATTGGAGCCGTTCGGCCTACAACGATCTCTCCCGGCCGACTGCATAAAAAGCCCCTCCGCCCTCTCCCTCCATTTTTTTCCCCCAACACACCGAGTTTCCCCAATGCTCTAACCCTCACCACCACGCACCCGAGCTCCCCCGTTTTTCGCCGACTCGGCCACCGCTTGCCGTTCGGACGATAGCAAACGCCAGGCCAACCGCCATCGCCATCACCTCCGCCGTGCCACACCGCACCTCGACCGCCACTCCGTGGAAGCCAAAGCCCGCCGGACCGCCCCGCCCACGCGCACGGTGAGTATCGGTCCTCCGCCTCCTCTCCGGCCGGTGATTCCCGCCGCGCCGCGTCTCCATTCTTCGCCCTAACTCCTCTTCCGTCCTCCTCACCCTCCAGGACACCTCGGTAACCGCCTCTCGCCCGTTCCCCGCCGTCGGAGCTTCGTCGCCGACGTTGTCCTGAAGCCGCCGCCACTTTTTTGTCGCCACCGTCGTCTTCGCGCCGTCGCTCGCCGTCGCGAGCCGCCGGTGAGAACCTCCTCCGTTTTCCCATTCCATTCCGCCCCTCCGTGTGGTCGCCGCCGGCGACCATCGGGTCGCGTGCGCGCCGCCGCCTCCTGCTCGGGACGGCTGGCTTCGACCGCCGCTCCCCGGGGCCGTCCGATCTGCCGGGTGGCAGATCGGGGCCGCCCGCTCGCTCGCCCGCGTGGTTGCCCGCGGTGGCGCCACGTGGTGCGCCCGCTCTCGGCCGCGGTGGACTTGGACCACCGTGCGCCCGCCTCTGTGCGCCGCTGGCCAGTGGGGCCCGCTGGTCGGCGCTGCCTCTCCCTCCGATGATGTCTTTAATTCGATTTAATGCGCAATAAATCGCCTGTTAATTATATTTACACTGAAAATAGCAGTAAAATTTCAATAAATTATAACTAATTCATACGAACTCTGGTTAAGTCCATTCAAATTTCATTAAATCCAGAAAAATCCCAAGAATCCATTAAAAATACTTTCAGCCCATGTTTGATTGCCCCATGTACTGTTTTTAATTGTTTATGCATTGTTTGTTGTAGAATCCGACGCCGGTAATTCTCCCGCGTATTTCGAGATCATAGCAGAGTACCTTGAGCCGGAGCAAGGCAAGTCACACTGTTACTTTGATCACTTTGTACCTATTTTTCGTTAAATTACTTTGTTAAATAAACTGCATTATTTTAATATTTTATGTGGGTGGTTATTACCTATGCAATGTTATGACTTAGTCATAGTTTTGAAACCTGAACCCTTGTCACCTGGGTAATAATATGATTAGATTACAGTTCTTAGGATGCTTAGCGATGCTTAGTAACCTAGCTCACATGGGAATTAAATATTATTTCTTTTATATGATTCGACTCCATGTCGCAAAAGTGAAACTTTGGATAGGCTGATGTTAAATTATTAAAACTTGACCTAAATGGTGGACTGTGGGTGTATGGTTTTGCTTGTCACACCCATGGCAATTAAGGACCGGTTCGCGGGAACCACTTGGGCAACTTCCCGTACTTTCCACAAGCCAGCGTGGGCAACGGCTGGGCTTGAAGCGTTTCTTCTCTCTCTCCTAGGCATCGAAGAAGAGGGTGAGCGGGATGGAGTTGGGTCGGCCTGGGGTAGGGTTGATCGGCTGCCGGATTCACCGTGGCGCAAGGGGGGTAGCCTGGTCAATATGGCGTGCCCTGTTGGCAGGTGCAACCTCAACGTAGTGTGGATGGTTAGGGAGGGGTTTCGTGAATGGTCCTGTCACAACCTCTCACGGGACATCGTGGTGATGTACTGGCACACGAAAACGTGTATGGGGCTGTGTCTTGTGGGTACAGTTGTACACCTCTGATCAGAGTAAAACTATTCGAATAGCTGCGCCCGCGGTTATGGGCACATTGGCCAAGACTCACCGTGATTAGTCTCACCCTAGATAATTAATCATGTTTTATCAAACTGGTGTTGTGGAAGGTGTTGAGTCCGGTCGATGTGGTTGAGTTGACCGGGGGTGACCGGTTAGCATGGTGTAACGCTAGTCGGTGGAGACTGGTGAGTGTGGTGTAACTCTCATCAGTGACGCCTGGTGGTCGTGGTGTAACTTCCATCAGCGCGGCCTGGTCAACGTGGTGCAGCATTGATCGAGAAAAGCTGGTCAGCGTGGTGTAACGTTGTCCGGTGGTGACTAGTTAACGTGGTGTAGCGTTAATTAGTGGAGTCTAGGTAACGTGGTGTAACGGTACCCGGAGGTGTCTGGTGAACGTGGTGCAGCGTTCATCAGTGGAGACTGGTTGACGTGGTGTAGCGTCAATCAGTTGGGAATGGTTGGGTCTGGTTAATGTGTGGTAACGTTACTTAGCGGAGAATTAATATGGTGAAATTAATCAACCTTTTTACTGTTTGCGAACTACTACTGTTTGTAACTGCTTTTATGCAAAAGAAACCATATCCCATCTTTGTACCTTGTGTATATGAATAATTGTGGGTGTGATTTATTGAGTACTGTGGGTGGTACTCAGCCTTGCTCCAATTTTCCCCCTCAGTGTTGGAGAACGCGTCAGATGAAGATCATTCTAAGGAATAGGCTGGCTCCGCCGTCAAGTTGCTTGTGGGAATGGACACTGCCGATGGACCCGCTGTTTATAGACTATCTTTACCTTTTTCCATTGCATTTTTGTAATATAATTTTACTCTGTTTGTAAGACTCTCTGTATGGCAACTTGGATTTGTGTACCCTGGATTTCCTGGACAGGGATTTATTACACATTAATGTTCAGAATTTCGGTGCGAATTTCTGGGCGTTACACTCTCCACCAGGGACCAGGCGTACTGGCTGACGATGACGCCGATGTTGTTCGACATTTCTGTTGAGCCGCACTGCCCGCAGCGTGTGATGCGGCAGTTCAGTATGCGCCAGACCTTCGGCCATCCACAACTTCAGGCCATGCCGCAACACGTTCACAAGTATGTGTGGAAATGAATATTCCGTATTATCATGAATTGCGTCACCGGTTGTGCTCTGCAGGTTAAATCGGCGTGGCCAGGCCGCCGGTAGGTTGTGGAGACCCACCGTCATTGAGTACATCAACGACTGGGTCATAGCCACGGAGGACGTCATCACGGAGATCCACCCCCACACAGCCGACATGTACGAGCAGTACCTTTCCTGGTACCAGCCCCGTACCAGACTACGGGTGACGTTCACTCCCGGGGCTCCACAGGCGCACGTCGCAGGGGTGCGAGACGCATACCCGACACACCGCGACCAGGACTACTTCCGCGCGGTGAGTCAATGGTTTTCATACTATTTTCAATGGTAGTTACCACGCGCAACTAACCACGCATCTCCTGCTGAACAGGTGAATGATGCTAGGCAGGTCGACACGGAGCTCGGCCTACTGTGCCAGCGCCTCGAGGCTGGCATCCCTCTCACGGAGCGGGAGAGACGATCACGTTCGGTCGGATGCGCAACACGATGCGCTCGGTCGTCCGTGCTCTAACTTGTCGCCGTTCCGATATAGCCTTGCCGATGCAGATACATATGCGAGGTCCTCATGGTGAAGGGACAACGGCAGGAGCGGCGGGTTCTGCAGGGGCCAGTACGTCGTGGGGAGCAAGTCCTTCCGATACCGCCGGAGGATCAAGGACGGCAGCCTCCACGATCGGGCGAGGTTTGTTAGGTACGTCAGGTTCGAACATATTCTCCACAACTAACTGCACTTTTTATTCGACTGACGTGAACTTTTCTTTACCAGCCCCACGCAGCGGATCTCACCACCACCTGGGGGACCCTGGGCGGGGATCTGCTCGGAGCACCTCTGCTTGGATCTCTACCGAGGACAACCTCATTCCGGAGCAGGACGTAATCGGATCGTCACAGCTCGGAGGTGCACCGGACACACAGCCGCACGACGCCGGTGCTTCCCCTACTGCTCAGGTGGTTCGAGCCACCTGTGGGGTAGCGGCAGACCGCCAGATGTACTCGCGCGGGCAAGTGCGAGCGCAGCCTAGGAGGACGAGGAGGCGTACGAACTAGGGGCTATTGTTGTATTTATTTATTTATAGGTCTCCCATAACTTGTAGTATCGGTAAAATGTAATTGTCATTTTATCTTCGACAATAGGAAAATATTAAGAGGGTTGTCGTTTTGAATCCTAGAGTTCAAATACTAGTGCGCAAAATCGTAAAGAGCTTAATCTTTTAAAAATCCTTTTTAGTATAAGTTTTTCTGTCATGAACGGAAATTCTATTGGTTCGGACCGTAATTTCCGTTCAGTTCTGAGGTTGAATTTTGGTTCTGTTTTCCAACTTTAACGGAACTTCCGTTGATCTTAAGTGTAAATTCTGTTGTGCCTCTCTGCTAACAACCTTAAACGGAACTTTCGTTAAAGTTTACCGGAAATTCCGATCAAACGGATATTCTGTCATACTATTACGGAATATCCATTGTTTGCAGATTGCTTTCGCTTTAGTTCAAATTTTTCATGTCCATTCACTCCCTCTAGGCTCGATCCTACCCTTCAGATCTGACCTTTCACAAATATTTACAACGGTACTCCGTCCTGTTTGTTTCATTTTAAAAGGACAAACCACTTTCGGCGCATACTATGCACGAGTACGGACCACCTTTACTTGCATAATATAGGCCCCGCGTGCGCCACATTGCGACAAGCGAGCTTTCGGCGCGTTACTTTAGTCATGCGTCGTCATGGGCATTTTGAATACATGGTCGGCCACTTCAACCGCTTTTTGTATATGCATGTCCCTTATATTTTGACCTGTACGTCTCATAGGGAAATAGACGCACGACAACATATATAAAAGCACCATCATAGTAGTAGAGGGCTTTCACCCAGCCCCTTGGGCAAACTTCGCACCGTTTATGAATTACGACCACTACCTGCCTCACTAATTTCCTTTTCTTCTTGTAGCAGCATCGAGCAATGCCTCCTACACCTCTTTTCGTGGAGGATTGCAACTGGCGATATTTAGGTTTCGCTTTGGTACTGCCACCTTGGGCTAAACGCTCGATATGCCTTTGTGGTGACCGTTGCCGGCTACGCGTATCTCATTAGGAGGAGACTTACGGCTGGAGATACTTCGAGTGCGTGGTGCACCGAGTCCCTAGGTACGTGTTTTAGTCAAGTCTTTGTCATATTCGTTTTTACGCCCACGACTCTTACACCAGGATATTTGTCTTAACAGACCAAGGGAAGATATTGCGGCTTCATCGAGTGGATTGACAACGACAACCCAGAATATGACTACCTCCCGTTAGACGAAAGCATGGCGCAATACATGGCCAGGAGGGCGGAGCACGAACAACGTCTAGAGCTAGAAGGGGCAGACTGGAGAAATCGACCTTTCGGACTACCGCGATGGGAGGACCGTCCAACGTGCGCTTGTGGTGATCGTTGCCAGGTCGTCAGGTCGAGAAGGCCAGGAACTCTGCGACGCAGAAGTTTTGTTTGTCCGAACATTCTTAACGACGATATCGATGTAAGTTCAAGCCGCACCTTACTTCCTGCAGATAGTTTACCTTCACCAAATGTGACAAATTTACTAATCAAACTCGTCCCACATGATCCTTCAAGGAGATGTCAATTCAGACAATGGATTGATAATTTCACGCCGTCAGATCTATCACGGCACTGGAACATGCAACCAGAATCACCAGCCGACTACAGCCTGTCTACGTCGTACCATGAACGAATCGCTCGCTTTTCTAGGAACCGGTGATTAGAACGAGCGGATACATTGTACTGCTCACAAGTTGTATCCGTTGTTGTATTTCGTACTATGGGTGTCGCATTCATCATGCCACAATGCGAACGGCTCGCATCTAGCTAATATCACTATGCTATTGTACGTGCACTGCGTTAAGTATCGACCGAGTGGATCACGAATAATATAATATATCATCTCCCAATATCGAATTAAAAATCCTTCAGTACGTACATTGCGCAAAAAATTGGAAAAAAATTCATAGGCCCTACATTCTGTTCGCCTGGGGGTCCTAAGCCCCTCACGTAAAATGGACCAACCTATTACCATGTCATTAATTAAGTATTACCGAAAATAAACTTGAAAAAATAATCAGTACAATTTTACAAACCAATGCCCACCATCGTCGGATTATAAAAAAAACTTCAAAAAACATACCCTAAACCACGATTAAAACTAAAATTTGTGAAGCGTGTAGACGAAAGACGGGGAGGAGTGGATTGCGAGTGCCGATCCGAACATACGAGTGGAATGCGAGTGGCGATCCAGAAATACCTTCAGTTTGACAAGTTTTCTTCATGACATGAACAATCTATGATATTTGGTTTTTGTTAACATCGACCCAATAAATACAATGGCACAATAAATAGAATTTAAGAATCTAATTTTGAGAAATAAATTTTCAAAATTTTTGGGGTTAAAAATTAGCAAGAAAATAAGGCAGGAAAATTAGCAAGAAAATTTTTAAATTTAGTAATTTGCAAATGGCTGCAGGGGCCGAACACAAAAATGCATTAGCCACCCTGGGGGACAGCGGTAAATGCATTTTTGCATTCGGCCCCTGGAGCCCTTCACTGCCGTGGCCCAAGGCGGCAATGCCACGTGGCCTCCGGCTTGTTGACACCATGGGCCCCAGCCATTTGCCGCCCTGGGCCACGGCAGTTTTTAAATACCGCCCTGTCCCATGGCGGCAGGAGTGTATTTCTAAAAAAAAGAATTAAAATTTAGTTTTGTAAATTAAAAAATAAATTAAATTATTAACAGTAAAAATTCCTCCACATGAGACGGGACGCGTCGCGGAGGTGGGCGGTTGGTTGCGGATTGATTCGCTCCGTTTGCATCGCGACGCGCGCCCATCCACGGCGTGCGCGCCGAACAACCGACAGCGCCGCCGCGACCCACTCCCGTCCGCCCGATCGAGATCGGACGGCCACGGGCGCTCTCACGTGATCCCCGCGCATCTCCCGCCACTACGCCTCTCTCTCTCTCTCATGGCCTCGCCTTTAACTGCAATCGCCAACTGCACTGCTGGTACACATCTTGATGCACTTTACTGCAGTGCAAGTGTGCAACCAGCAACTGTACTAGTAAATCACACGGCGGCAAAAAGAAAAACGAATTGAAAAACTAGGACTATGATTAACACTATCTTGGCAATCTTCCAAACCTTACTGATCATACGCTATTAGAAAGGACAAACAGCCGAAAGATAGTATACCAATTTTGCCATCATCATTTGCTCTTGACTAAAATGATCTGATAATAGAGGGATTCAATTGATTAAGCAATGGAAAACGAAACTGGCAAAAAGAAAAGGTGCAACTTCACAATTTTTCATAGTTCAGATTTGGCTTTCAACGGACATGTCCCCAGGAAAAAAAAGGTAAGCCATTTTGTACCATCGTTTTCTTTTCTTCACGAGAGGAAGAAGACCTGCACGGTGCCGGTGACCGCGCCGCGGCACATGGGGCAGGCCGCGGCGGCGGCGCCGCCGGTGATGGCGGTGGGAACGGTGGGCTCGCACGCGTCGCACACGCAGAGGTGGCGGCACGGGAGCAGCACGACGGAGGACGGCCTCAGACCGCACGTCCGGCACGGCCTCGACGGCGGCGGAGTCGGGATCACCTCCTCCACTCTGTCCGGGTCGACGAACCCCGACTCAGCGTCGTCCGCGGCGGCGTTGTTGTCTTCCTCCGCCTTGCCCCTCGCCTGTGCCGCGGCCGCCGCCTGCTGGAGCTGCGCGTGGAGCGCCGCCGCCGTGGACTGGTCGGCCAGCGCCTTCGCCTGCCACGCCGCCGCCTCCGCCCTCAGCCGCGCGATCCGCTCCTCCAGCTCGGCGCCGCGCCGCGCCGCCTTCGAGGCCTCTGCCTCCTTCTCCCTTATCCGGCGAGCCGCCGCCGCCTCCGCCGCGCCGAGCAGCGACCGGTAGTGCCGCCGCCTCACCTCGCCCAGCGCGCGCCGGAGCCTTTCCGTCTGCAACAAGCAAGCGACACCACCATCAGAAACACATAGCCGAACAACAGCAGCAATGAATCAACCAACCGATCGATGATCCTCACATGATCTTGGAACAGATGCGCCATCTCATTCTTGTACTGGTCGAACTGCGTGACGAGCTCGTCGGGGAGGAGAGACGACGCGGAGGAAGTCGTCGACACGTGCTCCGAGCCCTCGTCGAAGTCGAGGCGGAGCCCCGTCGCCGGCCGCTTTTGCAGCTGCGCCAGGCTCACCACCTTGTGCCCCTGGGCCTGCGGCTGCAGCGACAACATCTGCGGCGCCATGGCCGCCTCCGCCTCTCGCGGCCGCTTCCTCGAGTTGCTCCCATCTGCGCACCAAAGCAACCGACCATCTCAATCTTGTTTCCGGCAAGCAGAACAAAAGATGCCCAATCCAACCAGGAATCCAAGAATCGGCAAAACTTGTAGATCAAGAACCAAGGCGACGACTTGATTACCTCCATCTCCGTGCGAGAACTCCAAGAACAGGGGAGGAGGCTGCTGCTGCTGCGCCACCGCCGCCGCCTTCATCCGCTGGTACTCCATGCCCGCCGCCCTGGTGGTCTCCGGCGAGATGACGCCTCTGCTTAAAAAGCCACACCTCAAAACCACCCATCCATCCTGGCCTTCCCCGATCACCCCGGGAACAACGACGACTAAAGCAAGGGCAGCGACCGCGAGTACCTGGCGAGGAACAGGGGAGGCTGATGCTGCTGCTGGTGATGGTGGTGGTGGTGGTGGTGGTGGTAATGCGCCTGCACTGCCATTGGTCCGCGGCAATTGCAAGCAAGGCAAAAGAAGGAACGAATCGAAGCGCGCGCCAAGTGTGTGAGGGGGAAGAGGAGGAGGGGGTTGGAGGCCGGCCGGTGGTAGGAGAGAGTTGCGGGCAGCGCGAGCGAACTGGTCCTCCTCTCTCTTATCACGGCGAGGCGCTTGATATCTCTCTCTCTCACCTCACCCTCCTCGCGCATGCAGCAGCGGCAGAGAGCACACGAGGAGGCGGTGACTCGCTGTTGCTGCTGACCACGACGAGAGCCTCTCCGTATTTATTCCTCCTCCGAATTGGATCAATTCGATTCACATTTGCGTTACGTGAAAAAAAAATTAGAGTTTGAATCCACTCCTAAAACAATTAGGGTTTAAATTGATACATTTAATTACATCTCGCTCCGTTTCAAAATATAGCAAATTATAACATTTAAAATTTATTGTAAAATATAGCTACCTCTTTGCATACTCCTCATCTAGATAATCACACCAATTCCTTAATTAATTTTTTTTATCTGCTTACTCCTCTCAACCAATTATAATAATTCTTTATTTAATTTCACATCTCTATTACAGATCTGCTATTGATCAAAAATTTAATTGTTTGGATTATATCAAACAACAATGCTGAATATTGGATAGAACTTTAAGATTCGGGACGAAAGAAGTGAGTTTTAAGTTGTACTTTCAACCTATCGTAGTTGCACTTTTAACTTGTTGTATTTGTTATTATTGATCACGCGTAATTTTAGTTATAAATTTATGTAATTCAGTCATAAATATATGTAACTGTACCTAACTCACTCGTAACTTTAGTTATAAATTTATGAAACTTAGTTATAAATATGTGTAACTATAATCGATTGATGAATTTATTTTTTAAAAACATTTGATCAATAGGTGATCCTTATTAAATCTCCTAAAAGATTTTATAAGTGTTTATATTTTAGGATGGAGGGAATATGATTTCTATGACTAGACGAAGAAGGTAGTTCTTGTGCTGATATGTATTATACTGGTGTAGTTCTCGTCCTGTTTTTAACAGATTTTTGTCTTTCCTTGGAGCTAACCACAATAATTGATGACGATATACTAATTTTGTGGAGGAAAACGAGCACCAAAAACTCTTTGTTTTTGCAAACGGTGGGCTTGGGTTGGTGCTGTGACATATCGGATTATTTCACGGGAACTTTCTTGAGATTTCTTTCCCTTTTATAATCAAATCTCTTTTTGTGAATCGATGATGAGTTGGTGGAATACCCCAAGTTCCCTTGCTGAATAATCTGCAAGATATCCATAGGTGATTGCAACCTCTAGGGCTCTGAAACGCTGGCGTGCATTTTTCAATTTCGCGCTTGGCCGCTAAAATATCAAGGTTAAAATAATGCCACCAGCTATATATTGCGAATTGTTTGCTCTACATTCTGAAATTTTTAAACATAACATGTATTCTTGTTTCAGAGTCCAAAATATCCTGGCTTATAAAGTTCGTTACGAGCTGTTTGTGCACCCAGCTGCATAT
The DNA here is from genome assembly GCA_003991445.1 of Oryza meyeriana var. granulata. NCBI lineage: Eukaryota > Viridiplantae > Streptophyta > Magnoliopsida > Poales > Poaceae > Oryza > Oryza meyeriana. The sequence continues at coordinate 329,488 of RYFJ01000040.1, read as the reverse complement.
GCACTGGTTCTTCCGAATTTGAGCGGTAAATATCTAGGGCTTTCGACCACCGATAATCACGATTTGATCTGTCGTGCTGCATTTCAAAGTTTCATAAAATACTATTCTATGATTTCCTTTTTGAGATCTTTATTTTCTCCTAATCCTACGCTTTCAAAAAAAACAATCTTAATCCTGTCATTATCTCTCAAAACTGTGCATGACGACGTTTAATTCCAGCCCTGGAATCAAAATTTGACCGCCCCTGTTACTCTATGTAGGATGGCGGTAGTTTTACACTTTCACATTGCTGTAGATAGTGTCAGCGTTGTGCCATTGTGTATGCTCCGAAACATCTAATGACTGAATTATGAATGCTGTGGCATGTGGATTGTTAGTAGGGATGAAAATGGCTCAAAAAGATGGAAACTATCTCTGTCATATTTGTTTTTATATTTTTTTTGGAATCAGAATCGAAAACGAAAACCCGGATACGAAAACGAAATCGGATATTATCGAATACTAATACAGAACGAATACAAATCGAAACGAATATGGTCACGAATATTTATCGTTACATAAAAATCTCTTATACTGTGCTTCAAAAATCGACGAAGACATATAACTAGTTCTTTTTATCCAAAAGAATATATTAAATTCATGTTAAATGTAATATGTCATTGTAAATTAGACTCTTTAGTTTTTAAAGTTTTAAAAAACATAGTTATAAATATGAAATTGTATCCATATTAGAATTTTATTTATTTAATCCCAAAATTAATAATTAACAAATATTATTGACATGAACTTTCTTTTTTTAAAAGAATAAGCTATTACATTGAAAAAGAATCAATATATTATTAAATTTTTAATATTTTGAATATTAATAATAGTACCGAATATAGTGTATGGTTTGAAACTAGTAAATATAACACACTATGGATAGTTGTATATCGTGTTTCTAAAATAAAAATATTTGACAAATAAGTTTTGTTTTCTAAAACTATCCGGATAATTATCGGAAAATTATCTGGATATTTTCTGATCATTTTTCATTTCTGTCGGATACCAGCTTTACCGTATTCGTTTCTGTTTCAAAAAAAATTCCAAATTCGTTTTCGTTTCCTATCCGAAAATTATATGACCGACAATATCTGTTTTCCAAAAATCGTCTGAATAAAAAAAAAAAACTATCTGAACCGTTTTTATCTCCGGTTGTTAGCATCGTGAGTTCTTGGCAGGGCGAATATGCCAGTGTTAAAAGTGTTCAGTTTCACACGAGAAGAGTGAAAGAATTTGAGTTTTAGACGGAGAGATTAGCTGGCTTGAACAGGGTCGTCGTCACGTTGTATATCGGACAGGCCTGACTAAGGTACATAGTTTACATGTTGGGACAAGGCGTGAAACACATGCGACGTAGCTTTCGTTGCTTTGGTCAAGTAAAGCCATGGTTCCATCGTCAATATCGATCGTTACCCACTAGTGTCTAGTAGTATCAGTATGATCTGAGGTACGGAAGTACAGCTTGCTCATTGCGGCTAGCGTCTTGTTTTTATTTCAGTAATTCGGAGGTAGAGTAGCAGCTCCAGAATACAGAATACAGAAAAGCTTGCACCTGATAATTATGCAAGTTCAGAGGTGAGAATCGACAAGTCCGAGCTACTAATTTTATCCTAAAATATAGTTATTTTTAAAGATTTTTACGGAAATTAAGAAAATAGATGGATTTAGATGGTAAGGAGAGAAAATAGATAAAGAAATTAAATAGAAGATTTTATTATTAGTTGAGACGAAGGAGTAGATAGAGAAATAGCTATATTTTAGAATAAATTTAAACTCTAAAGATAGCTATATTTAAAAACAAAGAGTAGATATATAAATTTTCCTTGCACCTTCGTGAAAGCTGACGAAAATAAAACACGAGGCCGATCCAACAGTAGTAGCCCGTTGTTATTTGTAGCTGCTTTTGTTTTCTTTGGTCAAGCTGTAGGCAACTAGGGGCAGCACCAAGGAAATGAAAAAGAAAAAAAGGAGGTGTCTGCTTTGCCATTCAAGACGGGCGAGTAGAAAGAGACGTTGCATTGCATACTCTCACATGCACAACCGGCGCGGCTGCTGTTGGGCCTGGTTGACTCGCGGCACAAAAACACAAAAAAAGATAAGAGAAATCAAGCAGCAACCACGCACGCATGCGTTTGGCGGAAGCGATGGATGCAACGCCACACGGCAACAGCGGCAAGGCACAGCAGGAGCAGCGTCGCGCCCCCGGCGCCTCAAAAGCGGCAGCCATCGCGCCGTGCTCTGCTCGCTCTCACGCCTCACCTCGTGCACACACTGTACGTTGCCACTTGGTTTGGTAATATCGCACAGTTATCTCTCAGGTTTTTTACATCGTTTGAATGTGTTTAGACTTCAGTTTACCAGTGACATACAAAACTGAATAAATTATTAGTGCATAATTAATTAAATATTAACTATTATAAATTAAAAAAATAAATTTATCTAATTTTTTAAAGATATCTAAAAATACATCGTTAGTAGTTTAGATGCTCATAAAAAACAAGAGAATAAACTTATAATATAAGTTGACTGAAACAGTGGCTTAGATGGTGTTTAGATTAGCTTCTAGTTGATGTCTTCTACCTCGGTTTTCGTTAGCATGCTTCTTAAAATATAAAATATTATGTTTTTAAAAAAATTTATATATGAAAGTATCTTTAAAAAATCAAATAGATTTATTTTTCAAGTTTTTAATAGTTAATATTTAATTAATTATTTGCTAATGATGTTAAAAATAGTAAGAAAACCCTGATGGTCAGTTACCAGGTGCTCGCGCGCGTCCATTCACCGTAGCCTGGACTCAAGGGACACCGGCGCACGGCACGACCGGCAGCCAGACCGCCTGAGGCGCCGGATGCCGATGTGCAACGGCGACGGCGACGGCGACGGCACAGCCGCGTTTCGTGGACGCCGGGGCACTGGATCTCCACCAGTGATGATCAAACTATCGGTAACCACGTGATTACTGTAGTTATCGCTCAAATCGTCGAAGTACGATATCGGTTACGGTGGTTTGATTTAAATAAATTTTATTTAAATTTAACTTTATTAAAAAAATTATAGTAGGTAGTACTTAAATTATATATCACTGCAGTGAAGAAAGTTTGTGAAAATAACAAAGTTTACATCATATTTTAGAGCTCTATCGAAATTAAAAAAATAAGAGATGGGTTGAGATATGATTTCTACTTTATTTAAGTGTAAAAAATATAGCAAGGGTTATAAAAAAAATATACAAAATTATATTGTTTTTCTAGAGATATACACAAATTTTTTCTAAATTTTCTACAGTTTTTTAGAATTTTTAATATGTTTTATAACTTTTTCTATAATTTTTTTTAGCTTTAACCTATCGTGATTAACGACTTACTGTATGGTTATCGCGCGGTAACCATGACCAGCGCGGTACCGGCGACGGTGAACACAGATCTCCACTCTTTTCCTCGTCTCGAGCTCTGCAAAAACGAAAATTACTCTACTCTACTCTACTCTACAGATGCCTAGCTAGCTACTGCTGCAGCACTGTCGCTGTAGTGCTACTTTCATGTCAAGACACTGTGCTGTCCGTACAACGTTCTTCCCCAACACGGTCGCCTCCTCGATCGAAATGGTAGGAGTAGGCCTCTGGTGTTGTAAATTCGTGGGGAGATTTCACGCGAAAAAGGTGAAGAGACAGCGCAATCCAACCCATTACTGCTCTGTTCTGTTCGTTGGGCACTGGAATTACATTGTGGATTTACCGGTAGTAAAAGGACAAGCATATGCTTTTCCCGAAAGCAAGCAAGCTGTTGCAGGCAGTCAAACCAAACGTCCTGGATGCACGCCACGGCAGCAATCTTTTTTCTCATGCAGGGCTCTTTTTTCTTTTGTTTATATCGATCTAATACTAGTACTAGTAGCTCAGTGCATCGTGCAGTGCTGCAGCTGCAAGAAGAACCAGTACCAGTACTACCAGCCAGCCAGCTACTGCTGCTAACCTGACATAAATAAATTAGCAGCAACAACAGCGATACTCCACTCTGCTCCAACAACAAAAATGAAAGGCTAGCTGAGCTCTAGCTAACCCGGTTATTAGTGCATCTACTAATTGACCTGTTACCGCTACCTTAGGAAAAGAAACGGACGGGGCAAGAGAAGGCAAGTTGAGCAGTGGTGCAGCCATCAGGATTCAGGCATGCATTGATGCATGATTTGCTGCACACGATGCATGATTTCCCTTTGCAACTGTAATGAGGAAGCAGAGATCGATCAATGGGCCGGAGAGGTAGTAGTGATGAAAAGGCAGACACCCACATGCATGCACTGATCCACGCACTGCTTCCTAGCTCATCTTCGAATTTGCATGCTTCCTGCATCCATGTTGCTTGCTAAATCGGCAGGCATTAGTACTTCGACTACTGCTGCCGAAAGGAACCGCACCGCATGAGAATAGCACTATTAGCTACAGATAGCAATGGGACGTTATGATCCGAAACCCGTTGAGTTTTTATTCTATTAGAAACTAGCTGTAGTCTAAATGTCATATCCATAGGATTATTAACGGACAAAACCATTATCTATCCGGTATACCGGATATGGATACATTCTCTTATCACCCAAACCCGCTAACCCATAGGTTGAAAATACTTATAGGCCTAGTCCAATACTGTGATGGCCTAAGACCCAACAAGACAAAACCTTAGACATATAATCCTCTATCCCTTAACTAGTCAACCTCCATCCCTAGCCACCAATCTCTACTGACGGAACTGGAACGCAGACAGCAGCAGGCGGTGGGCAGGTGAGGCAGCCGGGCACATAGGCAGGTGGCGCAGCCGCGCGAGCGGTAGAGATGGCGCACAAGCAGCACGGCGGGCAAGGAGGCAACGACGATGGCCAATGATCCTCTTTCCCTCCTTCGTTCCTTCAAGACCCAATCATTGCTGCCTGAACCTGATTGTCGTGCATAATTTAAACTGCTACAGCTAGTATGGATACAGGAGAATTCTTCACCTGTGAGCGGGTATGGGTATTGGAGCTAGCACGTTTAGTTCTAATGGGAATGGGTATGGGGTAAGGAAATCCCACGGGTATACAGCTGTTGCCATCTCTACTTAGTAGCCACTCTGCATGTGAGGTTTTGTTTAATGTTTTAAAAAACGTGCTCACAAAAAATAAGATAAAAAGCTTAAACTAGAATCACAAGAAAACGGTGCCTTAAGATACTAATTTTATTTTTAGCTCATTTTATTTGTTTCACATATTTTATCTTTAGAGCAATTAATATATTATAGTTTGTAATGTATTGTTGTCGGAGGATTAAACCTCGACGGCGGGAAGTCGGGAGACCCCCCTTTTGAGATTCGGCCAGGGGAGTAGTTCTCAGGTGAAGCCGGCTTCGGATGGAAGAAGATGAATCAGCGCTCGGGACAGAAGCAGAGGGGCCCGAGCTGGAGACAGAAAGGTCCGGACCGTCCTAATCGGGTCCGGACCGTCCGATCTGTCGTGACCACGCGGGAGATAGATCGACAAACCGGAAGGCGAAGAACCGCGGCGCACGGAAGAGACGGGGGGATTTATACAGGTTCGGGCCGCCGGAGCGTAATACCCTACTCCTGTGTTTTGGGCTATGAGAGAGAGAGAGAGATGAATGTGGATCAGAGTTTACAAGGAGGACCCCGGGAGCTCGGAAGCTCACCGGGAACCCGGAGGTGGCGTCGGTCGTTCTACCAGCGACCGGACTCGAGGAAGGAGAAGGAGATCTCTGTTGTCTAAGGCCGGGGCTTTCCCTCCCCCCTTCGTCTACGGCTTGGATCCTCCTTTATAGAGCCCAAGGGAGTCCACAGTGCCGAGCTTGCATATGCGCAGAGGGAGAGAGAGAGGGAGATTCTGGAGAGTTCTCCGGTCCTCCCCTCCGCCTGCGATGCCCATGCCGGAGTTGGAGGAATGTCCCGTCGCCCCCGTCCATCTGCAAAGCCTGTGCCGGAGTCGGTGGAGCGTCTGGTCGCTCACCTCCCCGCCTGCTGTGCCCACGCCGGAGCAGGTATGCAGTGGGCGGTAGAGTGGTGAGGATGTGATGGGGCGTCTGGTCGTCTGGTCGACGGAGCGGGGAGACGTGACGGCGCACGCCTCAAGTCAAAAGGCTCTGACTGTGAACGGCGATTGCACAGTGAAAGGAGCCTCCGTAGTCAAAAAGGTTCTGACTGCACAGGAGCGGGCGACAGGCGTGTCTCGTCGCCTCATCGTTAATGTGTGTAGTTGGTCAGCCGGTGCCGTCTACTGAAGAAGCCGATCCAGGAGAGGCACTCGGGAGAAGCCGTAGCCGATCAACTCGGGAGGTGCCGATGCCACCGGGGGAAGCCGATGCCGATCGCCTCAGTCGGGAGAAGCCGAGTCCCCCGTCGGCACTCGGGACTCGGAACCGAGGCAGTCGGCACCTGGGGCCCGGGGCCGGGGCAGTCGGCTCCCGGGACCGGGGGCCAGTCGGGGAAGAACCACTTGGGACCGGGTGGTTCCCGGGCTCTAGGTTCTTAGCTGGAGAATAACCGTAGTCAGCTATCACTGGTGTAGAATATAGCCCCCGGGGAGCTGACGTGGCAGAGGATCCACGCGTCCCCGCGACTGTGGGGACCCCCAGTCCCGTTTCGCCGACAGTGGCCCCTGGCCCTGTTGCTCGGCCGGAGTCCACTTCGTGCAGGAACAGGGCCACGTCTTTAGAGAAACGAGGGGACGCGGGGTGCTCCTGGTTTGTCATGAGCTGGTAGAGCTTGGTTCGCCGTTAACAGATATGGGCCGGGACCCGGAGGCCCCGGCCATAATGCGGCGGATATGTGCCCGGGATCCTGGGACCCGGGTTGGAAGTTTGGAGTGGAGTGTTGAGGAAGCCTGGCGGCAGCGGTCGCGATGGCGATGCAGCAGCTCGCCACCCGTGTAATCGCCACTGAGTCCTTCGTAGCAACCCGTTGCCGAAGATCGCGGCAGCGGAGAGGCGCATCGTTCGATCGGAGAGCGCTACCGAGTCTGCCGCCGACAAGGCCTCCGCGCCTGGTCCGAGATGGAGGCGCTGGAGAAGGAAACATCCTCCCGAAAGGAAAGCGTTTGGGCCCAAGAGGCCGGGTTCGCGTCTCGGGGGTGTGAGTTCGCTGCACGCGAGGAAGTTGCGGAGGTTCGCGAGGAGGCGCGGGAGGCCGTGGTCGAGTCCGCTGCCCCGGAGGCAGGGTTCTTCGACCGCGGCGAACATCTTGTAGAGCCGATGCCTGACGAAGAGGTTGAGGAAGGCGCCGGTCCCCTTCTGACGCCGCCCGGGGTACGGTCCGAAGAAGGCCAGCGATCTCTCCCCATGCGACGGCGTCTTTGGGTGAACATCTGGTGGAGCCGATGGCCGACGAAGAGGTCGAGGAAGACGTCGGTTTCCTTGTAACGCCATCCGCGGTCGCCTTCGGGGCCCGGGGGCCCTCCATGCCCCCGAGCGCTCCTCTTCCGACGTCGCCCGGGGTCCGGTCGGAAGTACACCGGTGACCGCCCCCCGCGCGACGACATCTCCGGGCTTCGCTCGTGCTTGCGCTCCGGTTTTGCCTGTCTTGTTCAAAGAGAGAGATTTGCATATGTATATGGTCATGTCTATACTTTTCGTACCTTGGTTTATTGGGTTGTTTGGAGATCGCTTGCACTCGGGGTCCCGCGTCTAGGGAGGTCGAGTACCGGGGGCCATCCGACATCGAGGGCCAGCAACTGCGAACCACCGTAGGGTGTGAGACCCCTGTCCGGGCCCCGGCGTAGCCGCATGCCCCGGGAGCTCAGGCCCCGGGGGCGGCGAACGCGACCGTTGAAACGCCTCGGGAGCTCGGTTCCTGGGGGCGCGAGATGTCCGGAGGTGAGCTTGGCGGAGCGACGAAGTCCGTAGGTCCGGCCCCTTCCGTCTTTTGGGTCCGGGGGCCCTCCGTGCCCTCGGGCCCTGTTGGCCTAGGGAGCACAGCGATGTCGCGATGACAGGCTCTACATGATGAACCGTGAGAGCACTTGGCTCGTCCCCTTGTCCATTCCATGCTGCGAGCCATTGCGTCTACCACCTCCTGGGGGCCTCTTCGCGGTTGCGACCGAGTGAAGGAAAGGATTGCGCATAAGGAATCTGCCCCCTAGCAGCGGAAAAAACCGAGCCCGAAGCCAACCAGAGCGGGACACCGTAAGCCGGGGCTTAGACGATGTCCGGGGTTTAGCAGATGGGATACGGTAGCTCGCTGGTAGGGAACAGATGCTTAGGCGCAACACCCAGCCACCGCACGGGTGCGACCCGATTATGCCCCCAGGGGGGAGATCGCCACGATCGCGACATAAAGAAAGGATAAGGGCACGAGCCCGGAAATGATAAATGAAAGTATTACTATGGAAAGCGAATACACCTAGGGCCCGGCCTCGGTCAGTGCTGAGGTTTAGAGGCACTTACAGGATGTGTTTTCAGATAATACTTATGAAGATGCTCCCAGGCTTACCGAGCCCGGTTGGGAAGTTCCGATCACCAGGGAGGGGCCTTCCCACGGGGGGAAGATTTCATTCCGATCCGTACGAAAATACGGCGGAGATTCAAACCCCCAACCCGAGGCGACCGGACCCGAACCTTACGCTAAAGATAGCGCTTGAGGCCTTGCTGGTAACGAGCGACGCGGAGCGGAGCGCGCCACCTTCGTTCCTCGAGGAAGTCGAGGTTGTCGAGCTGCATATTTGTCATAGTTGATGTTTGTCGATGTAGCGCTGTACCCGAGAGCCGAAGGAGAGGTCTGGCGACAGAACGGCTTCGGCCCGGTACACCAGGAAGGAACGGGGTCTCCTCGGGCGCCCAGCTTGGTGTGGTATGAACCGTCCCCAGAACCGCCGGGGAAAGGTCTACTCTACACATAGGGAACTGTGAGAGCGTCCGGCTCGTTCCCTTGTCCATCCCATGTTACGAACCCAACACATGGGAAACGACAAAAGGAATGAAACCGGGAAGGATATTAAAAACTTTGCGTATGTAAAGTGTATATACATGGGCCCCGGCCAGCACTTAGTTTCTGGAGAAGTTCGGCGCTGGCCCGGGTTCACCGTAACTTACAGGTCGTTTATACAGATAGGTTTGTGAAAATACTTGATGCGCCTAGGGATGGAGCTCGGACTCGCTTCCCTCGCGAGCCCGAGACCGGCATGTGCTCGGGCCCGGGGGCCCCGACTATCATGCGGAGGACGTGTCCGGGACCCGGGGCCCCGGACTGGAATACGTTTTTGATGTAAGCCGGGTTCCGGAGGCCCGGGCTTGAAATATGGAATGTGAGACGGCCTTCCGGATGCATTCTCGCCGGGGCGGTGCTGTCCGGGCTCCGCGCCCTAATCCGGGTGTCGCGTTCCTAGGCTTGCACTCGCCTTGGCGAGGCCACCCTGGTTCGGCTCCTCGGTGTTGGGCCCGGGGCACGGATTCGGGAATCCGTGCCTCGGCTCAAATATGTGCCCGGGACCCAGGGGCCCCGGACTGGAATAAGATTCGATATGTATGATCAACATGTGCCCGGGCACGAGGCCGGGGCAAGGACATGGACCATATCGGGACGACTTCCCCGGACCCGCCCTTGCCGAGGCGACGCGGTCCGGGTACTAGCGCCCTGTTGAAGCTGTTCCGGCTCGGGAGCGGGCATCGGACCGTCCGCCTAAGGGTCGGACCGTCCGAGGCGCGATGACCGGACCGTCCGCCGGGGGGACGGTCCGTCCGAATCGCCTCGGCCGCGCTTGGCCTGCTACTGGCTCTGCCGGGACTCGAGTTCAGCTCCCTCGGGCTCAGGCCCTTGAGAGGGAGCGAGTTCTCCGTGACCGGACCGGGGGGGAAACATGCACCCGGGAGCCAGGGGCTCGATCGGGGCTAGATACGCGCGCCCGGGAGCTAAGCTCCGACCGGGGCTAAGGACGCACCCGAGAGCCAAGCTCCGACCGGGGCTGAGTACGCTCTCGGGAGCCAAGGGCTCGGACCGGGGCTAAGTACGCGCCCGGGAGCCAAGCTTCGATCGGGGCTATTTACACACCCGGGAGCTAAGCTCCGACCGAACGGGCTCAGGTCCCTTGAGAGGGAGCGGGCTTTTGATACCGGGAGAAAAACCCTCAACCGGGAGCGGCCTGCCCGGACTCGCGCTTGACAGGGCGGCGTGGTCCGGACTATTACGCCGGGACCCGGAGGCCCCGGACTGAGTCGGGACGAACCGCCCGGACTCGCCATCGCGTCCGATGGAGTTCGAGCAATCGCACCCTATGTGCGCTCGGGCCTGGAGGCCCCGGACTGAGTCGGGACGAACCGCCCGGACTCGCCATCGCGTCCGATGGGGTCCGGGCAGTTGTACCCTATGACAAGGGAAAGGGAAAGGTTTCCTCTAATAAAGGGGGAGAGGAGAGATTTCCATTAAACCAAAAGGTGCTCCGTGCGAGGCTAAATGTGAGCCCGGGAGCCAGGGGCTCCGACTGTGGCTATTTGCGCGCGCCCGGGAGCTAAGCTCCGGCCGGGGCTAAGGACGCACCCGGGAGCCAAGCTCCGACCGGGGCTATTTATGAGCCCGGGAGCCAGGGGCTCGACCGCACGGGCTCAGGTCCCTTGAGAGGGAACGAGCTCGGGCCCGCTATAGCTCCTGCCGGCACTTCTTGACGCGCTCGGCCAACTTGTGGACGGCGCGACACTCCACGAGGTCGTGCGAATCCGTCTCGTGGACGGCGCACCACCTCCGGGCTTCGACCGGCTCGAGGCGTTCGGCCAAACGCTGGACGGCACGACACTCCGTGATGTCGTGCCGGTCCGTGTCGTGGAAGGCGCACCACCCGCGGGCTGCGGCCGGCTTGAGGAGCTCGGCCATGCCCTGGACGGCGCGGCACTCCGCGATGTCGTGCCAGCCCGTCTGGTGGAGGGGGCACCACTTCTGGGTTGTCGCCGGCGGTGGCGGCGCGCGTGTGGCCTTTCGCCGCTTGCCGCGACCATCGCCTCCGCGAGCATCATAGCTCCGGGGGCTGCCCGCAGCCGCCAAGGCGTAGCTCTCGGCTGCCGCCTTGGCCTTCTGGTGCTTCCTCCTGTTCCGCCGTAGGGCGGAACGTGAGAGCCTGCCGTCCTCTCCAGGGCCCCTGTTGGGGGCCACGTTGCCCGGTGGGGTGTAGCCGCCGGACCCCTCGCCGTAGTCTCGACGATGATGGTGGCCTCCTGCCATGGAGCGCGTCGATGTTGGAGGCGCCGGCGTAACACCTGAAAAGGAAACTCCCCCTACCTGGCGCGCCAGCTGTCGGAGGATTAAACCTCGACGGCGGGAAGTCGGGAGACCCCCCTTTTGAGATTCGGCCAGGGGAGTAGTTCTCAGGCGAAGCCGGCTTCGGATGGAAGAAGATGAATCAGCGCTCGGGACAGAAGCAGAGGGGCCCGAGCTGGAGACAGAAAGGTCCGGACCGTCCTAATCGGGTCCGGACCGTCCGATCTGTCGTGACCACACGGGAGATAGATCGACAAACCGGAAGGCGAAGAACCGCGGCGCACGGAAGAGACGGGGGGATTTATACAGGTTCGGGCCGCCGGAGCGTAATACCCTACTCCTGTGTTTTGGGCTATGAGAGAGAGAGAGATGAATGTGGATCGGAGTTTACAAGGAGGACCCCGGGAGCTCGGAAGCTCACCGGGAACCCGGAGGTGGCGTCGGTCGTTCTACCAGCGACCGGACTCGAGGAAGGAGAAGGAGATCTCTATTGTCTAAGGCCGGGGCTTTCCCTCCCCCCTTCGTCTACGGCTTGGATCCTCCTTTATAGAGCCCAGGGGAGTCCACAGTGCCGAGCTTGCATATGCGCAGAGGGGGAGAGAGAGGGAGATTCTGGAGAGTTCTCCGGTCCTCTCCTCCGCCTGCGATGCCCATGCCGGAGTTGGAGGAATGTCCCGTCGCCCCCGTCCATCTGCAAAGCCTGTGCCGGAGTCGGTGGAGCGTCTGGTCGCTCACCTCCCCGCCTGCTGTGCCCACGTCGGAGCAGGTATGCAGTGGGCGGTAGAGTGGTGAGGATGTGATGGGGCGTCTGGTCGTCTGGTCAACGGAGCGGGGAGACGTGACGGCGCACGCCTCAAGTCAAAAGGCTCTGACTGTGAACGGCGATTGCACAGTGAAAGGAGCCTCCGTAGTCAAAAAGGTTCTGACTGCACAGGAGCGGGCGACAGGCATGTCTCGTCGCCTCATCGTTAATGTGTGTAGTTGGTCAGCCGGTGCCGTCTACTGAAGAAGCCGATCCAGGAGAGGCACTCGGGAGAAGCCGTAGCCGATCAACTCGGGAGGTGCCGATGCCGCCGGGGGAAGCCGATGCCGATCAACTCGGGAGGTGCCGATGCCGCTGGGGGAAGCCAATGCCGATCGCCTCAGTCGGGAGAAGCCGAGTCCCCCGTCGGCACCCGGGACTCGGAACTGAGGCAGTCGGCACCCGGGGCCCGGGGCTGGGGCAGTCGGCTCCCGGGACCGGGGGCCAGTCGGGGAAGAACCACTCGGGACCGGGTGGTTCCCGGGCTCTAGGTTCTTAGCTGGAGAATAAACGTAGTCGGCTATCACTGGTGTAGAATATAGCCCCCGGGGAGCTGACGTGGCAAAGGATTCACGCGTCCCCGCGACTGTGGGGACCCCTAGTCCCGTTTCGCCGACAATTGTATTTTGTAAAAATGAGAGATAAAAATGTATTGAGCTTTGTTAAAGTAGAAAATAAGTACATTGGAGTTTATTAAAGTAGAAACTATTTTAGCCTTTTAGTTTTGTATTGGTATATATGAGATATGCTAAGAATAAAATTTTTTTATGGAGATAGTACTTAAAGCATCTCCAAATATGATGGCTATTTTTAATTCTTCAAATCTCTATTTGGCTAGCTGGTCAAGTTTTATTTCCACTCTAATAGCTTGTTTATTTCAGTCTCCAATCTGATGGTGGGTCCTATTTGTCAACCTCTTCTTTCTCCCCTTGTCCAGGCTGCCGCTGTACAGTTGCACCGCACGCACCGACGCACGGACGCAACGCAAGCAGGAGGAAACAGCTCAGCCAAGAAACAAAACACGAGACAGGGGAGCAGGAGGAAGACGGCGAGCGACCTTGTTGGTGAAGGGGACGAGGTCTGCTTGGCGCTGAGGAGGTGGGGCTCTCAGTGTCGCGCTCGTTCATCTCGTACACGTACATCCCCTGCACCTTGGCCGGCCTCGCGTCCTTGTGCGCCGCCGGCTTCGGCGAGAACAGCGATGCTCGGACGACGGCGCCGCCACTCCTCGCCCTGCGGCCGGCCGCCACCACCCGCTGACGGATCTTGGCGAGGCTCCCAGCTTGCCCGGGCGCTGCGGCCTTCACAGAGACGCGCGAGGGGACGGCGGCGGCGGCGGGAGGTTTCGGGGCGGCGCTGGCAGGAGGGAGGGGCCAGGCGGTGCTGGATGGAAGGTGGTTTGAGGTGTGGGGAGTACATTTGGCCAGCGATTTTGGCTTGTCAACTTTGGCCAGACGGAGAGCGGTTTGGCAAGTCAGATGGCCTAGCCATCCGATTGAAGAGTATTTTTCTAATATTGGCTTAAAGAGTTATCTAGAGAACCTGTTAAAAATATTCTTACTCACTTTGTCTTAAAATAAACTAACTTTTAGAGTTTAAATTCAGTTCCAAAATAAACTAATTTTTATGTTCTTATCTACTCTTAATCTACAAATTGAAAAATTTTATCTTTTTTGTCCTTTATCTATATGTTTAGCAATACTACAATATCATTTACGAGGGATATTTTGATTATTTCTTTTCCTTAACTTCTCCTAAGTCATCGGGATGTTAAGCAGCTGATTTTTTGTGGGACAAAAGAATGAGTAATGTAGGAGTAATTTAACACGACGCATAACATAATCACTAGGCAGATGCAGCTGTGTGTGGCATGCATGAAAGGTGCTTGCCAATTGCCATGCGTAATGGGATGATGCAATGGACCCCTCACGCCGACGGCGGAACGTGACCGGCCGACGTGTCTATTAATCGACATCGTGATCATGAACGAAGAACTCTCGAACGTGACCATTGACACGGATCGATCGATCGCGGATGCAGGGTTTTAAATCGACGGTGTCATTCGTTAACTCTAGTTAATGAGTATGGCTTAAGTGAAATGATGATACAAATATAAATACAAGAAATTCATGATAATTGAGAAAGTGAAATTAAATTTTATTTTCAGAATTCATTCCATCATATTCATGCCACTTATCTAATTGGTGCAATTAAATTATAAAGCACTAAATTAAAGGTACTAGCTAAACCTCGGAAAAAAATAGTTACTAGGTACATAGTATGTAAGATAAATAATAACTCCATTGATTTTCTTTGCTGAATTTGACATCATGGGAGAAGATTAGAAACCCCAACGCCTTGGCAGGCGGCGAGCAGCGTCCAGCCTGCTATACGCGAATGAAGAATTCTGATGGCTTAAAATCACTAGAATTCAATAGCCCCAAATCTTGTAGATTAGGGAATTTAATTGTGACAGGTGGATGAGAACAAAATTAAGATGCGGTTTGAACGGGGAACTAAGGATTTTGACGGGATAACGGCAATAAGACCTTCCGATATCTGTTGCTCGGCCTGTGTTTCACTTAACCTTCCAGTGTCACTTAAATCACTAGTAATCGAGAATCAAGATGCGCCAATTCTACGGGCTGGTGTCACAAAGTAATATTTATCGGTGTCGCTTATTGGAAAATTAGTGAATACTTCACGCGTCGCAATGGATTTTAGAACTTATTCCTATCGTTTCAAAATAAATTAATTTCTAGAGTTTAAACTTTATCCTACAATAAACTAATTCCTACCTTCTTATCTACCTTTGGTTAAAAATTTTATCTCTTCACTACTCCCTTTATTTCAAAATATAGAAGTAGCAACCTAGTACTAGATGGAGTCTAATCTAAGTACTAGGTTGCTAAATTTTTAGAATGATGAAGTACATCTTATCTACCCACCCACTAATACTAGTTTCCTACCCCTATGTTCAAAAACACAAGCCATATTCTGTTTCACTAGGACAAGACTTTATCTAATGATTATTGTATTATGATATAATTTTTATGACATAAATTAATACTATTATATTTATATTTAAAAATGTTTACTCATAATTATACTTTTTATAAAAAAAAGATCTTAATAGAGCAATTTTTTATCAAAACCTAGTCATAGTACTCGCTCCATCCACTTTTGATCATCGCCTAAGAGAAAATTAAACTTTCGATTTGATCATCGTCTAAGCTTGCAAGCAAACTTAAATTGCATTTGCATGTTGGCTCTTCGCATGCTGGCCGTTAAGTTCCCATGCAGGGCTGCTCTTTTATCTTCTCGTTTCGCATACAAGCCATGCACCAAGCAATAAGCGATGGCATGTGCGGGACACGAAATGCCGATTAAGTGACGCGCGAAGGTGTCTTTGTATCGCTGCACTGACTAAATACGACGATCAATCTTGGATGGAGGGAGTAAAACCTATTACGTTTTATATTTTTAAACAAAAAAAGTATTTATAAAAGATATTATTAGTCGCGTACTCTCTATTAAACTAAACGTGCACGGAAATGGGTTTTTTACATGAGTATTTATTATAAGAAGTATTGGTCCAACTATTGATATCTCGTACTGTACTATATACACTTTGATCCAATGGATTACATTGATCGATGATGTGGCTGAATGTGAGAGCTTTTTATAGCAATCAATGGGGTGAGTTCGCAGCTACGTGTTTGGCTAAAATTTTTAACATACGTAAAACGAGATAAGCTATTAAGTATATAATTAATTAAGTTTTAAGTATTAT
Source organism: Oryza meyeriana var. granulata (assembly GCA_003991445.1). NCBI lineage: Eukaryota > Viridiplantae > Streptophyta > Magnoliopsida > Poales > Poaceae > Oryza > Oryza meyeriana. The sequence goes on along the minus strand of RYFJ01000040.1, from coordinate 313,635 downwards.
AAACATAAAAAATAGATTTATTTGATTTTTTAAAGTCCTATCTTCGTTCCAAAATGTAAGTATTTCTGAAGGTTTTCAAAAGTGGTTGAATTTGAATGGTGGAAGTTTGTGATTGGTTGATGAGAGAAAGTAGTTAAAGAAATTAAATGAAGGATGATTGTGTTTGGTCGAGATGAGGAGGTAATTGAAGAAATAGCTATATTTTAAAATAAATTTAAACTCTAAAAATAACTATATTTTAGAACAGAAAGAGTAACTTTTAAATAATTTTTTTAAAAAAGATATACTGATTAATAGTTTGAGAAATGTAGGGAGTTTTCTGCCCCGTCACTAACCGCCGAACCGTTTCTTTTCTGGGCATCTTCCTTGCGGCTGTCTGCGTGGGGGCAACGTGAGTGATGGTTGCTACTAGTAGTTCTGCTGCTGCAGTGCTGAGGGGAAGCAGTCGAGTCATCAAGATACGTGAAAAGAAAGGAGGAAGCTAGCAGCCTAGCAGTCGTTCCACGAGACGCAAGGCAAATTGGCAAAGCAGGGCAACCACTAAACCCAAAGAGATTGGGATTGGAATTGGATATTTTTTTTAACTTTAACCGGCAGGAGATTTACGAAACACTTCATCCGTCTCAAAATATAAAAACATAGTATTAGATATCATATCCTTTGACAGTACGAATCTGGATTTGATGGTGTCATATTTAATAGTATGTTTTTATATTTTGAGACAGATAAAATATATTAGATGAAGTAAAATGGCTCAAGGGTTTTATAGAAAAATAAAAACTAGAACAGGGAGCTACTGGAGTGAAGACTTTAGGTAACGTTTACAAAAGGAAAGAGGCAACTGGAGGAGGGCTAAAAACTCCCTGATCAGGAGTGCCTACAAAGCTCAAGTTGGTTTATATTTTCCTTGATCAAATGGGCAACTTGCATTTTATCTTGTGATGTGCAGTTAAAGATCCTCTTGTTATGCTCTAGCCAGCTGTTCCACCAAGTCACTAGGAGTACTCCCAAAATTTTCCTCCTTGTTGTTTTTGGTGCCATAGTGGCTATGGTTTCCCACCAATCGGAAATATTGGTTGCTGCCTGTTGTTATGGAATATTGGTGAGCCCTTGTCAATTGCATACAAGAGTCCTTACCGAGTTAGTGAACGGACATTCTTTCGCCAAATGTTTAGCTTCCTCAAATGCTTCAGCACAAAGGCAACAAATCCAATCATACGGTCAGTGCCTACAAAGAGAAAAAATTTAAAAATATATATTTTCTTTTGAATTTTACAAATATATATAAGTGAGAAGAAAAGTAGCAAAAATATACGTACATCACACCGACACCACAGCTTGCGGGTGCGAGACCGCCGGTGCCGCCCGCCCACCATGTGGCACCGAGCGGCACTGCAGCACCATCGCGCGGCACCAGTTGTTCGTACATTCATCAAGTTAGTGCCGTGCAGCGAGCTAGTGGTAATGATCATTAATTAAATTACAGTAGTCAAACACAGGCATTCACTAATCACTAACGTCCATAGACCACAGTAATGGAGATAATAACTAAATTACAGTGGTCATACTAGTTGGTTTTAGCTGAGCTGATAAGCAGTAGAAAAATTAAAGAGACATAATTTTCTCCTACTCTTGTTAGTTTATAAGCCAATGAAAAAATAAAACGGTGAAAAAAGTCTAGACTAACTTAAAAATAAGATTAAAAATTTAAATTTTGACTGTGACTTATAAGTTAACCAGCAAACAATAGAAAATAACCTGTCTGGTTAGAGTTGCTACTATTAGTAAGCTAATTAATGTACTCTAGTTGACGTTAATTACTACATTTTATGGACGGAGGCGAAGCCGTATGGTGCCACGGCTTCGCCATGCACCACCGGTAACCTCTGCCGTGTTGAGAATGGGGTCCCGCGTGATGGTCGTGCCACCGCTCTGCCACCGAGCGGTGCCGTGATTTGGGGCGTGGCATCGTTGGTCCGTGCCCCTAAAGCGTGGCACCGGCGTGATGCCACACTCCTAGCGTGGTGTATGTATATTTTTGTCACTCTTTTTTTTATTTGTATATATTTATAAAACTTAGAAAAAAATATATTTTTAATTTTTTTTCTCTGCGAACCAAGTTCTCTGCCGCGAGAGTTCTCTGGTGCAGGACAAGCCAACCAAAAAACCGATGCTTGGGTTCAGCCTGCGTCTTCCACAGATGCTTGGGTTCACCAAATGGATTGGAATTGGATTGATTGATTCCTTTTCCCTTGCAGCTACGATTCGATCCCTGAGCGCTTGCAGTGCAGCTGCATTGGGGGCATAAACAATGCAGCGCGCCCCTAGCCAGTACCCCATGCTCCACCTAAGCAAAATTAGCTGGAGGTGGTTTAGGGTACAGCTCTTCCAGTGCGTTGCGGCTAGTGTTCATCCTACCATTTTAAGAAAAGTTACAGTCCCTTATACCGTGGTAATCGTCTAAAACCGTATGAATTTTATTTTTAAAAATTTAAAGTCAAAATTTTCAAATCTTACGGTAATGTCGCGGTTACCGTGCGATATCGCGTGGTAACCGTACGGTAAGCCGTAGTAACCGTGGTATTTTGAAGCTAAAAAGAAAAATTGTAAACCTAGTAAAAATTCTAAAAAATTATAGAAAATTTAGGAAAAAATTATAGATATCTCTAGAAAAACAATGCAATATTGATAATTTTTTTGCAAAACCCTTACTATCTTTTTACACTTAAATAAAGTAGAAATTATATCCCAACCCATCTCTTATTTTTTTAATTTAGATGGAGCTCTAAAATATGAAGTAAATTTCGTTATTTTCACAAACTTTCTTCACCATATTAATCCATAATTCAAGTACTATCTACTAGAATTTTTTAGATTTTTTTTAAAAAAATTTAAATGCGAATGAAATTTGTTTAAACCAAACCGCCGGTAACCGATACCGTATTCCGGCGGTTTGGGCGGTAACCGTGCAGTTACCGGCGGTTTGGCTAACCCTGGCTGCAACTTATAACACCCTGAAATTACCTAATTAAAATAATTGTGTAAAAAAAAGAAATTTTAGAAATATATTTAAAAGTCTCAAGGAGTGCAAATAATAAATCTTAACAAAAGTTGGCCTGGAGATCCTTTTAGAAAATACTTTGCTTAATTATTTATCTCCTGAAATTTTCTGGAATTTATTTGAGTAAGGAAAGTATTTTTGGTGAATTAAATAAGCTTTACAACATTTAAATAAAAGAAAAAGGAATTAAAATTCCCTCTCCTGTTCTCGGCCGCTTTTGGCCCAACACTATGCACTCAACCTCTCCTCGCGCGTGCGTCGGCCCATGGCCTGTGGCCGCCCGCGCCCCTTCGCGCTCGCCGACAGGTGGCCCCACCTATCGAGATCGTCTCCGACCTTGGGTCGGAGGGCTCGTGTGCAGCGCGATGCCGCCGCCGCGAATCCCGCTCTAATCCGCTCGCTCCGGTCAGGTTTTGATCCAATTGGTTGAGGGGTTTTGATCTCCTAGATCTCCTGTCTCTTTTTCCCCGAGAATCACGGCTAGAAACCGAAGGAATCGACGTCGACACAGACTCATGAAGCTTCGGGACTCCGAGTGTTAACCTAATCCACTGCCGCCGCCATATCCAAGTCGATCTCTCCTCCCCGCTGCTATAAATAGCATCTCTCGGCGCCCCTCTCTCTCTTTCCGCCTCAACCCTAGCAAGTCCTCGCCGCCCGTGCCCTAGCGTCGAGAGTTCTCCGCTTCGCCGTCGCCGCCGAGCTCCAGCTTAGCTCCGTCGTCGCCCTAGCCATCGCTAGCGCTCGCCACCACTTCTGTCAGCACCGCCAGCACGTGAGGGAGCTAGGCCGCCATCTCTCAGCCACCGGAGACCTCCGGAACCTCGACGCTGTCCGGGACCCGAGAAGCTCCGCCGCCAAAACCTTGCTGCCACCCCCCCGGTCGCTAATCGTCGTTGTTTCACCCACGGTGAGAATCCTTGGGATTCCTTCTAGTCGTTTCTATCCCCGCCGCACGCCACCGATCGCCGTCGAGCATTGGTCCCCGAGCCCCCGCCATCACCATTGCTAACGTGGACGCCGCGCAGGAGCTAGCGCAGCGCCGCGTCAGCCGCGAGATCGATCCGGGCTAATCCTAGCCGTTCGATCCATCCTAGTTAGATCTCGGCCATTAAATCTTTAGGATAGATCCTAGCCGTTTGATCTAAGTTGGGTTAGATCTTAGCCCTAAAACCCATCTCAAAACCCCTAATCAATCTGAGCTGTCCAATCTAATTCTTTTTAATCCAAGCCATTGAAATCTCTGTGGACCTCGATAGACTTAGTCTACCGTAGACCTGAGCCTTATCTCTCACTGACCTGTGTGGGCCTAGGTGTCAGCCGCCCTTTGACTTAGTGCTGACTCCATAAATCCTTTTTATGAATTAAAATAAATCATAAATGACGTCATAAATCGGTTTAATTCTTTTAAATAGACTTTAAATGGATTTAAATTATAAAATTCATAACTAATTCATCCGAACTCCGTTTGTGGTGATTCAACTTGCAAAATTCTTTAAAAATCAAGATCTACCCAATAAGAATGTGATATTGTACTGTTGATGTGTTCTTATGTACTGTTTTGCTCATTTTTGTTTATTGACTTCAGTCGTCGACGTTTTGGAAGAGTTGGGATTTCTCAAGGAAAGTTCGAAAGCGTGTGCAGAGCAGCAAGGCAAGTCATACAGATTCCTTAACACCTTTGAGCATATTGTATCTATGTCTTAAGCTATCTTTTTCTTCAACTATGCATTTATTTTTATAATGTCATTTGGAAAGGAAACATTTATCCTTGATTATGGCCTCGTTGATTTGATTACCTGTCATTGTACCTATGGGAGTAATGTGACTAGCTAGCTTTAATTACTGGTTAGCTAGAATAATTATAGAATCCTACTTGGCCATGCCTAGAAAATTATAGAATAACTTATGGGCTATAATTTAAACCCTGATTACAATATTCAGTTCACATAAAATGATGATTTAGTTCACGACTGTGGCCGTGTGAAGGTAACTTAATGGTCCACTAAAACTTGACTAAATGGTGGGTTGTGAGCACCAAGGTTGTGAATGTTACTAGCGGTGCTCATGACAGTTAAGGACCGGTTCGCAGACTACTTGTTGCGAAGCAACACTCGTGCTAACCACAAGCTAGAATGGACAATAGCAGGATTTAAAGTGTGCCGAGTTCAATATGGGACACCATGGCTTGGTTTGTGGCTGATATAAGCCCACACATGGTAGTTGTCAATAAGTCCATGAGTTTGGGCGTCAAGCCGTCTCGCGGGAAGGCACTTGATCACCTCTACCGGAGACCAGAGACTTGGTAGGAGGCTCTCATATTGTGCGAGTTACATGGATAATCCTGTCACAATTCCTTTCCGAGATATTGTGGTGGTATTAAGGCGCACAGTGATGTGTTGTGGAGTTGTGCCTTGTGGGTAAATTGGTATATCTCTGGTCAGAGTAAAACTATTCGAATAGCTGTGCCCACGGTTAATAGGTGAGCCTAGCAATGTTTTATGTGATTAATTCATATTATCTTAATTGAATAAGGAATGGTGGAATATGGTTAGTTTCAGGTTGGTGTGGTTGGGCCTATATCGTTTTGGAGAGCGGTATAGCGTTGATTAATATTGTTTAATGATTACTGTTTTACTACTCACTCTTAAATGCTTTCTTAAATGTTGTTTATGCAATTTGAGTCATATTATGCCATCATTTGGATATCCTGTGCACTTGTATATTTGCTGTGTGGCCTACGGAGTATTTCATATACTGACCTTGCAATCAACGATCATCATCAGAGGAGTACTACAGCGAGAAGGACTTCTTGGAGGACTGAGCGGGAGCCTGGTCATGTGCGTGGAGTGGGAGTCGTCACGTCGTTCATAGTTTATTTCCACTGCTTAAGACTTTAATATTTTGAGAGGTGCCATTCGTGTCTGTAATAAATGCATTCATCATGTAAACAATTACTTTGTTATCAACTTTATCATGTGTGTCTCAGTTGATTCCTGGACAAGGATTTATACACAGTAAAGCACCTGAATTTTGAATAGAAATTCCAAGTGTCACACAGCTTGAGATGGGCCTTAGAAATATTTACATATTAGTCCTTCCTATTTTTATTTCAGCCCATGAAATAATATGATATTGTGGATTTTGAAATGAAACCCTTTAATGAGAAAAAATGTTTACAAATTAAAATGTGACACACCTATCAGTCACCAAATCCCTTTTTCTACCCTCTCCATCTCTCTCCCTCCCTGATTCCCTCTTCTCCCCCAAGCGCAACGCCGCTCCATCGTCCCGATTCATCCTCGTCGCCTAATGCAACACCGCCTCTCCTCGTTGTCCCTACCACCGTTCCCACCTTGTCCTCGCCACCATCCTCTCCTCGTCACCTCCCTCTGTCCCCTCCCATCTTCCTCGATGGTGGCACCACGACGGGCTCCCTCTTCGACAGCGGCAGCCGTGACGAGATTCCTCCCTAACCGCTGAGACGAGCTCCCTCCCCGGCGGTGACCGCACTGGATTTGCGCGATGTGGATCTTGGTGGCAGCGACCCCGACACGGAGAGGCAGATCGGGGATGGCTCGCGGCAACCAGCTTCGTGTAGTGCAGCGGTAGGCCCCCTTCTCCCCCGTGCTATGCTCGTTTTTCCCTTCTTCCCCAACTTCATTTGTTGTCTGTCAGCACCGAGACCAAGGGAGTGCACGTTCGGCCTGCTTGCTTAGCACAGAAGGCAAGTTATCAATACTATGCGAATCGTGGACCAGCGTCTCCCCAGCTTGGAGTGGATCCAAGGTGTTGTGAGGAGGTTCATGTGTCCATCATCCGTCCAGAGATACACTCGAGGATTGGACATCCGGGACTCAGAGAGGTCTATGGATATTGGCTTAAAGTCCATTCCCATTGAGCTGCTCGAAGCCTGCCACATGTCTCCTGAGCTAGGAAAAGGAACATTTTAGCTGGATGTTCGGGAATCGTATCGTGGCATGGTTCTAAACTTGGTCCACAGCTTTGGGCTACCCGGAGACCACCATGCGTATCTAGACTAGCCAGGTCAAATTGAGTAGGCAGGTCACTCCTTTTTGGGAGCCGCCAGTTGGCGGTACCCGAGGAAAAGGTCAAACCCTGCACTCCAGTTGTCTGATAGCGAGCACCTTGGCCTCCCTAGGGTGGCCAAGTGATGTCCTCACATGTCGGAGATAGGTGGATATGTGTCCAACCGGATACCACGTTGCCATCGGGAGCGATGCATAGGCTGTAGAGCCTATCCATTGCATTTACTAAAAATTATTGCAGGTTTTCTCTCATCATTAATTATGAGAGATACGACGTATCCTAGGCTGTCTCTCTTTAGCGGTGTATACCAAGCGTCCGTGAGAGAGAATGCAGACCGGAGGTGGGCCTGGCATGGAGTCCCACAAGACATCTGGTGCCACAATATTTCTAGCGTTGAGTTCAAGAAGTTAGCTCAGGCTTATGATGATATACAATATTTATGTATCTCCTCGAGCGGTGAGCGATGAGAGCTGTAGAGTACAAAAGCTCATCTTAGACCCTGTAGTTGGATTAGACTCTTCAGATCCGCAAGAATTCTAGCCTTCCTAGGTTAGCCCGCGAGCGCTCAAGAACTTGTAAGAACATTTCTGATAGTAACCAGACACAGGAGTAGAGTTATTATCCTTCAGAAAGCCTGAACTTGTATATTTGATCGTGTCTGTATAGCTCCCGGGTATATCCGGACACGCTACATGCCCTAGCCCCTTGGACAAACTTAGGTCTGCAATTTCCATCGCTCGTTGGTGCACGGATGCCAACAGTCTTCTTTCATTGGCCGCCGCCACTGGGAGCTCCGCGCCGGGGATGGGTTGTGGGGAGGGATAAAGCACCGCGTCGTAGGGGCACGGTCTCACTCAACGCGGGTTGCAAGACATGCCTCCGTGCGTGAGGGACCTCGGCCTGACAAGGCGTTCGTGCCCTATATAGAGCACGTGTGATTCTATAGGAGCACAACGCTAACTGATGTGGAGGTGCGGATCCGATGGGATAAGACGAAACCACTAGTACTATGTACTCCTTCTGTCCCAAAAAGCAGCAATTCTTGCTTCCCAAGAAAAATTTAAGAAGGAAGACTAATGACTAAAATACCTTTTATTAATAGAAAAGTAGTATTGGTGAGTAGGTAAGTGAGGTAAATTGAAGAGATAAAATTTCTTGATTTACGGACCGAGTGTACGTAACACGATAGAAGTTGATTTATTTAGGATAAAATTTAAAGTGTAGAAGTTGATTTTTTTTTTAACGGAGAGAGTATGCCCTTGCATTACACTTGCAGGCAGCATAAACACTACCAGCAGTACACGTTACGCCCGGTCTGGCCCTGTTTGAATATGATTGTAGCTTCTAGCTTATGCCTCGGTTTCGTTAATACGCTTTCTAAAATATAAAACGATGTATTTTTTTAAAAAGTTTCTATATGAAAGTATCTTAAAACATAAAAAGATCATTTTCAAGTTTTTAATAGTTAATACTTAATTAATTACGTATTAATAATATTTTTTGTTTTGTATGCGGTTTATAACCTTAGATAAATAAGCTATATCAAACGCCACCTAAATATCTGATTTGACTCCGACTGTACTCGTGATCCACGGCAAAAATATTTGACAGCTGAAAGAGGAGACAAGGCAAGGTTGGGATGAGACTTGCTGCTGCCGTTGCTTGCTTTCACTGGAGTGGTACGGGAGCATTTGATGATGCTGTTGGCAGCAGAGCTAGTAGTAGTCGATCTGCCAGCACCATCAAGCAGGTACCGAGGTATTTGAACCTCCGCTTTCAGTAGATGATTGCTGACAACATGGATTGGTTCCACTGGCTATATCAACGTTAACATGGATTGGTGTTGCTACTCGGTCCTAGCTATTGCATTGGATTGGCTACTCCCTAAACATATAGTTGTTTTTAATTTTGTCTGTGCTATTATGTTATTATATCCTCATCACTCACTCTACACCCATCAACCACCCCACTCTGTTAGAACTTCCTTAAATTAATGAAGGACAATATGTTTTTTCACCTCTATTTCTTAATATCTCCAAAACAACATATAAATAAGAGTAAATTTCATAAAACATATGTATTATATGCCATGTTTTAAAAAATCACGAGGTTTTTGTTACCTGACACATAACCATGGGTATTATAGTTTTAGAATTCTATAAAATCACACTGTTAATCGATTATTCTTTGACCCACTATAATTATGAGCTACAAAATTACAAAATTATGTATAAAATTTATGTTAGATCTATAAGTTATTTGACACATCATGTACAAGTTGTAGCAATATAAGATTAAGTATTTTTATTTTGCTATAGTACCAAGCTAAATTGGTTAATGGTGTGGTGTTGTAAAATTTTTAGACCATAATTCCCGTGGTTATGTGTCACATGTCAAAAACCCCTGTGGTTTTGTGTAATGTGAACTATAATTTCTATAATTTTATGAAATTTACTCTACAAATAGCTATGTTTTAGAAGAAAAAAAGTAGTTGCTGCTACTCTGCATTGAAAGTTGTCTTCGTGGTTGGTCAGTAGAGGTTTGGCGTTTGGAATGACGATGGATATTGCATGAATTTTCGAATGCTCCTACTACAATAGGAGTACTATTGCAGTAACGGCATATACATTACAATTACAATGTATAGTAAAGTGATCTTAGACCATTATTAATGGAAGTTTTATTCTTATTAAATAGGGTGTCATGTCATTATTTTTAATGATATAACAAAAAAAATAATTAAGAGAGAAGTAAAATGGGTTTTATATAGATAAAATCATATATACACTGTTTCTAATACAATATATCTCTTACATGTATTGCTTATAAAATAGTAAAAATAAAATAAAATAATATATGAGATATTTTAACCATCGCTAGTTGTCTTTTTTTCTACTTATATACATGTTTAGATTCGTAGCCAGAAATCTTTATATTTTGGAACGGAAGTATTAGCATTTTTGAAACATAAAAATAAAACCTTCTACTACAAATGTCCTTATAACCTCATAAAGCTGGCTATATATATATTATGAGAGTAGTCTTTACTGTACAGTTCTTACGAGGAGCCACTCATATATATATATGGGCTGTCCATATAGAATAAAATAATATTATTTATCTCTTTTTCTTCTCTCTCTCTGATACTATCTGGTATCTATATACAATAGAATTATAATAGCTAAAGTCTATATATGTGGGTTTCCATCTATATGAACTGCTTTTGTCATATATATTGCTGCTGCCCTAACAAGAAATGGGTAAAAAAGCAGCACTGCGTTAGTGCGTGAGGTCGATCTGAATATCTGATCCGATGGTGCTGGTCGCTTGCAACGATAACGACGAATTGAGGTGGGCGGCTTAGGAGGTGTTTAATTCGGTTTCTCGTGGTGGTTTATAAGTCACCTATAAAATAAAAAAATATTATTAATATGTGATTAATTAAATATCAACTATTACAAACTTGAAAAATTGATCTATTTAATTTTTAGAGATACTTTTATATAGAAATTTTTTAAAAAATATATCATTTTATGTTTTAGGAAGCGTGCTAACAAAAACTGAGATAAAAAACACAAACAATAACCTGAATCAAATGCCCTCTTAGTTGCTGCGCCAGAATTTGTGCTACCTAAGCCCACACTCTCTACAACAGAATAGGAGTATGCATCCACTGAACTGACGATCGATGCATGGCCTCAAAGCACAGTGCCCGCCACGATCAACGCCGTCGATTCCGTCTTCCCGGCCGACGCTCCAAACATGAACAACCACACCGTATCTATGCTATGAACGCAGAGATCAAGGATTCGAATACTCGCGAGTGCACGTAGCAGAAGTTGCAGAACAACGCTACTACAGTACATGAAAGAAAGAGAGACGCAGAGGCATCCAAACATGGCTGTTTTGGGTGAGCTACTTCGCGGCACAGAAACGTGGCTATGATTAAGGTATGGTTAATTAAGTGTTACTTTTTTTTCGTCTTAAAATAATAAAAATTAATACTAGATGTGATATATCTTGTCCAGATTCATAAATACTAGAATAGGTTACATTCAGTACTAGATTTTTATTATTTTGAGACGAAGGGAGTAATTATTATAAACTTAAAAAATAGATTAATTTAATTTTTTAAGAAACTTTTTATATAAAAAGTTTTTTTAAAAAATATTATTTAACAATTTAAAAAACGTTTTTATAATTAATGAGAAAGTAGCCAATCGGAAAAACTGTTTGAGGAAACGAAAGGGCGGAGTGACGCAGAGCTGCAGACGATCTGAAATGAAATCCTGAATTGATAAGAATATCTCTAAATCTCTGATGTGTCGGTGCGGTCGGTGCGCCAAACCAAGGAGCTCCCCTCCCCACATCAAGTCCATCACTATCATTTGTGCGTTTGTTCCTGCTTAATGGATCCATTTCATTCGGCAGCTACTAAGCTCTATGATTTTTTTAAAATTTCTATATATGAATTTCTTATACTACTATTTCAAATTAATTTTTTAACTTTATAATATTTAATTCATTCGTGGGTACCCTTAAATAATTATCTTTTTTAAGCCCTACCCTTAAATAATTATCATAAACTATTTATCTATTCTCCATTCCATTCTATTCCATTTCATATAGCAACAAAAACTAGACGAAACGAGAGGGGAAAAAAAATTATTAGTCCTCCTTCTCTAGGAGCATCTCCAGCAGGGACCCTAAACACAGCCCCCAAACAGTTTTTGGGTGGTGGAAAAAAAAAACTAGATCCAGCAGGGACCCTAATAGGGCCCCTAAAATGAGGAGGCCCCTAAATCCAGCCCCCAAGCCCCTATTCCTGGGGGCTCTACACCACAGCCCCTATCGACGTTTTTTTTTGCGCCTACGACAATTCCTCAAGTCCACCGTGCCCGTCGATAGGAGAGAGATTGGATTTTTTCTCGGGTGCGCCGCGCCGCCCTGCCCGCCGGCCTCCTGCGCCGCGCGGCCCGCGCACCGGCCTCCTGCGCCCCACCGCCCGCGCGCCGGCCTCCCGCGCCGGCCTCCCCGTCCGCCCGGCCTCCCGTGCAGGCATCCCGAGCGCCCGCCTGCCTCCGCGCGCCGGCCTCCCGCGCAGGTATCCCGAGCGCCGGCCTCCCGCGCGCTGGCCTCCCCGCTCGCGCCGGCCTCCCCGCCCGGCCGGCCTCTCGCGCCGGCATCCCGAGCGCCGGCCTCCCGCGCCGGCCTGCCGCGCCTGGCCTCCCGCGCCCCGCCCACCGCCCCGCCTCTAGCGCCCGGCCTCCCTCGCCGGCGCCTCTCACCGCCCGGCCTCCCGCGCCTCGCCTCCTGCGCGCCGGCCTGCTGCCTCGTGTTGCTGTTGCTGTGTCACTGCTGCTGCTGCATATTTCTTTTATATATAGTATCAAACTAGGCATATACATATATTCTATAGTGAAAAATAATAGAAAAAGAAATAGGGGCTGAGAAATGGGGGCTGTTGCTGGAGTTCGGAGCATTTTTGGGGTCCAAAAAAAATAGGGGCAGCCCTCATTTAACATTTAGAGACTCTAAAATAAAGGCTATTGCTGGAGATGCTCTAAGCCAATGTTGCGGTCGCGTTTCCTTTTCAGACCTCGAAGCACAGCGCACCATCACCACGGCCACAAACTTCGCTTGAGCAAATGATCCATTTCCAGTTTTCCACCACAAATTTGGTTGCATCTCCCTTCCTCTCCTTCAACTTGAAATCTTCCTTCTTTCTCTGACGTGACACTCAAAAAATTCGTCTAAGAATAGTTTCTTTCATGATATTACAGTTACAATCTTACCAAGAATCTAGTATGTCAGGACAGGCCCATTTCTAGCTCGGGCACTCGATTCCGATCCAATCCATCATCCAACAGATGAATGACAGTGCACAGCTTATTCCCAATTTTTCAGTCTACAGTTTCAGAGAAGAAAAAAAAGGCTAATTTTTCAGTCTCCTGTAATGGTTTGCAGGAGAAGGGAAATCAAAGCCTACAAGCTGAATACTACGGCAAGCGACCAGGTGATAGCTGATCCAACCGCAAGCAGCCACCTGACAGATGCAGAATGCGCTCTCGTGATCCATCAGAAAAGGGTTGGGATGTCACCGATCTCTAGAAATTCAGAAGCAACCATAACTGTGCTTAAGCGGCAAATAAGGCTTTCGCTTAGGATTATAAAATGGACATGCATGTGCTTTCAAGAAAATGCTGGCACTAGTACCATCACTGTTCCTTCCACAAGCTACCATCACAGGCAGAGGCAGGCCACTAATTAGATTCAGCAGCAGTTGCGTGAAAGATTATTTGTTCCAGAATCCAGACCTCACAACCACAGGGATGACAACAACTGGCACCACTAATGCCCAAGCATCTTGGCAACACCACAATCAAATGTACAATAAATGGATGGTGAACTGTAAGAAATGAGCCCCCTTTTACATCATCTGTGACAAGTCTTGGCAGAGATATTATTTACAGGAAAAACAAACAGAGGATTGTGATTTTGTTGCTGCCGATGAAGAACAGCAAGTGCACTGTTCCATCCAAGCATTAGTCAAGCAGTAGTAGTTGTGGATGAACGATATATCTCTACTGTAGATCGCACTTGTGCATCGTGATCAATAATATTGGCTGTCATGCTCATCAAGCACACAGGACTGTTGTTCCAGCAGTTGCATGCATGATTCACTTTGCTCAATTATCTTGCAAGCTAGCTAGCCTGCTCCACAATTATTGATCACACAGGACAATGCTCAACGCATGTCAAAGATCAAAGGTTAGCAAACTGTACTCCTTGTCGAGGATGGCCATCAAAGAGGTGAAAGGTCTCACTAAATAAAAGCAGAGGTAGTACTCTTAGTAGATGATGGCCTTGATGATTATGGTGACAGGTGTTAGGAGGGCCTTAATACCAGGATACTACGTTGTTGATATCTCTGAATGTGAACCTCACAAAGTCACAAGGGAGGAGGATCAAGATCTAGAGGCCGGCCCACAAGCAAAATGAGGTTTAAAGCATTAAAGGGAGGAAAGGAAACCATTGGTGTTGGAGAATCAAAGTGAGACTTTGACATACACATGCATCATGAATGAGAGATCTAAAGCCACCAGGAGTGGTCAGCAAAGTTGAGCTCAACCTTTCATCAGAATAATTCTCATTCTTTTATTGTGGAGTAATCAGTTACCACTACTATGTACTAGTATTCAGGAGTCTTGATCTTTGTAGTAATACAAAGTGCACAAACACCAGAATCAACAAAAGGTATAGCTAGCTAGCTCGCACAACTTTGAGACCAAGGCAGCAGCAGTTTTTCATGAAAGGGAGTGGACTTGAAGAAATTCAGATGCAAGGACAAAATCTTTATCAGTGACGACGCGTGACACTGCTACTCGCCATTGCTTTACTGGCAATCCAAGGATTGTGCCTGAAATATTCTGATTTCCCCGTAAAATTCAGTGGTTCTAAACATATTATAATTTCCACATGAGAAACACTGTCCAATCTGAATTCATAGATATGTATTTGATCCTTGCAGGCCTTATGAGACGATTTGATTTTCTGAAGAAGGGTGTGCCTTGTTCCATGCATTAGCATGCGGTGTGAAGTTGATCGGCAAATTCGTGCAGACAGCACAATGGCATCATATATATACTTGGTCAACTTGTATCACCAGGAGAGTCCACTACAATGAATTAATTAAATCAATTCATTTGGCTGAGGGTTTTTTTAAAGATCAAGAAAGCTTTATTGATCTTAGACAATTACATCAAGATAATACGATTATTCTAAGGCCACTCTCAACCTCTGCATATCATACGGCAGCAAGCTAAAATTATTTTTTTAAAAAGAACAAAATGACAACAAATATCATACGGCACCAAGCTACAACCATAAGATATGGATTAAGCATACGAATAGACGAGAAAAAAATAAGGCAGATTAGACAGTTTGAATGGGTGCATTTGAATTCAAATGCTTGGCTTAGATTTTTTACATCATCTTGAATTGCCACGGAGAACAATGGTGCCATAAAGAAACAGATGAGAAATCTTATATATGTCCATTTGAAGCGATCAGCATTTTGATCATGTTCTTACTTCCTAGAAAAAAAATTGAGAAAAAGGAGGGGAAAAGGAAGGCCAAACGGGGTCGGAGAATTAAACCCCGACCCCCACCAGCCCACCTCTACTACGTCTAGAGTTGCCATTGCGTCTGGCCCAAAGTAGTATGGGTCTGCACAGAGGCCGCACTCCCGTCCGGCCCAACAGGTATGGTCTGCATGGAGGCCCATTACCATTCCAGCCCAAAAGTATGGCCCGCACGTGGCAATCCCGTTTCGGGCTGCACGTAACTGACAAATTGACGAAAGGATGACTACTACTCCATGGGATCCCGTTGAGACGGAATAGATTATGTATCATGAAATCTATTGGTACTATATCTGGTAGCGGTTGATATCATACGTATCACATTTGGTATATCATATTAACGTTAATATGACGTCAGCGCATAAAGTATTCTGTTGTCTCAACGGGATCTAGTTAGGTAGTATTTTTCAAAGGAGATAGACAATATCCCACGCTTTGTTGTAGAATATATGGATGAACATATAGTAAATATTGTAGAAATGAATGACGTATATTTATATTGAAATATTGTTGAAATAATGTAAGGATGATGATTTACCATGCTTACATGTTGATCTCTACGATGTAATAAATTGTAGATGATATGACATGTTTGTATGAGTTTTGAGATATAATAATTGTTAGTGGGGGTGAAGATATGCCATGTTTGTATGTTGAACTTTAGTTCTAATGATGTAATAATTGCTAATGGAGTGATGACATGCATGTTTATATGTTATAAGTTTTAGTGCTAGTGGGTATCAAATATCTAGAAGGTGTAGAAATGGGCCACACGTACATTGTAAATTCCGTTCAGGACCAAAACTATTTTGGAAGGGATCCCGTTCCGGCCCAAAATGAATACGGGCCGCACATACGCGGAATGCCCGACGGCGACTGGCCGGCTTAGTTGCCAGGGAATTAACCATTCTACAGTGTTACCGCTGCTGCATTCGTTGCTCCTGCAGCATCGAAGTCTTGCATATATTGCAGATGAATTTATTGCTTCTTTGATCTATCAACTTCGCTGGTGAGAGCTGGTCCATAAACATTGGCTTACAACTTGTGATCTTACATGTTCATTGGACGTCATTTGCATTATGTATCTGTTCTTAGGGCATATCCAAGAGAGGTTTCTGTTTTCTTGGAGGAAGGATAGATAGATCGAACTACCGTGGTCTGCCTCTACCGTGCACTAGAAACTTTCGTAAACGAAAAGCCGGAAAAAGAAAGGAAGCAAGTTCAATTCAAACAGAACTATTTTCCCTGACACTGTGGTGCTGGTGTTGCTTGGCCATTTTTCCCTAACCGTGCTGGTGCCGCTAAAACTCAATCAAACTTAAATAAATGTGGCTTAAAAAAATTAATACGTCTTACATTATAAAATAAAGGGGTAGTAATTAGTTGACGAGTAGTTTGCTGCAAGGAAATGGTATGGAAGCAGGTGTTGGGACTTGGGAGCTCGTCGACTTCTCCGATCGAAAGTGGCAAAGAGGCAGAGAGAATCGATCCGTGGCAAAGGCAGAGTCAGGCTTCCAAAGCTGCCATTTGCGAATTGTCGGCATTGCTCCTCTTTTCTTTTCCTTTTCATCATCATCTTCTTCTTCTTCCTTAAGAGGCTGCCTGTCTAGCTATTAAGTATAGCTACAAGGAACAAATCCTCAAGAGAATCAGGACACGTTTCGACTTTCAGCTCCAAGCATAATCATGGCCGTCTCTCCCTGCAGATTGCTTGTTTGTGTGTGAGAGAAGCAAAGCACAGAGTGAGTGGTGCTCTTTTTTAATGTCTTGTTTACGACCACGGAAGAAAAGTACTTTTGTTTTGTTTTTTTTCTCTTGGATCACTTCTCTTTTCTTTTCGGCTCCGTTTGGAAGTACAGAAACAAGAGAAAAAACTACTCATTTTCTATGAGTACGCTTCTTAAATTGCTAAACGGTATATTTTTTATAAAATTTTTTTATATAAAAGTTATTTTAAAAAATCATATTAATTCTTTTTAAATTTAAAATAATTAATACTCAATTAATCATATGCTAATATCTTACCTCCTTTTAGATGATCTTCTTTCTTTTTACTCCGAACTATCCCTTTGTCTGTCGAGGGATATATGTTGGCTTGAGCCTGCAGGACAGTGCAAAAATGTTTGGGGTATATTTGACATGAGGCTTTATTCGATTCCAGGCTAGATAGCTTCGCTTTCTACTTCCATCATTTGCTAGAGAAGCTGTATTATATTTGGTTATTCCTGCCGTTTTCATCGCATAACCTTTTTTTAAAATCACTGACATGGTCTGCTGCCTTTGCCGAATCAGTTCTAAATTACTATCTCCATTCTAAAATATTTCAATTTTTAGGATTAAACACAGATATTAAAAAATAGATAAAATTCAATGTAAAAAGTTATGATTTGTTGGAAAGAGAAAGTAGATAAAAAAATTAAAAGGTGAAAGGTTATGATTGGTTTAAGAAGAGAATGTAGTGAAAAATTTATTATATTTTAGAACAAATTTTAAATAACAGAAGTTATATTTTAGGATGGAGGAGATAGAATTTACTTAGTGATCCAGTCCTAGTGTTTTCTCTTTTTTTTCTCTCCCTTCCTCTTGTATATCATCTGGTCCTATCTAGGGTTCATTCTACCGTGGTTACTGCCTTTACCATCGAGATGCCTTTACCATCCAGATACGGTAATGATAATATCGTGGTATCTCTATTAAAATTAAATAAATTTAATAAATAATTTAATTTTTTGATTCTCACGGTTTGCTGCGCCAGGGTGCGATAATCTTGTTCTCGGTGGTAGGGGAAAGCTGGTCCTATCTGGTTTTTCATGGCAAATAATAGCATAATCAACATGGATGCATGGTTAAAATAAGTCAAATAACCGAGAAGAAAAGAGAAGGTACTAGGACACGGATAGAGAGATTGGAGAACAGAATCTGGCTGTGCGAGTCACTCGCGTCCGTCTGGTCTGGTATGATCCATTGGAAAATGTTAAGCGTCAATCCCAAGAAAGAAGAAAGCCATATACATCCATCGATTTCCTTGGATCTTTTGGTCTGGGAGTGTTTTCTCAGCTATCCAGCTCGTACTAGTCCAGTGCTGGGTTGGTTTGAATGAATATTGTGAAAAATCTCTTAAATTTTCTACTGTTTAAGTTTGTGCTGGCTGCTGATCGTCCTCCTCGAACGGGAAACTGGAGGACGAACGTTTTGTGCTTCCTGTCCCTGATTCATGCATTGGTCAGGGTTCGAAATAGTTTATAGGCTAAGCTTAATAGCCATATAATTTATAGACTAAGCTTAACAGCTATACATGAAACAAGATAGGTTATTAACATATGATTAATGAAATATAGCTATTACAAACTTAAAAAATATATTCATTTAATTTTTTTAAAAATACTTCTCTACAGGAAGATTTTATATATAAAAAAAAAGACACCT
Organism: Oryza meyeriana var. granulata; assembly: GCA_003991445.1. Classification (NCBI taxonomy): domain Eukaryota; kingdom Viridiplantae; phylum Streptophyta; class Magnoliopsida; order Poales; family Poaceae; genus Oryza; species Oryza meyeriana. The sequence continues at coordinate 294,954 of RYFJ01000040.1, read as the reverse complement.
TAACAGTTGGAGAAACATGTAAAAAAACAAGGTGGCCTGTAACTCGAATCAAACGGTGCTAATTTGAGATAGTACATCGGACCATCAAATTGACTGACTGGTCAACAGCATGCAAACGTTGCCGGAGGAGCCCAGTGGATTTGGAGGCAAAGAATGTCTAAATCTGTTTTAAATTATAAGTATTTCTGACATTTAAATCTTATCTTATAAAACAAGTATTTTTAATAGTATTTATAGTACTACTTATGTCATCTCTCATTTTTCATTCAAATTTGTTTTTATCTTAACCTCATCCACCTCTATCTCTAACTATCCCTCATTTATAGAGGGGCATTAAAGTATTTTCTTCTAAACCTTAATCTATGCGAAACAAACTAGAAGTGTTTATACTCTCTGTTCCAAAATACCCCCTCCATTCTAAAATATAAGGAGTTTTACAGCTGGGCACGGATATTAAGGAAGTTGTTGAAATTAAATGGGGAAGATTATGATTAGTTAAGAAGAAAAAAAGTAGATGAAACCCCCTCCATTCTAAAATATAAGGAGTTTTACAGCTGGGCACGGGTATTAAGGAAGTTGTTGGAATTAAATGGGGAAGATTATGATTAGGTAAGAAGAAAAAAGTAGATGAAAAAATTTTGTGTAGAAGCTTGTGATTGGTTGAAAAGAAAATATATATGTAAAAATTGTTATATTTTAGGATAAATTTTAAATACTAGAAGTTGTTATATTTTAGAATGGAGGGAGTATAAGGATTTCTAGTATTTAAATCTTATTTTATAGTATAAGGATTTTTAGCACTATTCATAGTTCTATTTGTCTTATATCATTTCCTATACAAAAATTTATTCCCATCTTATCCCTATATGTTCTTTCGTCTTAATTCATTATATATTTATTAAAGAGCACCAAAATTTTTTTAAAATTTAATCTCTATTAAATAAATTAGAAATAATTATATTTTCGAATGTAGCATGACCTACCGCTACACTGGTTGACTGATACTATACTTTGCTTACACTGGATGACTGGTACTGTACTTTGCTGACCCTTAATTCGGGCTTGCTTCACACTCCTAGTACTCCCACTGTTTACCTCTACTGTTCCACACGGGTCACCGTTGACTCCGTAGAGTAAATAACTTCGATGACATTTATGTAGTAACTTCTGAGGTTTACAAGTATTCAGCTTCGACAAAAGATTTGCCATAATGGTTATGTTCTTTTCGGTTCTAGATTTTGAATTTTTATTTATATGTTTTTTAAGCTCTTAAACGATATGTTTTGCATAAAAAATCTCTATAAAAAATTTTCTTAGAATACTTTTTTTAGAATAACTTTTTAACTTTGTAGAAGTTAATTTATTTATTTATATTCTCAAATAGCTATCAAAAAATCAGATAATTCATTAATTTCAGCGATGTTAGACAGGAACTTGTGTTATACATATGCACTTTTAACTTATTTATTTATTACCATTGGCAATTTATGGATAGAATAATAGAGGTGAAGTATGCAGGATGCTCAGCTTGTAATATAGGATTTCTTTTTCTAATTTCTGTGCGAAATAATTAAAATGAATCTTATGTCTTGTAGTACTACTTTAGAGAGAAAAAGGAGAGCAAAGGAGAAACAACTTGAATCAAAGGCATTTCATATGTGTGTTTATCTCATCATCATGTGCGTGTTTACATATAGTATGTGGAATTCTAAAGCTGATGGAACAGAGAATCAAATCAAACCCGATATCGATATGTCTGTAATAAGTTACTAGTAGTAGTTAGTTACCTGATTACCCCCCTTTAGAATTGTAAATTCTCATGGAGTACTACTTTAAACCGAGTATACTTATAATCCGTTGAACAGAATGTAGAAAAGCGTGCAGGATTAGCCAAAAGCCATCAGAACAAACACCCCTGCACGCTCACGTCATGCTGACCAACTGCAATGCACAGGCTGAACCAAAGGAGTTGCTACTGAAGATGATGGGGAGTTTTTTCAGATCAACAAGTTCAGTTGAGAGACACACACAGACAGGGCATAGTGACTACCTCCTCATAGTTACTGTGTTACCCCATATAATAATTTTTTTAGTTTTTAAAATCTTACGGTCTCTTCGGTTTTACCGCGACAACGGTAATCTCTATCAAAATGATAAGGTAGGCAGAAATTCCAGCACTATCAAATCATCCAAAACCAATGCCCGCACTGCAGCCAGCCGGCAAGCAGAAGGCGCATCCGCATCATGCAGGATTCCGGGTTGAGATTAGTGGCCTGATTAGACACTAGATTAGTGTAATTCCTAGTCGATCACTGGGCGGCAGGGTGATGAATGTGCAGAAGAAGATGGAGGCCGGCATGCAGCGCAGGTGGTGCCAGGGGAGGGGGCCGGCCATGCATGCATGTGAGGGCTCCCCCATCATTGGAGAAGCGGTCAAGAGAGAATGCACTTGCACTTGCAGATGGAGTTGCTAGTGCTACTAGCTGCAAGCTGCAGAGGCAATTGACGATAGTAGCTAGTCCTTCCATCCTAAAATATAGTAATTTTTAATTTTAATATAACTATTAAGAAGAGAGAAAAAGTTTTTTTTTAAAATAGGCGCAGTATAGGACGGGGCTAGAACTAATTATGATGATAATAAAACTAAGGGTAAAGAATTAGTATGGATAGTTTAGTGATAAAATGCATATTTTATATGTGCCAAGTTACTGTATTTAGGATAAAATTTAAACTCTAAAAATTTTTATATTTTAGAACGGATAGAGCAGTAGCTACTCTCTTTATATAAAAAAAATATTCCTAACTATGGACATAGATAAGTTGTCCAGGTTCAATTGTTTTCTTGGGACGGATGGTGTATACCCCTCTCCTCTAGATATAGCAATTTATAGTTTTAAAATTTGTCACAGAATATAACTCTTATCTCAATCAATTATACTAATCTCTTCTTTGATCTCTCTAGCTAGTTACTCATCTGAACCGATTACACCATTTAATTTCATATCTCTCTTTAATTTTCGTAGAAAATTTTAAAAATAATTATATTTAAGAAAGGAGGAACTAGTCACCAGTAGTTTTTCTGTACCCAGCTATTCATTAACAAACAAGCATGACATGCAACATGCCCATTGGGCGTCATCAGGAACCCACCCACAGTATGAGTAGTGAAATTCAGCATGTGCAAGCCACAGTATGCATGGGAGCTGGAGTCTGGACTCTGGCGATCGACACTGCTTGACAGGTAACATTTTTCCTTTCGTTCGTTGTTTGCTTACAGTTGCTGCGATGAGTACTTGTAAAATCTGATCGATGGCTATCTCAATGGTTCATGTCTTAATTTGCCAGGAGAATGCCAAGTTTGTATTCGATTCAGTTCTCTGATTTTACTTGGTACTTAGTATCAAGTTGCACTACTCGTACTGCCGTGCAGTACTGGTGGGCCCGTACGTGGTAGCCAGTAGCTAGGACGAGGTCCAAGCAGCCCGCCACAGGTGCAGGTCAGTACAGTACTAGTAGGTCAGTAGTCTCCACTTTGGAGTAACTACCTCCCTCCTCCTTAAAAGACTCTTTATTTTGAAGTCTTCCTTTTATCGTATCAATATAAATCTAAAAGACTAAAATATACTCTACTTAATTAAATTTTAATATATTTATCTTTTACTTTAATAATTTTTAATGTACTTATTTTTTACTTTATTAAATTTTAATGTATTTATTTTTCATTTTAGCAAACTCCAATACACTTGTCATTTACTTTAACAATTTTCAATGCACTTATCCTTTTCTTTATCAAACTTTAATATATTTGTTTTCTATTTTAACAAACTCTAATGCATTAATTACTTTAAAAATAAAATATTCGTGTGATAAATAAAATTGATAAAAGATAAATTTATTTTAGGATAGAGAGAGTACTTACCGAGGTAAAAGCCAAAATGCAAATTCAACCACCAACTAGCTCTGTTTGGAGAAAGCCGGAGATTCTAATAAATAGCAGGTGAGTATCCAGTGAGAATCTAGAGAAAACTTAGTTCTTTTGGCTGCTAGTTTATTTTGTAAATTCAAAAAATATTGTTTTCTTAAAAACCGTTCTTCTGCGGTAATGCTTAGACCACTTATTTTAAACTATTTATTAACTTTATTTCTTACAATATTTGATTTATCTCTATAATCAAGTAGATAATTTGCTCAATAATCTAAATTAAATGAGGTCTAAGTCTCTTGGTTAGAATCTAGGCTATTTAAAAAGCTAGAGATTTTGCGAGTAGCTGTAGTTTCTACAAACTCTTTCAAATAGGGCCATACTTGGTACTTGGTAGCATATACAGAATATATTTTTTGCATTCACCATGGCACGCTTTACTCATACATTGTACACGACAGATTTGATGGCTTTCTCACAAGATGCAGTATTCGCTTCTCAGCAAGAAAAAAACATGTATTTTTCCTTCCTTCGAATTTCTGTCGGTTTTGAAACATAATTACATATGGCGGCATGGACGGCCTAATGCTTGCCCCCTGTATTTCACAAGACACGTTCATGTAGTAGCTGCATGCACACATTTTGTTTTTTATCTTCAAATATAATCCGCGAACAATTGGGTATATACATTGAAGTCGTTGTATTCCAGTAGAAGTGTATGTCCAATTCAAAATTTAAGAAACCAGGTTCCTTGACCGGTCAAATTTTGATTTAATCTCTACCTCTGCAATTTTTAGTTCCATTTGTGGGAAACCCCCTCATTGACCAGATAGGCCTTCTTCTCTACGAAATGGCAGTTCTCCTTGAAAACTGATTTAATTAGCTTATGCTTTTCAATTTGTGTTTGTCATGTTACATTGCTACTCCTTTTATTTATAGTAGAGCTCTACTAACTCATTAAGAAGAATACTAATTTCCAATTGCTGGCTGTAACTTTAAGGCGAAAAAACCATGGACTACACTAATAGTCTTTCACCAGACACGTCATGCATTGTCTGTCGCGTGTGCCATCTATTGTGCATCACCATAACGTAGCTCCGAATTTCGTCGCGATACCTATAATTGTCATGTTGCTTGTTTCAGAAGAGATAATGCTATAGGACAGCTAATTCTTGAATTGTTCCAAATGTCTCATCTACCCTATAATACACTAACTGTTTTACTCATTCATCATGTGACACATCCAACGGACCATATCATTCGCGTGCAATCCAACGATCGAAATCGACCCTCTCCTCCTCCCATACGGGTCACGCTACATCCTCTTCTTCCCTTCCCTAAATCACACTCAATTATCTTGGATTGCGCGCCTCCCTTGTCATACTCCTTTCCTTTCCCAATATCGCGCCTAGCGTCCTCCGCATCTCCCCCCACTCCCTCGCTACCACCTGCCGACCCTCGCCGCCGCCATTGAAGCTATCGTCTCCCCGAAACATACACGCATCTCCACGCCCTCCGCCACCTCCACGAACCATCGTTGACGGCCGTCTCCGTCCTGATCCCTAGAATGGCCCCGCGTGATGCCAAAGCCACCTCGCCGCTGCCTAGGCGGATCTGGTGGTCGCGCCGCCGGGTGGCGAGCCGCCCCTGCATCTCACTTCTACACCGGTTCTGCACCGACCGCCGCCAGGGCTCCGGGTGCTAGGATCTGATGACGGGCCTCTGCAATGAGGATGGCATGGCCAGTGGTTGTGGTTGGTGACCCCGACGACACTGTTGGAGGCCAGACCTCGCCAAGGTGTCACATCTCTTGTGCCTTTGTTGACAGGAAGAGCATGCTAGGCGTCCTGGTGGACGGTGTGAGGCAGCCCACTGAAAGGACCGAGATGTCGCCTAGAGGGGAGGTGAATAGGCAAATTCTGCAATTATAAAAATTAACTGCAAAGTCAGTACCAAAACCGGCTAGGCCGGTTTTCCAAACAGGTCAGGCCGGTTTCTGACTCAAAACCCAAAACCGGCCAGGCCGGTTTTCCAAACAGGTCAGGCCGGTTTTCCACTGCAGAACCTACACAAGTAAAATACACCCCTTAATGAGTTCTAACACAAACCAAACTTGAACATGTGCCTTTGCTGATATAGCACAGCAGGTTCACTTAGTCCCTGCACACAATACAAGCACACCAAAGTAGATCGAGCGGAAGCAAAGTAAATGTGCTAGAGATCAAATGTGAGACAAACCGCAGTGGAGACACAAGGAGTTTGTTTACCGAAGTTCGGATTCACCACCGTGAACCCTACGTTTCCATTGAGGAAGCTTTTCATGACCCCAAGGTCAAGCTATGTCCCCGATTCCACTAAGGCGATATTTTTCCTTCCGGAGGTAAGATCAAACCTGCACAAACGATCCGTGGCTCACCACAAACCTGGGAGCTCACCGGCGACGCCTAGCCGTCTAGGAGGCTTCACCTCCAAGAGTAACAAATGCTTCTCGAGCTGCGAGACTTCACCTTCAAGTGCTCAAGACTATGGATTGCTCTCTAAAGCTCACATACAAACTCTCTCTCAACCCAACTCAAAGATTTCAACCAAATCAAGCCTATCTCACAAAGAGAGGTTGGGGAGAGTCTTGCTGGTGTTAGCAACTCTTTAGAATGTGCAAGAACCAGAATCAACCAGCAGCACTCAAAGGAGAGGGCCAAAGGGTATAAATACCCACTCACCAAAAACTAGCCGTTACTGTCAGGGGAAAACCGGTCAGGCCGGTTCCCAAAATCGGCCAGGCCGGTTTGTCAAACCAACTAGCCGTTAGAGCTGACTCAGAGAAAACCGGCCAGACCTGTTTTGCTCTGGTCAGCACACTCAAGTTAACTCTCAAGGCTCTCTCACATGGGTTGACCTATGAGCACTTTTGGTGTTTCCATGCAGTCAATGTTGCATCCCTCTTGATAGTACGGTATTCCTATACTCAAGATTAAACATTTACAATATTTCATCCACTTGAGTTTGTATGTCTTCAACATGCCAATACTTGATCATTCTCAACTTGAGGTCTTTCAACATTGAACAACCACTGAGCATATCCATCTTGAGCTAGTGACTTAGGACCTTTCAACAAATATGATTGACATACCATCATCCATCTATAAGCCACTTCATCAAATGATCCAACAAATATTCGATGCTTTGCATTGCTTCGCTAGATAAGACTCGAGGTGTACTCCAAGCACACGTTCACTTCACCCTAGCATGGGTTACTAGTCTCAAGTCATCACTTGGTTCCCCCTTGCTTAGTCCCTCATTACTTGTCCCTTTGCTTGACATCTTCACACACTTTTATCGACTTTAAGCTAAACTTTGCTTCACATCAACAATAAAGACCCAATAAAATCTATATATTATGATTTGTCAAATGCTTTTCAAACATGAGACCATCAACAATGCATATTCTTATGAGCCAATAATATCACAATATAATCATAAGAATAAATCCCTATTCAACACTTAGCAAACAAATTAGTCCTTTAATCATTTTGTTATTCAACTCACCAAAACCCACTTAGGGGCCTAGATGCACTTTCACCCACGAGGCGTCCTGTTGGACAACAACGATGCCGATTCCTCCATCGTGTTCTGGATCACTACCCGTAAGGAGGACCATGGGTCGCTTGGTATTGGTGATGTCATCCCTTACCATTGTCTCTGCTGCGCCATCATTACGATTACTCTGGTAGCAGATCCACGTCCACGATTCAGTTTGCTTCTAGCCAAGTAGGCAGTTTCTACTTTTAGTTGATTGTCCCTCTTGTTGATTTCACATTCTGTTTGGTTTAAGGCGAAAACGTCATTTTCAAGGTGGACATCAGGAAGAGGCAGCTCTACTACCATTGCTGTGAGCATGTGAGTTCATCTAATTAGTCATGGCTGTGATGTATTAATTGGTACTGCTGCTCTGAAATTTTTTACAGTAAGTGTCCTTCCTCTAAATTGATATGCTACAAATTATCTTAACCTGTGAAACCTTATAGCATACTACCTCCCTTCCATTCAAATATGCTATTCCTGTCGCCCTAGGGAAAGGCATGTTCATTGCAGTTTGAACTTAGCCATTCATGGTAGGTTTTTTTTCTCGGAATTACTAATAGAAGATGGTTGTCACTTGATTAAGATATGGGATTCGATCAATCTGGTGTTTGATATCCTAGGAGCATATATTGACCTAGCATGTTAGATCTGAAACAATTTGCTCTACAGTATCATAATATATAGTTCTTGAAGAAGTAACTTCAGCTGCCAGTATATATTTATTTGCTCTACAGTACCATAACGTATGTTGTACATAAAACTTTGCACTTCTAATTAGCTGGAACTAGCCATACCCTTGAAGAGGACAAGGAAACCACAAACAACAAAACTGCTATTGGCTTGGTGAGAGATGGTTTGCACTAGAGAAAGCATTAATCTTCCTTCAAAAGCACATATATATTTGAAGATTTAGTTATTTGTAAAAAGGATTTTTTTAGTTAGAGATCATACAAGATGCAAAAGATAATCCATCTCTAATTTGATTGGCCTTTTCTTGAGCAACCTAATGCAAAAGATAATCCATGTAGTCAGAAGAGCTCCTATTGGTACACTAAGTCCATAATATGTACGCATGCTAAAGTTTGGACAACCTGTTGTTCCAACTTCTGAACAATGTGTGAGTCTGAACCCTACGTTACCAAAAATATTCGATGATTCCAAAAATGATTACTCCTTAATTGAGGTAGCAGTTTGGCTGAAAGTGAAATGCTGATGCACAAATAGGATGATTAATCTGCTCATTGCTATGCTACATAGGTGCATGTTCTCTCTAGCTAGAGCATGGGAGAATGTTTCTCTAGCAGGTTTACCTGATCTTACATATGCTAGGAGCTTAAGAAGATTACTGTATAACACTATCAATAGTATAACACTATCGATAGTGAATTAATTAAGATTCATGACGGTGGCTGTGATTTTTGAAAGAAGTCGGTAGCCTACATATGTAAATTATTGTGTGTAACCCAGATCCCCCATCATTTGTGCTTATGAATCACATGGATGTAATATGGGTTTTCCCACCTCATTGAACCGCCAATTACAGCCTTAACAGTCTCTCGCTTACCTACTATGCTGCTGTGCTTTGTAGGTCTTGAGGTGTGTATTGTTTTATTATGGCTACTTGTCAGATTTCTGGTAGTTTATTAACATTGAACATCTAATATTAATTTTGTATTTCTAAGAGTGGGAAAAAACTGAATTCTGTTAGCTCTGCTCATGAGGGTTGCAGATTGCACTGCATTATCAAAGTTATTTTTTATGTTATTTCATTATACTTATTTCAAAATATTGTTCTTGCTGACACATAGAACTAGGTTTTACGGAAAACAACTGCTGGTCAAGCTGGAGGCTCATCATCTAATACCATGATATTGTATAGGACTTCTTCTCATAACTTCTTTGATGACGAGATGTTCCAGCTGACAACAAGATCCACTCTCTCTAATGTGCATACCATTACTTGCTTAGGATTTTGATATGGTACTGTGATCATGTGCCTTTATTTTCAGTAGATAGGATATAGATCCGGGATCTCTCATCATGGAGATAACAGCTTAATAATTTGATAACAATTAGATAACATTTGATTATTATGCTTCTGCTACTTGACTTACTTGTATGTTTCATCACTACTATTTGCTAATTTTGACAAATCAAATAGATAAATAGCATGCGTTTATTGCACATCATTGGCCTAATTCTTATTGTTTCTCCTATTTTTCATTTTAAACGTTTGATACAAGCGCAGAAAAATGATAAACCACATTACCCTTGGTAAATACAGCATCAAACAGTTTTCGGCCAAAGTTTTGGTCCTAATCTGTATATAAATTGCCATAGTTGGGCAATTAGAGATGCCGTGACAGTAATTTTTATTTTTAAGCTTATTAACTGCATATTATAATAACCTATTGGTCTCTCTCAGAAAATTTTCTTAGTTATGTTTGGATAATTGAAATGGAGGCTTAATACATGTTTGGAAGCTCAACTGTCATTATGTTCTCATATAAACTAATGACTGAAAATACTATTTATCTTAGTGGTCCCCACCAATGATATCAGAGTTTTGGATGCAACAGATTGAGAGGTGCAGTGTTAACTATCTTCCTAATGCTAAATAATAATATTGCTAACCCTGCCAACCTTTAACAACGTGGATTTGAGTTTGTAAGGTCTTGGCCAACAAATTGATCCATCTGCTATGCTAATTCTTTACTTTCTCAATGTTGCTATATTTTTGCAAATGTCAATTGAGCTCTCCTATTAGGTTTGCCTCTTTTAATTCCTGGTAGTTTCATTCTGTAGGAAATAAGAACAGTAGGCCCATTGATTTATGACAGAATTTTTTTGGTTGATTTGTTTCTGCTTCCTTTTACAATATTTTTGACCAATGTGATGTTTCTAGGGAGGCCTTAGTTAATATCTCCTCGTAAGGTATGTATGTTCGTAATAATGTTGACATGGATTATGGAAGGAGGCTGCACATTCATGCCGATATGGATGGCAACATTGGAAGATCTGGAATTTATTCTGGATATTCTGGGAAGATCTCCATAGAATTTTGTCTAATGCATTATGTTTTCAGAATTTTATCACCCTGTATAGCACATCCTCCTATTGGAGTTGAGTTAATGTAGCGTGCTCTCCCTCTATGTAATTAAAATCATGCAAACTTGAATTCTTGATTCTGACCATGTAGCAACAATAATATTGGAAGCTCTTGCATATGTTGTCGACGTTTTTTTTAGTATCTTTGTGGAATTCAAATGCGCATATTCTGTTATATGAACCAAAAAGTGATTTTTTTCTGTTCACGGAAAAATTATATAGTTGTGTTAATTCTTGTATAGTCAACCTTAATGGAGAAAGAACACATATTTGTTAATTCAATGATATATCTTTAGGATCTTAGATTATTTTTTGTTACTTATTTCTTTAGGATCTTAGATTATTTTTTTGTTACTTCTTTTGATTGATTTCTATTTATGTAGATTTTTTAATAAAATTGGAAAAATAGTACATTGCAAGGATGGGTTTGAAAAATGACATTTTTAAAAAAAAAATTTGGGAGAAACGTGCGTTGCACGTGCATGTTACCATTAGTGGTATTAGTGTGAAACTTACTCGTCATTTATCCTCTCTCTTGTATGATTAATTCCAATATAAATTAAGCCATGTTGATTCTTTTCTTAAGAACGTTGGCACTAATAATAAACATCCATTCCTTTTGCTATAATTTATCTATAAGTTTAAATTAGGCAAAAAAAGATAAGGGAAAGCAAGAATTCAACGGAGGCAAACCCTCTTGGGCCCCCCAAATCCCAATTGTGAAAATCTAGTACACTCACAATACTGCCACACACACCACTACTGGACTACTGGATTGAGTACACAATATGATGGTTTTTTTTTTTGCGATTAAAAAAGGTTAATTAATTAAATCAGGAGAGAAAGAATCCAAGAGCAATTAGGATGAGCAGAAGCGTCTCTTTCCCGGACAATTTCCCGGCAGAAGTATAAATGACAAGCCGCCATGGCCGCCCTCGCATCCTGACAAAACCTTACTTATAAGCCACAGACAAGTGCAGCAGCAGCTAGCTCACCCTCCTCCTCACCACCTCACTACCAAGAAGGCAAGAAGCAAGAAGAGAGGAGGAGATTGAGGGAGCTAGCTAGCCGCCGCCGCGCAGCGTCAAGAACCGGAAGAATTGATGTCTTCGGCTGTGATTCCGCCGCCGCCGCCGGAGAGGAGGGTGCCGGTGGTGGCCGACGATGGAGGTGCAGGAGGAGGAGGACATGGGGCGAAGGGGGAGGAGCGCGGGGGCGTGAGCGGGAGCGCGAGTGGGAGAGTGGCGGGCATCTCGCCGAGCATCCTCATCATCGTCGTCATCGTCGTGGTGATGCTCCTCGCGTCCGTCTCCATCCACTACTTCATCCGCCACCTGTGCCACCACGCGCGTGGCTCCGCCGCGTCGGCTTCCTCCGCGCCGGTGCTCCCCGTCGTGGTCCGTCCCGCAGCGGCGGCGGCAGCGGTGGGCGAGCATGGGAAGGCGTCGACCGAGCACGCGGCGGAGATGGAGCGGCTCATCTCGCGGCTGCCGCTCTTCACCCTGGCTTCGTCGCTGGCCGCGCTCCCCAAGTCGTCTCGGGACTGCGCCGTGTGCCAGAGCGCGTTCCGCGACGACGACGAGCTCCGCCTCCTCCCGGCGTGCCGCCACGCGTTCCACTCCCGCTGCGTCGACCCGTGGCTGCGCGCCAACCCGTCCTGCCCGCTCTGCCGCGCCTCCATCGCGCTCCCGCACCCGCCACTCCCAGAGCTCCTCCGCGTCGAGCTCGGCAGCGTCAGCGGCCGCCGCTCCAACAACTCCGCCGCCGCCGTCGCCGCGGCGCCGCCCGAGGGAGCCGCCGTCCGCGCGTACCCGCTGCCGACCCTCCCCAACTCGGAGTACCTCGTGGAGGAGGAGCTCGAGGTCGTCATCAAGCAGCCGAGCGCCGCCGCCGCCGCCGCGCCAAGAACCGGCGAGCCGAGCCAGCCGCCGCCGCCGCAGCTGGAGCGTGGGCAGCCGTCGTCGGTGACTCCGACGGCGTCGTTCAGCTCGGCGCGGTCGCAGGAGCGGTGGAGCAACAGGTGGAGCAGCCGGTGGAGCAGCCGATGGAGCAGCGGGCGGTGGAGCAGCCGGTACGACGCCGGCACCGTGACTGCGGCGGCTACGGTGGAGTGGTGGTGGGACATGGACGGCGGCGCTGCGCCGGCCGCGCGGCGGCGGGAGGTGGAGGAGCAGGGCAACGCGTTCTACGGGTTCATGCGCTGGCTGACAGGGGCATACTAGAGTAATTACTTGCGAAATGTCAATCACCCATCAACCTCGACGGCAAACGATCCACACTCCCGCCGCCGGCGCCGGCGATCACCGGAGAATTCAGAACTGGATGCCTCTCTCTCCTCTCAAATGAATTGAAATTGAAATGAAATGAATTCTGATGCGGCTCGGCTCTGCTTTTGGGCATTCGTGACTGTCTCCTTTTTTTTTGCTGTGAAATTTTTTTTTGGGTGAGTGCGTGGATTTCAAGGCGTGGAGGGGGGAGGTTTTGATGGCGTACGGATTTCAAAACTGCTTCCGAATTGGAGAATGTCGGCGGGAAGACTCAGGAATTCGGGGACTTTGAGGCAAAACCTGCTACTGCTGCTGCCACTACAATCAATGAACTGCCCAATCAAAAACCAGACAGAATTTCCAGCTCGTAGTAGCTCGTAGTGAGTACTGCATTTTGTTTGGCTATTGCAACTTTGCAAGGGAGTGTCAAGTGTGTGTGACAGAATGTGTAGTATGTTCATTTCTGCTTAATGAATGAATAGATTAATGGTACGCTTTTTAAACTCCTAAATGGTACGATTTTTATATAGACTTTATATACATAAATTTTTTTATAATACTATTTTAAATCAAAATTTCTAATTTCATAATAGTTAATCCATCCGTGTACACTCGAATAATCATCACAAATCAGTCGTCAACTATTGAGCTATTCAGCCATTCGGCTATTGAAAATCTTGCATTTGGAGTCAGGTTATGCTTCTGAACTTGCCAAGCACATCTCAGTATTGCATATATATGATCAGTCCTTGTTTCTTTTTGTTGTGTTCATGGATAGTGGTATCTTCTCTATCTAATCATGGCATGGGTGTGTACTAGAGTACAATAGTAAACTTTGAGGCATGGTGGTGTCAGGAGCTAGCATGCAGATTTGTTCGTCCAACACAAGCTGATGAATGATGATCGAGTAGAGTAGAGAATGCAGAGTGCAGTGCATGCACATGGGGATGGGGGTTAGGTTAGGAGGATACGGACCCAGAGATTCCTGGTCCTTGAGATTACGCACAACACTACAAACCTCACTCATATAGCTAGCTCGGTCTTTCCTACAGTACTAGTACTAATTAGAAAAGGACTCGCCTGTCCATTTCCATTGCCATTTGGGACGGCAGCTTCACTCTATCAATGTCATTATTAGCTGCTAGCTAGCTTTGATTTGTCTACTTAATTAACCGATTTGCTAGCTCTCTAGCTAAATGACTGAGGTTCTGTTTGAGGGAGCTTCTATCGATTTGTAAAACTGACAATAACAATATGGCTACCGTGTTAACTGTCAGGATACAATAACAGTAATAACACGGTATCCCCACTAAATTCAAATAAATCTTAAAAATGATTTGAATTTTTGATAATTTTATACGGATTGCTGCGGTAACCGCGCTTATCACGGGATGTGGTAACCATGCTCCCGGTAGTAGAGAAAACCCTTGGGCCACAGCTTTCTCTGGAATCTTCAGCTCCCTTAAATAGTTTAGACTTTTATTCAAGTTCTAATAATCTGTATTAGTTATAGAATCTATAAAATAAACTAATCCTATAAGCTAGAAAAACCAGCCTGTCCAAATTTCTGCTCTGCTTAATCTCGAGCTTCGTAGACATAACCTAAGTAATGAAATCTTTGTTTTGACTGTACTTATACAGTGTGCCTTTAGAAGTGGAGCAGGGGTGAACTGAGACTGATATCGATCAGACTTGAGATAGGCATGCAGGAGGACAGTCAGGCATGTCGCTTTTGTGGTTGGCATGCCAATGCACGGGAAGCCTTTTGATTGTCCTAGCTCTTGCTGTTGTGTACATGTGTGTGAGCTACAGGATCACATCCTGCTGCTGCTGCAGGAGGCTGTGCAGCCATGAAAACGTAGTACTGCTTCGCCTTTGCATTGGTCCATGCCTAGTACTGAAATAGCACTGATCTACTCTCTCTCTCTCTCCCCCCCAAAATAAATAAATTCCTAGAATCCTAAGACACGTTCAGTAGTAAAGACAAAAGACAAAAATGTCTTTCATTGATAAGAAGTACTCGATTCGTGCACTTATGATAGGTAAGGGATACTACACATCAATTGCTCCACTGTTGATAAGCTGAAAACTGAACCAAACAATTAAAACTAATATGTGGATATTCTTAGCAATTTAAAAGCTAAATCTGAAAAATAAACTATGATTCGAAAATCAAATTTTGGCTGTGGCTGATAAGCCAACAATCAAAAGATGGAAAGGATGCAGGAAGTACTAAATAGGAATATTTGATTATTACTCCATCCATCTTAAAATAATAAAATCTAGTACTGAATATGACACATTCAGATTCGTAGTACTAGGATATGTCACATCTAATACTAAATTTTATTATTTTGAGACGAAGAGAGCAGCGAAGTGAAGAGAGAATGAATGCACTAGTTTCTTATATATGCTTGGCCTTGTTTCTTTCTTTTCTTCATCCAATTGTGGGTTAGTCTCTTTGCTGTAGCTACCACTGAATCAGCACTGATTTATCCATCGAGAGGCCAGCAAGTACTGGATGCATGCATGTCCTAGCTTCTTGTTGTTATCTCGAGCTGGGGGGAGACAAGCAAAAGAAAAAGGCCTCTGCTTCTGGATTCTGCATGCAATTTCCTTTCCTTTCAACCTTCTTTTCCTTTTTCACCGACGATACGTACAGCTGCTACTCTCTTTTCAGCCTTGTGTACATTGTGTGTGACCTGTTGCTGTTCACCAGCCGATGGATGGAGTCAAAAATCAGAAAAAAGAAGAAACATATGCCATCGATTGACCGACACAACACACAGAGCTGCTCTACCTAGCTGTTCATGCATGCAATGTCCTAGCAATAGCACAGTACTGCAGGCCTGTGTATGTACATGTTCTTTTGCATGGTCTGATCAGAGCTGATCAAGATCAACTGTGCTATGTACGTTACCAGCAAGCAGCTCAATGCTCGAGTGCCACCGTTCGAATCTGAGCGTTTGGCTAAAAACTTTCTCCTTTCCTGTAAGCATATTTTCTGAACTGCTAAACAGTGTGTTTTTTAAATCTATATAAAAATTGTTTAAAAAATTCATATAAATCTATTTTTCAAGAGTTAATACTCAATTAATTATGTACTAATGACTCATATGTGATCCTCTTTTTCTTTCTTTTTACTCCACTGCTCTGGCTGAGAGTAAAAAGATGGAGAGATTTTTACTGTGGCTCGCATGCGAGGGATGCTTGGTGCTGGGGGAGCACGTCAGATCAGGTGCACTTGAAGCTAAGCTAGTGGCTACACAGGGGGAAAAATGCTCTACATGTAACATGAATTGCAACCTTTCATCTTTTGTCGGAAATGACAACAAGGAAAAGAAGCAAAATGGCAAATCCGGCGTGCAAGCTTGTGGGGGATTAATTAATACAGTGGTTGATATATATAGTTTGGTACTTCAACACAAACATAGTACGTATATTAGCACTGATCATGACGACCTTGTAACTGTGATAGATCATTTTGCAAATTGTCACAAGCAAACATCTTGCAACTAGACAAATTTTACGGTACTAAGGGATACCAAAAAATGCCAAATTTTTTAATGTAAAATAATAAATTTTATATTAGAAAATACAATACCTTTCTCTGTAACTTATCAAATTAAGACCGTAAAATCACTCTTGGTCCTACTCGTAAGTTGGGCTCAAAAGCCTCAAATCCATATAATTAAGGTAGATATAACTAGGTGGAGTAGTATTAGTGGATTTAGAGTAGAAACGACGTAAAAGACATATACCACGTGGGGTATGATTAAGCCCCCATTCTTTTATTATTTTGGATTTTCGTTTGCACGCTTTCTAAGCTTCTAAACATGCGTTTCATACGAAAATTTTTCTATATAATTTTTAAGTACTTTTCTAAAGCAATTTCTCAGTAGTCAATTTATGAACCGGTTTTTTAATAAACCGGTACCGATTTTTCATACTGATGTCCTACGTATCAGTACCTTTTTCGTAATGATGTTCCACATATCAGTACCGGTTTTTTAATAAATCAATACTGATATTATTAGTGTCGGGTTTTTTAATGAACCGACACTGATGTAATGTTATCAGTGTCGGTTCTTATGCATAGAGGATAGGCTGAGTGGGTGGGCGGAAAACCTCCTATCAGTGTCGAGTTTTTCTTAACCGACACTAATAGAACGGTATAACTGTATAGTTCTGTAGTAGTGTGATTCATTTATTCTCTCAAATAAATAAAAAAAAGTGCATAATCTATCATCCATCAATTTCATCTACTTAAAGAAGACATTAGAGCGCTGGATGCATGTGGCGGGGAAAATAAATAAATAAAAAGGAGAAAAGGGAGTTGTTCAGAGAGTGAGTGAGGCGAAGACAAGTCATAACCATGTATCTGTCCGGCTCCGGACTTTTGAGTTCCGCGCTCACCCACGCGTTCCTTGCCGCAAGACGTACACGGGTATATCGTCCCCGGTTACATCACTCGCGTGCGTACGTACGATCGAGTACTACGTACTAACGCATGATGCATATGCGCACTCATGCGAAATTTCCGACTCCACCTTGCTAGCTACTACTAGGATCACCTAAACATATCTGCGACTTAATTATGCGATGTAATTAATCTAGCTAGTAGTTCATCCTGTTCTCTCCATATTTATTCCAAGGGATCTGATCTACTTTCTACCAATAAATTAAACAGGCTTTTGCAAACTGACCGGTTTAGATGCGTCTGCATGCCATCTTATAGCCGGCACCAAGGACTAGCCCATGGGCATGATAAAAAAGCCTAGCTAGCTTTCTAACAAAAGGACGCAAGTCGGACAGTGTTCGGTAAGCTTATATTTATTGTCTCGGTTTTTGCTAGTATATTTATTAAAATATAAAATAATATATTATTTATAAAACTTTATATATGAAAGCATCTTTAAAAATCAAATAAATTCTTTTTTCACATTTTTAATAGTTAATAATTAATTAATCACGTGTTAATGATGTTTTTCGTTTTATGCGTAAAAGCCAAACTGTACGCCATCTCATTCTGGTTGCTTCTTAAAACCGTCTTAGTACGGTTTTCTCCACAACAAGGCTCGTCAGATAATAGGCAACTGATAACCGATCTTTGACCGGACGATTTCGACATTAAAGTTTTTAAGTAGATGAATGATTGCTACGTACTCCTAGTCTTTCTTTCTTGTTTTTTAGTGTTTTTCAGCTGTGAGACATAGATAATATCGTTTATTAACTTTTAGTTGTATATAGAGACCGATTTTTATGAATTACTTAAAAAATAAGATAAATTATAACACGGCAATCTCGTCGTTGGTTGGATGCATATCCTTTCAAGCCTAAAATCAGCTTTGCTATATATTAATTGGGAATGTTCGCTGTAACTTTCAGCACGTAGGTAAGGCTATTCTCAGTGAGGGTTTCATGAGAGTTTTATGGGCATTAAATAGGACGCCACATCAGCAAATATGATGACATGGTATGTTATTTAAGAGGAGAGAAGTGATCCTAGTTTTATCACCATGAAACTAGTCCAACCCGTTTCTAATGTCTTGGAAATCGGATAAAATTTTTATTGAGACATCTTTGTTTCATCATGACTACGGTGAAACCTCTAAAGTACTTTCAGTGACAGTTTCATGGGAGTTTCATGCAGTAATTAAATGGTGTGTTTGTTCTTGGAAACAATGAAATGAAACTCTTCGCTGAGAGAGGTTATTTCATTTATAGTTTCACGGTCTTGAAAACAGTGAAGTGAAACTGTCCACTGAGAATAGCCTAAGTAGTACGTTGTGAACCCGCTCAAAGTCGTACGTCGTGTCAACCTGCTCGATCACTTGACCTAGACTTATCATCTTCTGTGAGTAGATTTGGTTTAATCACTTCGTTCGCAAGTTAAAATTTACTTCTCCTTCTGTTTTAAAATATAAGTTATATCTTTTATAATATTTAAATTCTTTTACTACTAACTAAACTTTATATATATATATATATATAAAGTTATGTATATAGTATCTTGTATTTCATATTGTTTTCATATAATATTAATTTTGGAGTTTTTAATAATATATTATAAAAAATTAATAGTCAAAGTACCATGTTTAAATACCACCTAAAGTCCTAATATAACTTATATTTTAGTTATATTTTAGAGCGAAGGCGTACTAATTGATATGATCGATTTGTGCCTCGTGCTTCCACGTCGGCTAACCTAACCTGATTAGTTTAGTGATTATACTATCGTAAACGGGGTTAATCTCGTTTAATTCCAGGATTACATGTGCGCTGCCGAGAAAGCGCATTATTAACAGATTAATGAAGGAACCAATGGATCGATCTGCTTTAATTTATACACATCGTCTGCCAAAGCAGCTGCGCTTCTGTTCCGTCATCCTCTTGTTTTGACCTTTGCATGCATTTTCCTGTACGTCCATATCAGTACGTCTGTGTGTTATCTTTTTTGCAAGGAATTGAAATTTACGAGGGGACGTAGGGTTCAATTTATATATGGATGAAAACAAACAAAAATTCCTATTCCACATGAACAAATGATACTCCAACCGTTTCTTAACGGATGACGCTATTAACTTTTGCACAATGTTTGATCATTCGTTTTATTTATAAATTTAATATAAATATATAAAAATATAATTTAATATAAATATATAAAAATATAAGTCGTACTTAAATTTTCTTTAATGATAAACCAAGCCACAACAAAATAAATGATACTTACCGTTGACACCTAAATTTAGCACTAGTTTAGATTTATAGCAAGTTCAAAGTCAAATTTAGAAAAAACTAAAGCTTTACTGTGGAGGCCGGACTAACCGCCATTGTATGGATGGTCATGTCGGACATGAAATGCAGTTTGACCATAGGTATCCAGGCGGTTAGACCTTTAGCCCTGAGTTCGAGTCTGGTTTTGGTATTTCTCGTGTTTTCTTGCTTGGAGCCAGGGTATTTCAAGTTCTAGTTGATCTCTAAGACTAAATAGACATGAAAAAGACCCTATAGACGCGAGATCACCCCTCCTATAAATATAAGGGCCAAGACCGATTAGAACAACCAATGAATCGTAAAAATCAATCAACAACCCCTACCTTCATCTTCTACATCCCCTACTTCTTTCTTCATGTATCATATATATATTCACCCTTCAATCTCCTAATTGCTCGTTGTTTCTCATCTTTACGGTGTTAGAAGACGTCCTAGCTAGCTTGCCGAGCGTAGGACAAACCGGCGTGCATTTACCCTGACAGGGTCCCTCCCGGGTGATCGTTTGACGACATCTACCTCCTGTGGCAGCACATCTCCAGATGCCGCTGTGGGTTGCACACAAAGTGCTTAGATTTGATAGCGCGTTTTGGTGCGAACACTTTTTGGCAACTCCGCTAGGGACGATTCCGGTTGCTATAGCCGAAATTCTACTTTTTCACCATAGGCTCCCGTATCGAGCTTGATCAAGACAACATCATGACAGCGGAATATGAAGAGTTGTTGGAAACTGATCGTCAGACGTTTGAGGCTCAAATTAAAGTATGTCGGCGAAATATGGCTTCATGCTCCTAGAAGATGAGGCAATCCGTCATTAAGCAAGAGGAATTCACGTTGTCCGTCTACAACACATCTAAGGTACAAACCGGTTCTAGCAATGCCCTATTCTTGCATCCGAATTTGTTCAAAAAGTAGATGGTGTTGTTATTGCTAGTTTAAATGACCGGTTTACATCCTTTAGTACTATTTTTGAGAAAACCATCATGCTCGCATGAATGAATTAGAGAATCGATTAAATAGCCGATTGCTAGGCGGTGCATCCACTTGATGTAATAGCGAGCGTATGCATAGTATTTATCAGCTTATAATATATTGTCTGTACCTATAAACAAGGTTGGTCGATGAGACATACCTATAATTCTCTCAATACGGTGGATCCTAGATTCGTTCCTATGGCACAGTACACCGGTCAGACTGATGTGACACCGCCTGTGAGACCAGAAGTAGCAGCCGGTCCGACTAGGGGGCATTGTCGGTCAGACTGCAACAGGCAAGTCTTTTGTGATCGGCTCCTACATCAGCTGTTCCTAGTTATCCTATGGCCAGTACATGTTCAAAACCCAAAATCCTTAAAGATGAGATTGCCGAAACTTTCAAAAATGCTTTTGTATAGATATTAGAGTTAAAAAAAAAGCTCCGACTCAAGAATGCCAAGCCAAAGAAGCTAAGATCTCACAAAAGGCTGAGTCTGATCGTCCCTATGACAATATAGTTAATTAAGCTGTATCTTCGAACAGTAAGACGATTGACGTATGTACAACAGAATGGGTTTAGACCTCTAATTTTAAACCTTTCGTTTGCTTACCCTACCCCTTAAGTAGGTTGGTCCTAAGAATCGGCATGAGGAAACAAAATTTACATTTGATATAGTCAATACGATAGGATCTTTGATTACATGCTAGATAATAAACAAATAAAATTAGCGCAAGGCTATGTCATTCCGCCTATCCTATGGCCAGTACATGTTCAAAACCCAAAATCCTTAAAGATGAGATTGCCAAAACTTTCAAAAATGCTTTTGTATAGATATTAGAGTTAAAAAAAAAGCTCCGACTCAAGAATGCCAAGCCAAAGAAGCTAAGATCTCACAAAAGGATGAGTCTGATCGCCCCTATGACAATATAGTTAATTAAGCTGTATCTTCGAACAGTAAGACGATTGACGTATGTACAACAGAATGGGTTTAGACCTCTAATTTTAAACCTTTCGTTTGCTTACCCTTAAGTCAGTTGGTCCTAAGAATCGGCATGAGGAAACAAAATTTACATTTGATATAGTGTCACACCCTGAGTTTAGCCACACAGAAACTTTACCGGAGAAAATACCTAAGAAAACGAATTTTAAAATAGCTAGAGAAATTAATTGATGGTGTAAAATGCAAGATAATAAATTATCGTGGCCGGGAATATTTTTCTTGTATTCTCTGTGCCAAAATACATTAACTGGATTTTTAGTGGAATTTACAGAGCACAGGAACTATTTTTAATAAATCAAATACGCTTATCGGAATTAACATCGTCCTGGAAATCTTTTTCCTTTTCTTTCCCTTATGTTTGCTCTGTTTCCTCTTTTTCTCCATCGCCGGGCCGCCGGCCCAGCACTGCGCCGCAGGCCGGGACCTTTTTTTTCCCTCCCCGGCCTTTTCCTCCTCGCGCCCGTGCACCGCGCGCTCGCGCCCTCGCCCTGCGCCCGCGCCCCGCACCCTGTGCCCGTGCCCGTGCCCGCGTGCTCGTGCCCGTGCCCTCTCCCTTGCCCGCGCCCCGCGCTCTCTCGCGCTCGCGCCCGCGCCCACACACCTCCCGCTGACAGGCTGGGCCCGCCTGTCAGCATCATCTTCCTCCTCCGTCCGAATCGGGCGGAGGGGAAACTCCCCGGGGCCGTCCGATCCAGCGCCGCCTCCTGCCTCATCCTCCCGCACTCGCACTCGTTCAAACGGTCGCGGACCGAGTCCGCCCCACTCCCCCGAGTTCTCCGGCGTCCACGTCCCCTCTCTCCCGTGAACCACGCGCACGATCTCCACGCCGTGACCCACTCACTCGTGTGCGTTTGGAGCCGTTCGGCCTCGATCTCTCCCGGCCGACTGTATATAAACCATCTCCACCCTCTCCTCCATCTTTTCCCCAACACGCCGAGCTTTCCAGTGCCCCAGAACCCCGTCGCCACCGCGCACCCGAGCTCCACCGTCTTTCGCCGCTTCCGGTCGCCGCTCGCCGCCGTTCCGGACGCCGCCAGGCGACTCCGCCACCGCCTGCACCTCCGCCGCGCCGCGCCGCATCTCGGCCGCCACTCCGTGGAAGCCGAAGCTCGCCTGACCGCCTCGCCCGCGCGCACGGTGAGTATCGGCCTTCCGCCTCCTTTCCGGCCGGTGATTCCTGCCGCGCCGTGTCTCTATTCTCCACTCTAACTCCTCTCCCGTCCTCCTCATCCTCCAGGACACCTCGGCAGTCGCCTCTCGCCCGTTCCCCGCCGTCGGAGTTCCGTCGCCGACGTCGTCCCGAGGTCGCCGCCGCCTTTTCGTCGCCACCGTCGTCTTCGCGCCGTCGCTCGCCGTCGCGAGCCGCCGGTGAGAACCCCCTCCGTTTTCCCGTTCATTTCCGCCCCTCCGTGTGGTCGTCGCCGCGCCGGGTGGTTGCCGCCGGCGACCATCGGGTCGCGTGCGCGCCGCTGCCTCCCGCTCGGGACGGCTGGCTTCGGCCGCCGCTCCCCGGGGCCGTCCGATCTGTCGGGTGGCAGATCGGGGCCGCCCGCTTGCTCGCCCGCGTGGTTGCCCGCGGTGGCGCCACGTGGTGCGCTCGCCTCTGTGCGCCGTCGCCTCCCCTCCGGTGACGTCTTTAAATCGGTTAATGCGCAATAAATCGTCTGGTTAATTATATTTTACACTAAAAATAGCAGTAAAACTTCAATAAATCATAACTATTTCATGCGAACTCGGATTAAGTCCATTCAAATTTCATTAAATCCAGAAAAATGCCGAGAATCCATTAATAATACTTTCAGCCCATGTTTGTCGACCCCATGTACTGTTTTTAATTGTTTATGCATTGTTTGTTGTAGAATCCGACGCCGGTAATCCTCCTGCGTATTTCGAGATCGTAGCCGAATACCTTGAGCCGGAGCAAGGCAAGTCGCACTGATACTTTGATCAATTTGTACCCATTTTTCGCTAAACTGCTTTGTTTATTCAAATAAACTGCATTATTTTTAATATTACATGTGGGAGGTTATTACCTATACAATGTTAGGACTCAGCCATAGCTTTGAAACCTGATTCCTTGTCACCTGGGTAATAATATGAGTAGATTATAATCCCTAGGATGCTTAGCCATGCTTAGCAACATAGCTCACCTGGGAATTAAATAATGTCTTTTTATATGATTCGACTCAATGTCGGAAAAATGGAATCTTGGATAGGTTGTTGTGAAATTCCTAAAATTTTGACCTAAATGGTGGGCTGTGGGTGTATGGTTTTGCTTGTCACACCCATGGCAATTAAGGACCGGTTCGCGGGAACCACTTGGGCAACTTCCCGTACTTGCCACAAGCCAGCGTGGGCAACGGCTGGGCTTGAAGCGTTCCGTCTCCCTCTCCTAGGCACCGAAGAAGAGGGTGGGCGTGATGGAGTTGGGTCGGCCCGGGGTAGGGTTGATCGGCTGCCGGATTCACCGTGGCGCAAGGGGGGTAGCCTGGCCAATATGGCGTGCCCTGTCGGCAGGTGCAACCTCAGCGTGGTGTGGATGGTTAGGGAGGGGTTGCGTGAACGGTCCTGTCACAGCCTCGCACGGGACATCGTGGTGATGTTCTGGCACACGGGAACGTGTGTGGGGGCTGTGTCTTGTGGGTACAGTTGTACACCTCTGATCAGAGTAAAACTATTCAAATAGCCGCGCCCGCGGTAATGGGCACATTGGCCAAGACTCACCGTGATTAGTCTCACCCTAGATAATCAATCATGTTTTATCAAACTGGTGTGTGGAAGGTGTGAGTCCGGTCGACGTGGTTGAGTTGACCGGGGGTGACTGGTTAGCGTGGTTTAACGCTAATCGGTGGAGACTGGTGAGTGTGGTGTAACTCTCATCAGTTTCGCCTGGTGGTCGTGGTGTAACTTCCATCAGCGCGGCCTGGTCAACGTGGTTTAGCGTTGGTCGGGAAAAGCTGGTCAGCGTGATACGTTGTCCGGTGGTGACTGGTTAACGTGGTGTAGCGTTAATCAGTGGAGTCCGGGTAACGTGGTGTAACGGTACCCGGAGGTGTCTGGTGAACGTGGTGTAGCGTTCATCAGTGGAGACTGGTTAACGTGGTTTAGCGTCAATCAGTTGGGAATGGTTGGGCCTGGTTAACGTGGTGTAACGTTAATCAGTGGTGAATTAATATTGTTAATTAAATCAACTTTTCAATGTTTGCGAACTACTCCCTTTTGCAACTGCTTTTCCGCAAATAAACCCTATCCCATCTTTGTACCCTGTGCATATGCATATTTGTGGGTGTGATTTGTTGAGTACTGTGGGTGGTACTCAGCCTTGCTCCAATTTTCCCCCCAGTGTTGGAGGATGCGTCAGATGAAGATCATCCTGAGGAATAGGCTGGCTCCGCCGTCAAGGTGCCTGTGGGAATGGAATCGGCTGCTTGGCTAGATGTTTATAGACTCCGTTTTACCTTTTTTCGCTGCATTTATGTAATTTACAGTTTACTCTGTTTGTAAGACACTCTGTATGGCAACTTGGTTTGTGTGGCTTTCCTGGGCAGGGATTTATTACACATTAATGTTCAGAATTTCGGTGCGAATTTCTGGGCGTTACATATAGTCAATACGATAGGATCTTTGATTACATGCTAGATAATAAACAAATAAAATTAGCGCAAGGCTATGTCATTCCGCCGCCGGACGAATTAAAGCGGTAGCATACTATAAGTGGTACAACTCATATTCTCATGCCACTAATAATTGCAATGTATTCACAGGATAAATTCAATCGGTCATTGATGAAGGACAATTGGATTTTACGGGTATCTATACCTTCTATATAGTTGTAACCCAATAGCAATTATTAGCTCCTAAACCTCAACATGCAAATATGTCACATCATCACCCATTAGCAATTATTATTCTAAGCATCTTAAAGCTGATGCAAAACATGACACATTATCTATAATTTATTATATTCTAGAGTTCAACATATAAGCATGTCAAATCATCATCCACCATATAATTTTCACAATATTTCAACATATATCCATTCATTAAATAATATAAGTAGATGAATAACATTTTCACGTAAACACCATTGAGTTGCAAGAAAAGAGGACCCATGAAGACATATATTCATCCGAACATTTCGCAGCTAGGCGTGGGGCATCAACTAGTACAAGTAGATGAACAACCTTTTTCCCATAAACGCCATTAAGTTGAAAGAAAAGAAGACCCCTGAAGACAAGGAGGAAATCAAGATCACATCAAAGATTACAATGACCCAGGGGCAAGGAGGCAAGTCGAAGGTCCCAAAGATGGCAAGCGGCCAAAGAGATTGAGATCACTTGCCAAGCAAGGTGGGAGATGAGCAAGGATATATCTTTGGCAATACCCTTCTTATTCTTCATAGTTTTACCGTTGGTATGAGCCATGAAGTTTCAATGGTACGTCATAGTACAATATTGGATTTATAGCATGTTTAAGCCAAATTTGGAAAAAACCGGAGCTTTCCCGTGGAGCCCGGTTTGACCTCCATTGTGCGGCCGGTCAGACCGGACAATGAACTATGGTATGACTGAAGCTATCTGGGCAGTCGGACCTTCAGCCTCGAGTACGAATTCAGTTTCAGTATTTCTCGTGTTTTCTTACTTAAGGTCGGGGTTCTTCAAGTCCTAGTTGATCTCTTAGCCTAGTAGGATAGGGAAAAGGCCCTGTAGACACAAGACCACTCCTTCTATAAATATAGGGGGCCAAGGCCGATTGGAACAACTGATCAATCATCAAAATCAATCTATTACCTCTACCTCTATCTTCTACATCTCCCTCCTTTCTTTATGTATCCCATGTTTATTCATCCTCTAATTTTCTAATTGCTCGTCGTCTCTCGTCTCTATGGCGTTAGAGAACGTCCTAGCTGGTCTGCTGAGCGCAGGACAAACCGACGTGCGT
Source organism: Oryza meyeriana var. granulata (assembly GCA_003991445.1). Taxonomy (NCBI): domain Eukaryota; kingdom Viridiplantae; phylum Streptophyta; class Magnoliopsida; order Poales; family Poaceae; genus Oryza; species Oryza meyeriana. The sequence goes on along the minus strand of RYFJ01000040.1, from coordinate 268,385 downwards.
TTACCCTGACGAGGTCTCTCCCGGGTGGTCGTTCAGCGGCATCTATCTACTGAGGTGGTGTGTCTTCAGTGCCTCTGCGGGATGCACACAAAGTGCTCAGGTGTAGCGAAGCGTTTTGGTGCGAACACTTACTTAAATTTTTTAAATAAAATAAATGGTTAAACATCATGTTAAAGATCAATAGTGTTATTCATTAAAAAAAACAGAGGAAATAATATATTTTAGACTTTTAGTAGTGTACATTGTTTTCGATGGTTATATTGTAGCTAGTATATTTGCTATGCAAATAAATGATGCCTGGTGCCTACATAAGCCAGCCAGCTGCACAGCTTGGTCCTGATGAGGACAAATACACAGTCAGTGATATATATAGTACATGTGCTGTGCTGTTGATGCCAACCGCTGCCAAACTTAATCGATCTTGACGTAATTTATTTCTTTTGTGTGGCTATACTTTGGCTGTTGGCTCCTTGAATTCTACAATTAATTCCTTAACAATGTATTATTGGACGGCCGAACCATGCATAATAGTAAGTCGATTTGATGACCAAATTCTGGCTAGCTAGTAGCTTGGTAGGGGCAAATAAATATCTATATATACTACTCCCTCCGTTCTAAAATAAAAAAATTTCTAGTTTGTTTAGTAAATACTAAGGTTAGGTCAAAAGATTTCTTTTTAGTCACTTTAGTTGCTAGTTTTGAATTTTAAATTGTTTAGATTTTCTTTCCAAGCATTTGATTGGCTTTAGAATAATTGAAATAATAAAAATTAGTGCAGGAATAGTTATATTGTAGTATAAAATTTGAATCCTAGAAATATTTATATTTTAGAACAGAGAGAGTATATAATTAGAAAAAAAAGCTCAACATGCATTGAGTCACATCTTTAAAAAATAATAGCTTTTGAATTCCTCTCATACTTTGATCACAGCCATCCATATGTAATGTGCATTACAACCTACTTAATGTGTTATTGCTATAAAGCTCAACATGATTGAGTCACATTACTTATAAAATAAATAGTCTTTAGGTCTCTTATGCTTGATCAGAACCATCCGTGTGTCATGAACATTTACAATTTCACATTAATTGCTATAGAGCTAAAAATATTGTCCCTTTAGGCATTACGAGTACATGATTTATAGATTATTTTCTTTGAGCTTTATCATAAGTTATCTCTAAAATTTCCGCTGTAATGTGCAAAGTATCCACTAGTATTTTCAATTAATCAAGCCAAGCAGCCATCCACTTCCAATAGGAGTTTCATTCTCATTAAATATAGTGCCATGTCAATATTTTTGATGATGTGGCAAGGAGTTAATGAAGAGAGAGATAAAATAAGTTTTATCTAGATGAAACCATATGTACACTATTTCCAATATAAATTGTATCTTGTATATATTGCCTATGAAACAACAAAAATAAAAAATATATTGTATGGACTATTTCATGTATCAACTATATGTGTTATTACTTATATGGCACTCTTGGAAATAGGGCCGTCCCGTGAAATTTGGAGGCCCTGAGCGAAATCTTAATAGAGTACTAAACTTAATTGATGAAATAAAATGGCAATAATTTATACTCCATGATATATTTCATAGCAACATAAAATAGTCTAAAATTTATACCTGTGCATAATCTATACTTGAAAAGCACCATTCTTTTAGTGTTTCTTAAAATAAAATCTTCAATAATATCTTCATATAGATCTTTTAGAGAAACCTATGATCTTCTAATCCGATTTACAGAAGACATGGCTAGATAAACCTATACACATATAGATACAAGATGTAAAGAACAAAAATTAATTTAGTTCACATAGCAGATGAACCTAATAACTTATGCACCAAATAAAATTGGAAAACCTAATAACAAAAATTTAGTAGCCTATTGGTGAGGGAGACAGGGGTCAGACGGTTAGTGAGTCAGCACTCAGCAGCAGCAGACGGCAGGCAGCGGCAGCTGGGCAGCTGGATGGCTGGGTGCGGCACTCGGCATGAGCAGCAGGGCAGTAGATAGGCAGCGCGGCAGGAGTAGCAGGGCAGCACCGCTCACCGCTGCACCGTTGTAGGCTCGCCCCACCGCCACGCGTGATCACCTGATGCCCTAATCTAATTGGGAAGACAGAAAGGTAGAACGAGGGACGTGCGATCGAGGAGACGGGAGGCAGCAAAAAAAATTAGAAAATGAGACGCCAGTGTTGCTTATCTGAATCAATGGATCATGGCTGAGCTTCCTAGTACTTACTTATATACTTGGGTCTTAGGCCTAGGGGTCTTTGGAAAATAGGAGTCCTGTACGGTCTCTTCGGCCACACTCTCACAGTAACAGATCTACTTGGAAACATAAAAATGAAACATATCATTGAAAATAGTTTAATTAGTTAGAAACCAATACCACTAATATATTTATTGCTCCCTGTAATGGAGCTAGCTAGCTATATAACCTCTAAGCTCTGCGTTAAAATTAATGATGCACACAACCATGTTTATATGCAAGAAGATTTAAACCTTGATAAATAGAATTATACTCCCCGAATCCATCGTTACATTAATAGGGAAAAAAACTCTCTTTAAGGCGGAGCACGTGGCTAGAAGCTGAGCTCTTATAGATCGTCGTCCTCTAGTATGTTTCATCCGCTTGTGATCCATGCCGATCTAGCTAGCTGGTTATCTACGTACATATGTACATACACAGTACAGTTAGCTGTGTGCTACATCGACGATGTATCTAGAAAAAACTTTAAAGTTCGAACAAACTTAACCATAACTAATATTTATTATAAAAGTTCTATTTTATTTTTTCTAGTTATATAGAATTTTAAAGTATTATCTGAGCCCGCACGGCTAGCCCTGGGATTTCGGTTAATTCGGTTTAAACGGTTCGGTTAATTCGGGTTCGGTTAATTCGGTTAGAATGTAATTCGGTTATTGGAAAATGGCAACCGAAATTCTAGGGAAAAAACCAATAACCGAACAGTTCGGTTATGGTTAATTCGGTTCGGTTAATCGGTTTATCCGAAATAACCGTAATTTACCAGGTTACATAAAACAGCAACGAGCAAACATGTATTATCAAGGTCCAATGAATAACTGATAGTACTCCATAAAGCACTTAAGTCTTACATCAGGACATCACAATCAGGACATCACAATAGGACATAACAGTTAACAACATGACATTATCTAACACAAATACTTCCAAGATTTCAGTTAATTCAGTTAATTCGGTTAATAGAACTAAAAACCGAACCGAAAACCGACTACCGAACAAACAAAAAACAAGAACCGAACCGAACACCGAAAACCGAATTAACCGACTTATTCGATTAGTTCGGTTCGGTTCGGTTCGGTTATCGGTTTCTTGGTTAACCAGTCCCAGGGCTACGCACGGTCGCCCTGGGGTCGCGGCGGGTTGATCCGCCACTGTGCTACATTATTGCTACGTCTGCAGAAACTGCTAGCTGGAGTAGCTACCACTAGTAGTATAAGTACATAATAGCGTCGTAGTACAGTATTGCTAGTTGTACGTCGTATACATACATCAGATCGGCCGGATCTCATCTGTTGTGATCATCAGAAAGCATAGGGATATCGATCGAGGGCCCATTGTACGGTGTCATGTACAGTAGCCAAGTAAGGCCCGGCCGGCCGGGCCAGTGTGTGCAATACAGCTAGCTAGAGATTGCTACAGTATGTGTGATCCATCTACTGTCTCTACATACGTACTCCCTCCGACCTTATATCTAACAAATATAGTGTTTGAAATTTATCTACTAATAATAATGTAAGAGATTTTATATTATTATTCGTCCAATCAATTATCTTTTATTTAAATTTCTCTTTATTTTATCCCTAACCACCCTCCACTTCCTATATTAATAAAAGACACTATATTTTTTTCTCTATCTTTAATTTCTCTAAAACATTTCTCTTAAACATCTAGAATCCTTTAACAACCTAGAATCCTTTTAGGGTATACATTGATCAGGCCATCAGGGCTGCAACCAACCATCACCAATTTGCATGCATGCAAGTGCCATCCACCGTACTATCTGTTTACTGTACCATCCTATTTGTGGGTTGTTCTTTTTACTTACTTATCGTTTTATCAAAGCGGGTTATTTGACCCATGCTTTAAAGAATATGTCCTCTCAAAAAGCTTTATTCTAATGCATTATTTAAACCATTTACTTTAAACTATTTAGGATAGTTTGAAGATGAGGGAAGAGAAAGAAGATCACGTAAAACCAGGTGAGCCATTAGCGCATGATTAATTAAATATTAATTATTTTAAACTTGAAAAATAGATTGATATGATTTTTAAAGTAACTTTTATATAGAAAATTTTAAAAAAAATACACTGTTTAACAGTTTGAAAAACGTGTTTATAAAAAACGAGGTGTTTTTTCCCCTCAACCCCTTGATTCAAACTCACCCTTATTAAGTATGCAGAGTCAGATTAAATAGTTTAATTTAATCCATATAATCAAGTAGATAATCTAGAACAATAATTTGCTTAATAATCTAAATCAAACATGGATAGAATTAAGAATTCTGCAACTCTGCGTGCAGTAACAGTAGTAAGTAACTAACCTGTACACGATCGGAGAATTGATGGGCCGCACTATAAGAATACAAAAGAACTTCAGACTTATTGGGTCGAACAGTAAGGGAGTCACCTCTCGATCGGCCCAATTCGCTCCTGGAAATTTAGTTGGGCCCAAATGGGCTTCGGGTAGTTGTAGTCTTGTAGATTTGAAGCCCATGAGAAAGTCGCACCATCTCCGGAAGCATCGAGAAGGGAAGCCATCATCCATCTCAGAGAAGCAGATAGTAGATAAGAGAAGCGCCTCCCCTCTCCGGCGAAGCCTGAGAGTACGCGCCTCCTTCTTCTTCTAGAAGTTTCTGCGCCTCCGTCTCCCCACCGGCCACCCCCTTGCTCTCCGCAGATGGCCCCCTCCCTTCTCGTCGCTGCCTCGCCCTTCCTCCTCCACAGCTCCGCCGGGAGTGGCAGCCGCAGGCCGCTCGTCGCCGGCACCGGTCGCCGCGCCGCCTCGGCGTTCCGCGTTGCGGCCTTCAAGTACGACCCTTCCAAGGTAACTGCGTTGCGGCCTTACGGTGTGGTCTTTTGAGCTGGAGAGGTGGATCGGCTTCTAGTTCCAGGGTTTTGAGAGGGGGGGTGGGGGTGTTGTGGTGGGGGTAGGGTTCTGATGTCTGGTTATCTTATCTGGTGGCGTCGTCCAGGTGGCGCCGCAATCCGACCGGGTGCTCGTCCGTCTCGAGCAGATTCCTGAGGTATTTCACGCAGTCACTCATTCCACTGTTTCGCAATGTCCTTTTGCTCTGCAATTTGTTAGTTCAAGCACTTCAGTTAATTGCTTCACCATTTGTTTGTTGGTGGTGATAGCTATTTCGAATGCCTCTAGTTGAGTGAATCCTTCGTTGCAACTCTGGGACGCGATCTGATTGATTGCAAATGGGTTTATAAGATAAAAAAGGAAGGCTGATGGTACTATTGAACGGTACAAGGCTCGTTTGGTTGCTAAAGGGTTTGAGCAACGTTATGGTATTGACTAAGAAGAGACTTTCAGTCCTGTAGTCAAGGCAACTACAATTAGACTAATATTGCCACTAGCAGTCTTTAATGGATGGTCTTTGCGACAGCTATAAGTTCAAAATGCAATGTAGCGTGATCTGGCTTTAGGTGGAATGCTACTAGCCTACTAATGGTGCAGAAATTGTAGGAAGGTTGTGATTAGGGGGCCATTTTTTACATATTTAATTTCACTAAGATTGGGCTTCACGTATTTGTCTTTTGAATTGATACTTGCATGGTTGCATATATCTGTTATCTTGGAACTAGTGTTATACTGGGAGTAGTATCTAGGAAACTACATTTTTAGGTAGCATAAGAAAATTTTGAATTCTGGTGTGGCGAAGAATTCTGCTTTAAACCTCTGGTACTGTCGTTGTTTGTCTTACACAGCATCATTTGTTTACACTAAACTTTGAAATAGCTTCAAGAAATAATTGAGGTGGTCCAGTTAGTTCTGTGCCAAAGGACCGTAGAATGTAACACACTGTCAGCTCTTTGGAATGGAACTCATTTTGCAATGCCTATCGTTAAGTGTGATGAGTTTGACACACTGGTTCACTGAGTTGTCTACTATCGCAACTCTTTTTGTCTGGGGTGTGGCAAATAATCAGTATCATAGCATTTTATGAGGAACAAGTTCTGAAAATTTTCTTTGGCAAATCTACAGATGCATACTTCCATGAAAATCATGTTATGAAGATTCTGAAGTTATAGATATATTCACTAGGAGTAGATTATCTAGTCAACTAGCAGATTCTTATAGAACTGTTGACACCTGTAGAAATCTGCTGGAGGAGTCCTGCTACCAAAATCTGCTGTTAAGTTTGAGAGGTATTTGATGGGTGAGGTAAGATCTCACACTGCCATTGCCTATTCTTGTAATTGTTACCTTCATCGGACCATAGTTCATCAACATCGTACTGTTTCTGCCAGATTTTGTCGGTCGGTGCTGATGTTAGTGAAGTTGAAGCTGGAAAGAAGGTAAAATATTCTTTATGCATGTTCTGTTGCTTATGTACAGCAACAAAGGAGAATTATATGCTTGCAGTACTTTTGACATATTACATTCACTTCTGAATGGCAAGTACCAGCTTGTATGTTGTTGCCTGTGGTGGTATTCACTTTGTATAGTACTTCCATAGAGAATTCTCCTTTAGTTTTTTTTTCTCTATCTAGAAGTGGAATAGAATAACACGGTTGAAGGGTAATGATCATACGTCTGTAGTGCATTGTATGTCCCAAAATAGGGCCCATTCTTCTAGCCTTTCCGGGTAGTCGATGGCTATCCACAGCTACTACCTTAACACCAAAGAAGAGTTCGACCCAATGCTTTATTAGTTTATTTCTGTCTTAGCGAATCCCGATTCGACATTAAAAGTATATTGATTCTTTCCCAATAAACGAATCACTACTACATTTAGATGCAGGAGGGATCTGTAATGACAATTTGTAATGTAGGGTATAACTAAATTAATGATAACGTTCAGTTCGCAGCAGGTTTGGTTTTATGTGCAGTTACCTGCAGAAATTGTAATTGCAGTAAGCTTCATCCATCAGAAAATGCAATCTGCATTTTAGAAACTTCCCTTTCAGTACAGCTACTTCCCTTGATATTTTTAGTGGCCAGAAGTGAGCAGCCAAGCATTGCTGTCAGAAATAACACAAATAGAAACTTAAAGTGATACTCCATCCATTGTCCAACGTTGAAAGGTTTGCTTATCTTGTGATTCTACACAAGCTATTAGCTTTTGTTTTATTATTTTAATGTATAGAACGTTGCAATATACTGTTAGCCTATTCATGTTTCTCGTGTGTTATAGGGAAATATACTCGAGACTTGCTGCATAGAAATCTGCATGAATGTCATGTTAACCGTTTCAATGAGTGCTGCATTAAATGTCAAATGTCTATATGGCTTAATGAAAGCTGAGTGGTATCTTTGGTCTTTAGGCAATTTCATTTTCAATGGAAACTCCGGTTTGATCAGCAAAGCATGTGGTCTTTTAATGCAATCTGCTTAGATGCCATGACCATAATCTGCTGCATAAATCTGAAACCACTGCCTGCTTATGATCTCTTTTCCGCCCTTTATTTCTGTCTCTTTACTTCCTGGAGCTGCATCGTGTTTTGCACGCGCACTTGTCAGACAGAGCATATATTTTCTGCTTTCACCTTTTACATTTGACACATCAGTTCCGCCTGTGTTTTTTGTATCGTACTAAAATGCCAAGCGCACATGATTCACCAACCTGACTCTGCTTGCGATTGTTGCAGGTTCTCTTCTCTGACATAAATGCTTATGAGGTAAATGAATTGGCTTCTCCCTAACTGAATATTTGCCCTTAGTAGGACACTCTTTTCCTCCCAGTCATCTGACTTCTCATGATATTGCATGTACTTGCAGGTGGACCTGGGTACCGATGAGAAGCACTGCTTCTGCCGTGAGTCTGATCTGTTGGCCGTTGTTGAATGAGCGTTACTCTGAAAAAATTCAGTGTCCAGTCCCACAGGCTAGAACTAATCCTAAATTTCTTCCTTGCCATTTGATGGGTGATGAATTGAGCAATTTGATGTGTCATTCTCTACAAATGAATTTTGGCTTCTGGAGTATAAACTGGGACAATGAATATCCTATCAAATTTATTTTCAGTTACACTACAATTTCTTAAAAATATTGATGCCCTGGAAATAGACGAAACATGAAGAAGGCAATGTGGCTAAAAGTTTGTACTCACTCCATCTAACAATATAAGCATTTCTAGTTTGTTTCGCAGAGATTAAGGTTAATGAGAAAAGACTTTAGTGCCTCCTATTAAATAAGAGATGAATGGAGGTGGGAGGGTAGTTCGGGGTAAGATGGGAATAAATTTGAATTGGAGGTGATTGATGAGATAAGTAGTATATACATGCTTATATTCTTGGACAAAATTTGAATGCTTTAAATGTTTATACTGTTGGAGAGAGGGAGTAGTGTCGAGAGCTTTTTTGACTTGTTTACAATGCACGGCCAGCTGGAGCTAAGAGGTGACTGTTGAGCGCTGCTGAGTGTTGACTGCTATTCTTGCATGAAGCAAGCCTTGTGTATCTCTGTGCCAGGGAATGTTACCTTCCGATTTTTCTTGCACACTATAGGATGCTCACCTAGATCGCATTATATACTAGTACAGCTTGGAGTATTCTATTTTGGAAGTAGAATACACTATGCTTGCAGTGCACAGAATCATAGAATGGAATAGCATTGCATCAGTAGGGTTCATGCATATACCGATTACCGAGTGCTGGGAGAAAGTTTGAGCTGGATCCGGCGTGGACGGCGGCCGGTTCAAGGTCTGGACAAGAGATGCCCGGGTTAAGAAATTTGCCTCAGCTTTCATGAGGTTGAAGATTCCCAGGCTTGGCATCTCGGGATGCACTACTCTTCTGCCTTGTTTGCAGCGAGCAATAGTCGCTTTGGCTGGTTCCAGACCCTTCAAGATGCTCATTGACTAGGGCGCGTTGCGTTCTGTGCTGGTTATAAGTCATATCTAAAATAAGAAACATTATTAGTGTGTGACTAATTAAGTATTAACTTGAAAAATTAGATCTATTTAATTTTTTTAGAGATATTTTCATATAGAAAGTTTATTAAAAAACACGTCGTTTTGCGTTTTGGAAACGTGCTAATGAAAAAAATAGATAATAAGCATAAGCCAAAAGTAGCAAATACTACCTAATCCGGCTTAACGCCCTAGGTTTCTTCTGGTACATGTCACCAGTAGAGGTGAACATGACTGCGCATCACATTTCACCTTGACCCTTACTTAGATTCCCTTCCTGATTTTTTTTCTCCATTTGTGATTTGTGAGTACTTAGGGTTGTTTTTGGTTCATTACCAAGTTGTAGTGTCAAAACATGGCTAAGTTTTGATGCTACCAATTATTTAAGTAGGGTAGAGGTGCATTAGCTAAGTTTGGTTTAGTGCCAATTATAATCCAAACTTTTAGTAGAATCTAGAAAGGTTTAGATTGATGCCAAATTAGATGATGGTAGTGTCAATGGTTTGGCTTCAAACCAAAATCTTCACAATTACTATTGAAGCTATCAAAACATTGGTAGGGCATATTTTAGCTTCAATCCAAAACAGCCTTTGGACTATTAGGAATTAAACTAATTCCCACAAAATTCTTGGGAGAATCCTACCTTTCAAAGGAGGCCGTATAAGTTTTGGCTATGAGCGGTAGCCCTCTTGTATCATGGAGTGTCTTATTTTTATACCAGCCACGTACAAAACAAAAGGATCACAAGCTAGTGATCAAGTACAGAAGGAAAACACTACTGATTAGTAAAGTAAAGTGCTAGCTAAGCTCCAGTAAATTAATCGCTAAAATCTTTACTGAAATCAACTACTAGTGTATAGTAGAATCATGGATGCAATCATTGACAAGATTTAGGAGGCAAAAAAAAAGAATGAATGTGCATATACGCTCTGGCTGGATGGGCTGCGGTGATATCATATACTCTCTCTTTAATCTGTTTCTTTGATCGATTAATTTTCTACCTATAATACGTGACCAAGTGACCATGCATGTATTTAGCTAGCTAGGTAGCTATCTATCTAGTTGGTCCTCCGGCAGTTTGCCCTGATCTCGCCGTCGCTGCCGGTCTTGACGCCGACGGCGGCGAGCTTGTTGAGCGCGTAGGGGAACATGGAGGAGAAGAACTCGGTGGTGCCGAGGAAGTTGACCATCCAGGCGGTGGCGGCGTGGTCGCCGAGCTTCTGGTCGACGGCGAGGACGCCGCGGCGGTGGAGGATCTGGGTGTAGTAGCTCGGGTCGACGGTGAGAATGCTGGAGGGGTCGTCGAGGTAGACGATGTTGTCGAAGGCCTGGTTCTTTGGGCACGCGAACGTCGTCAGGATCCACACGTACAGCGGGTCCATCGACGGGTCCGCCTCGCCGGTGCCGTTGAAGTTGTACAGCCGGTCCTTGATCACCGAGCAGTGCGTCACCCCCACCGTGTGCGCCCCTGCATATCATATGTATCATCGTTGGAGCTACGGCTGATAATTAAGCCGTGAAAAAATAAACGAAGCAACAAAAATAATTTATGTATAAAATTAACATTTGTATCTGTGTTATTAATGGTTTAAAAGATAATACGTGCTGGAAAATAGATTACGATTAAAAACCTCAAAAGCAATCAATGCTAGTATTAAGTTTTAAAATATAAATTTTAGTTACGACTGATAAGCTAATAAGTAGATGATGAGAAGTTTAGCATTTAATTTTAGATGGAAGTAATAGCTACTCCCTCCGTCTCAAAATACTATTTTTTTTAGGATTTAAATTTATCTCACAATACTACTATTTCTCCATCTATCATCCCATCTCAATCAATCACAACCTTTTCCCGTTTCATTTCTTTATCTACTTTCTCACCCCAACCAATCATAATTATTTTTCAACCCTAACTTTTATTTTTTAAAAAAAATAATATAAGTTAAAGTATTCTAAGACACTGGGAGTAGTGTCTATGCAGAAACACCTCTTAGGCCATTTCAGTCTAGCTTATGGTCATACCAGATGGGGAACTGACGGCCAAGAGCTTGCTAAGTTGTAACCCTAAACATAGTGTCACCGTATCATAATTTTTATACTTAGGAGTGTGTGTATTAACGGCCGTGGATCTTACTCTTCCCATTTACCAATGCGTGCCAGCTGATCAATAAAGCACCAAGCTTCAGATCTCGATCAACAGAATTCTTTGAGTAACAACATGATCGATGAGGAAATTAAGTGAGTTTATATATATAATAGTGCCAGTTGATCAAGCTAGCTTGACGATAGTACGTACTCCCATAGATACTATGAACCCTTTTTAATGCATGGCACCGGTATACGTGACATTCCATGTGTTGAGCCTCTCGATTATATGTTCTGACGCGCTTCGATTCGAATACGTCGTGCTTTCGGTCAAATTAGGCAAAAGTTAAAGTATAAACACATGCACATGGTCTAGCTACTAATTAGCTAGCTTCTTGATTTTGGAAAAGAAGACAGTTAATCCCAGCTAAGTTTAGTTAATTAATTACCCATGAGGATAGCCATGTCGAAGCTGTTGAGGCCCTTCTTAGCGAACATGTCGATGGCCGTCGGGATGTCGACGTCCGGCCCCGGCAGGTCCGCCGCCATCCACGCCTGCGACACCGTGCCGTCCAGCCTGCCTAGCTGCACCTCGTACCTCGGCCCTCCACACTGTTGTTGATTGCAATGTCAAAATATATTGATTTGGATTTTAGATTATGTTCAGAAATGGTTTCATACGATGTACAATGTTCATCTTTTCTAATTTAAAGGACTATATTTAATTATACTATCACTTTAACCATACGCAGTAGAAGATTTTGTTCACTTTGATGTCAAAATTAACACTACCAAATTTTAGTGTTAAATTTAGCTAAGTTTCGCAATGCCAAAATTTGGTAGGGTAGAGGTACGTCGGTGTTGTTTAGTTTGCTACCTTTGCCAAATGCTTTTTATGGTGTTATGTGAAAAAACTTTTAAAACATCATCAAATCTTAGCATGGTAAGAAATGGTGAAATATTTAGAATATGTTTAGATTGATACCTTGCCAAAATTTAGTATTGCTAAAATTTCGTAAGGTTATAAATGATAGCAAACTAGACGTATCCGAAGACTATTATCAGTAGAGACTACTCTAAAATACTCTTCACATAATATACATCTGCAATTAATGGCCGATGAGAAATGTATATGTACCATGCCAACGGCGTCCCTGGTTGCAGCGACGATGATGTCGGCGCAGGAGACGACGCCTGGGCAGGTCTTCTCGAACGCATCCTTGATGTCGTCGATCAGGTCATAGCCGAAGATGCCGTTGTTCTGCGGCGCCGTCTTCTCCGTATTGGGCCCGTCGAGCAGGATCGACGCGTCACACCCCTGAAATCATTCAGTTCGCAATTAGAACACAAGTTAATTTATCGATTAATTCAGTGATACTGACATTGATTAGCTGATCGATTGATTGGATCGAACAATTTGATTGAGAGAGTAGCAAGCTGTGTAGTGTAGTGTACATACGGCGACGAAGCAGTCGTGGAAGAACATGTGGAGGAGGCCGGCGACCATCCGCTTGTCCCAGGCGAGGCGGGCCTTGACGGCGTCGTGGATGATGCTCTCCACGTCCACGGCCACGCTCGAGTTGCCGCCGCCGTTGCCGTTGACGCACTTGCCCTGGTAGTAGCCGCTCGCCAGCTGACCTCGGCATCGCCCGACCGACGCGGCGAGCACCGCCGCCACCATGGCCACCACCATAGCCAGCCGCACCACGGCGCCGCCCCGCCGCTGCATTCTCTCTGTAATAATATCTCGATCTCTCTAGCTACCTAGCCAATGTTATTCGATCCAGGCGCAAGCAAGCTCGCTCAGCTAGCTCGCTCTTCCGGCTCTTCGCCGCCGGCCGGCGAGCTTGCTGCGCACTAGCACTGGCTAGCTATAGCACTCTAGCTAGCTACCTGCTGACTAAGCTAGTATAACTAACTACTCCTATATATGACGCACAGTGCAAGCTAAGCTAGCTATATGCAGCAGCTGCAGGTTGAGCTAGGCAGATCAGATGGTGATGACTTTCAGTGAGGTGAATGGATGCTGCATGCAGAGTCGAATAAGCTGCTGTCTCGAATCGAAGCCGCACACAGAAAGGAATTGGATGGAGGCATGGAGGTCGGGATCGATCGGATATATAGGTAGGTGGGTGAGGGGAGGAAGAAGAAGAAGAGAATGGCGGTGTGCAGTGAGATTGCGTGGGGAGTCGTGGGCGCGTTCGGATCTTGTGCTGTGCATGCGTCTTCTGTCAGTGGCGCTCTGCCAGACGTGCCTGCCTGCTTCGAATTCTTTGCTCGCCGACGCCCAGCCGGTGCTAGCTATAGCTCATAGTATCAGTAATTATTCAGCATAACCGTATATATAAGAGCTGCAAAAAATTCAGTATACAGTATACACCCTGCCCTCCCTGTAAATGGTCTTATGGACTAAAGAGAATGATGAATTGTCCTTTTTTTTCCCCTTATGGATAATGAAATGATGTTGTCCGCTAAGGCCGTACTTTTCAGATTATTTATCGAATTATTTGCTTAGTCTTCTAGAAATATGCTTTGTCAAAAAAATTTCTTCTATTACATTACTTAGACCACTTGTTTTAAATTATTTATGAAGTTTATTTCTTAAAATATTTAATTTATTTCTATAATCAGCTAGCTAATCTATATTAATAATCCGCCTAAATCACTCCATGTACACTGCAATCGCTGGATCTGTATCGTTCAGTATCCTGCTCATCGGCAGCTGCAGGGATTCTGGTTATAATTGCATATATTGTACGTCTGTTCATATAATTTTGGAACAGTAGTTATATAGTTCCAGCTGGATCAACTCGTACGGCAGTACTATCTTTCAGGAATAATCACCTTTCACCTGTACCAGCTAATGTTACTGAACAAAAGCTGAGGCAGTGAGTCTGCCTGGAACTCTGGATGGTAACATTTCTACGCCAACTATTGACGTTGCCTGCGTTAGTTTTCTCTTTTCTGTGGATTGAGGCAGGCAGGCATTGACCCGGCCGGTTTCAGTTCTCCACATTAATTTTACTGATGCTACTCAAATACTCAATCCTAGTTCTTCCATTCTCTGATGCAATTTTTCAACTGGACATGTTATCTAAACAAATGTACGCCAGCTCTGTACAATGCAATATTCAATCAATTATCAGCTGCTTCCTGCTATATACATATATAAACCTGATCACCTCCTAATTATCACTTGACCAATGTACTCATAAGATCCGCAAATGAAGGAACAACGCGGTCGATGATAATTCTGCATGTGTGTGCTCTACCTGCATAATTCAGGCCGGCTAGGAGGGCACATTCTGCGGATGAGCAGATTAAATCAATTAAGGACCCTTATACTTGGGGAGTAAATCATCATATTGATTTCTTAATATGTTATTAAATCTAAAATCATCATGTCGATTTCATTGCCGGGTCGGCTGAAGGAATAGGCCGACCAAATTTTATTAAGATTTCAAGAAGAAGGTTACAAGTTGTTACATCATCGACAGGGGGCTGTTGAGCAAGATGAGCTAGCGCAACGCCAGTCACCTAAGGGTTCTCTACTCTCACTCTCATTCTTATTAGCACTAACCATAGCTAGCTATTGTCAGATTCTTCCAGATCCTTATTTCCTCCCTAATGTCGTTGAAGAGCTGTCCCGCTGATCTTTCCTTCTGGTTAAAAATCCTTGCATTGTGCTCCTTCCACACAAGCCAGCATGTCATCATGAATGGTGAGTCGAGTACAGCCCTATAGCTTCTCCGAAAACAACCCCTTGCTTGCAGCCACCAGTCCGTCATATCAACCCCAAGCTCTCAAGGGGGTTGAAAGCTTACATTGATCCACCCCTTTAGCATCCCCCAGACCTAATTGGTATAGCCACAGTTGACGAAGATATGTAGACAATCCTCTTTTTCAGTCTGACAATATAAGCTGAAGCACTACTCAATAATAACAGTGGAATTAGCTGCTGCGCATGCATACTAGGGATCGAGTTTTAAAATTGATGGAGTCAACAATGAAATGGTTGCACCGAGGTATCAAGCAAGCTTGAGATGAGCACGCATGTGATCAACTGGTGGCTCCATTGGTTGGGCATGTGCTCTGATTCGTAAGCACAAACCTCATTGCTAGTACATTATGCCTCCCAAAGAGAAAAGAGGTCGCCACCTAGCCTAGCTTAATTAACTGTATCTGATGATACTAATAGTATTTCTGCTGGGCCATTTGGAGAGAGATAGTCAGTGGCCTTGTCGCAGTTAGTTGTCCGAGGTAGATCAAACTGCTTATTTGCATTCTTAGCATTCATTACTGTACCAATGCGAGGATATATCTAATTACTTGGACTGACGGAGAGATCAAAACACCGGGCTTGTTGCTTTCAAGTTAATTTCAGCTGACTTCTCACATTTTCAGAAAGCTTTGTCCTCCGGGCTATATATATATCGAGCTCGACCATTCAGGCCTTTGCTGCTTTCTTCCAGGTGCTGATCTGAATTCTTTTCTGCAGTTCACGAAC
Organism: Oryza meyeriana var. granulata; assembly: GCA_003991445.1. Classification (NCBI taxonomy): domain Eukaryota; kingdom Viridiplantae; phylum Streptophyta; class Magnoliopsida; order Poales; family Poaceae; genus Oryza; species Oryza meyeriana. The sequence goes on along the minus strand of RYFJ01000040.1, from coordinate 252,656 downwards.
CGAACCAACCTTCTTATATAGAGTATTTCACTCCTACTCACAAGTCTTCAGAGACTTTGCTAGAGATCCACGCACAAACATTTGTGATGATCTATATAATGTCGTCGTAGCTTAGTAACTGGCTAGTTAATTAGTCGGTACCAAAGTTAGATTTAACTAACTAGTAATAGCTCCCATGCATGCATGCATTTCAGTAGGCCTGTTTATAATTAACAACTAAATAGCAGCTACATATAGCTAGGTAGCAGTTTCCGTTGATGCAAACAACGTCCATGTTTTTATTCTCCTTGTGTGCAGTAGTCATGCATGGCTAGCTAGCAAGATAGAGTGATTTGAGTGGCTACATATTGTCTATGGGTCCCTCTCTCTCTGATCAGTTTAACTTGAAGCAACCAAACATTCATTCAGTCGCTGGCCATGCGTATATACAATACAAACTGCTCGGTATTTTTTTTATCGGTCATGCAGCTTACTCCTAGAAATATTAATTTTTGTGACGGTAACTTAAATCTATAGAAAATAGAATTTTTTATCAGTTTTGAAAGCGACTCACATAAAAATAGTATTTTTGTGCAGGTCATGCTTGACCCCAGAGAAATATATATTTCGACGTCATCCAAATGTTACCGGACTTTTTTAACCACCAGAAAAAAATCATGGCATGAGGAGGAAATAACCTGGCGCTAAAATTTTAAGATCGCAATTGGGCCGATCTCAGCACGCGGGAAAATTGCACGCTCCAATAGTTTTTTTCTGGGTTATGGTCTTCTGGCCCAAAAAAATTGAGAAGATCTCACCAAATCCACGCAGCTACCGCCTGCCGCGCCCCCATCCCTACCGCAGCCCCTGCCGCCGTCGCTGGACCCCTGCCGCACCCCCACCCCCACCGTCCCAGCGCGGCCCCGCCGCCGTCACCGGACCTCTGCCTTCCCCCCCCCCCCCCCCCCCCCCCCCCCCCCCCCCCCCCCCCCCCCCCCACCGGCCTCTCATCAGCATATACAAAAGTAGAATATGAGGTATTATTTTGCTGCTAGTGCAAGATATAATTGACATATACGTTTTGATGTGTGAACATTGTAATACTTTTGGATTTTAAAGAAGGTTACTGTGTTTCTTATTTTGCTGCTAGTGCAAGATATTATTTTTATATTTTTTTAATAAAATATTTATAAAAGTATATTTTTATTTTAAAATTTTACAAAAATATACTCCCAACGTCCTCTGAGAGGACGTTTTTTAAAAATCGTCCTCCTAAGGGCGATTTGATCACGTGGCTGACGGCCGTAGGTTGGGCGGCATGGCCGGCTAATTTACAGGCGGCCCCCTGGCCCCCTAAAAACCGCTCTTTGAGAGGGCGATTTTTAGACGGCCCAGTATAAAACCCCCTCCCAGACTCAAAAAATGTCATAAAATTCACAGAAATCACAGAAAAAAAGAAGAGAGTTCAGAGCGAGGCTGAACGAAAGCAGCGAAGCTCTGTCGGTTTGCTGATTTGTCTGCAGGTAAAATCTATTTTTCCTTTGTAATTTCTATTTCTATGCAAAAATTGATGTAGTATTGTACTGGTTACGTGTATAGTACTATATGAAAATAAGTTGTTACTCGTAGATCTGTAGGTTTTAAGTCAATCTGTTAGATGACTTAATTTATGTAGAGATGGTAGTTATAAAATCTCGATTACACGGTTTTAGATGTGAGGAGAATGTTGGTATCTAGTTTAACTGTATTTTTTCATCAACAGATATGTCAAATAAAGTGATATTTCAGTTATTTCACGGGCAAGAGAATGTTAGGTATGGTCCACAAGGTGTAGATCTGTCAGAGTTTAGTTCAACGGCTAAGGGCATTGATAGGCCAGCTGAGAGAAGTTTCATATCAGTGTACAACTGGCTGATGCGAGGCTTTCGACTGGACCCCCAGATCAACGCAATAATCTTGTATGTTATAGTCAGTCGTGTAGTTGAAGATTTTTTAGAAACTGATGCCGGTGGATTGCACTGCCGCTTGGAGATGGTACGTGGAGAATGCATTCCAACGTGGTTAGCTACTGGGCATACTTATATCGGTGTATGAGAAGGATAACACCGCTGCTGCAATGCCCGTACAAGATGATGAGGGTCTAAGTACGGCGGGAGATGATGCCGAAACAATAGAAGAAAATAAAGGAGGGAATGAAGAAGATAGGCAGCAACCAGGTGTGGCAGATGAGGGAGAACTAATTGACACCATCGTCGAAGAAATGGATAGGGAAGATGCTGAAAACGAGCATGTAGAGTATGATGATTCGTCTGATGAGGACAACGTGATGCATGCAGAATGGAGCAACGAGGACTTCTCTGGCCTTGTTATCTCCGAGCGGCATCATGTGCCATGGGAGTACAAGGAGAATGAGGTCATCAGGGGGCTAAGTATGCATATGTAGAGGATTTGAAGGATGCAGTAAAACAATGGGCGGTGTCACTTCAGAGGGAGTTCTCGGTTATGAAGTCAAGCAAATCAGTGTATGAAGTGAAGTGCGTGAAGGATGGGTGTCGATGGCAGGTGCAGGCATTCAAGGGTAAATGGAAGGATTATCGGTAAGTTTCAATCGTGACCGAGCATTCATATTACTTACCCGGTGTTAAAAAATATCATAGAAACATGACATCTGCATTTATTGTAACAGAGATGTACTCCCACATTGTAAATAACTTGGGGTAGAACCAAGATCAATTGTTAGACATATTGAAGAGAAATTCAAATATACAATTAGCTATGCTAAGGCTTGGAGGGCAAAACAGAAGGTTGTAGAGATGAGGTTTGGCACATTTGAAGCATCTTATGATAATTTGTCTCGTCTGTTAGGCTGTATTCTTAAGAGGAATCCAGATACCTGCTACGACCTAAAAGCTTTTCCATCATTTGACCATGGTAATAAAAAGTGTATTGCAACGAGTATTCTTTTCATTATGTGCTTGCATTCAGACATCTGTGCATTGTCGTCCTATCCTCTACATCGATGGGACATTTCTGACTGGAAAGTACAGATGGCAGATATTAACAGCAATTGGAGTTGATAGGAACAACTAAGTTCTACCGGTGGCTTTTGCTTTTGTTGAGAGTGAGAACACTGATAGCTGGTATTGGTTCCTAGAAAGGGTTAAGTCTGCAGTTGTACGGATGAGGCCAGACGTATGTCTCATACATGACTGTTACGCCGGCTTGCTACGGGCAATTGAGGAATTGAGGGATGGATGTGCTGAGAAGGGATACCCACCAAGGTGGTCTGATGTCCAAAGTAGATAGTGCATGCGTCATATGGGTGCTAATTTCTATAGACAATTTAAGAATAAATACCTTATGGATCTTTTCAAGAGGCTGTGCGCCCAGAATCAAGAGAAGAAGTTCAATGAGCTTTGAAGGAGGTTGGATGAGCTGACTACTAAACAAACAGATGAACAGTCCAGGAGGGCTACCCTTGTAGGGGATGAGACTCCACAAGCTCTTGGACCTCGTATGAGAAGAAGGTCGGCATCCTCGGTTAGAAAATTTTTGGAGTGGATTGAGAATAAGTCAAAGGAGAAATGGGCATTGTTGTATGACAAGAATGGTTCTCGATTTGGCATAATGATCACAAATTTGGCAGAGATTTATAACTGGGTGATGAGTGTGTTCGAGGGCTCTTACTTGTGGCATAGTTGAATTTATTTGCGTGGCACATGCAAGTACTTCAGCGATCGGTTCAGAGAAACCGGTCGCTCAATGACGGATAATAATCTTTTCTTTAGCACACTACTGACTAAATACCTGCAAGGTAAAAGTAATAAGGCCCGAAGACATCGAGCTATACCTCAAGGTATACAAGAACACAGATTTGAAGTATTGTGTGTCAACAAGGGCATGCGCGGAATCTACCGCAAAAGAGTTGTGCAGGAGTGTGTGTGTTGAAGGAAGACGGGACCTGCAAGTGCTCGTGCCAAAAGCCTACTCTTCTCCACAAGCCATGTTCTCATGTTATTGCCACGAGCGGTGAGTGCGGGATAGAAGCACGTTATTTTGTCTTACCTTATTTCAGAAAAGAAGCAATCTACAATATCTGGAGTTGAGAGATATATGGCTTGGTATTGCGAGGACATTTAATACGGAGCATTCTCAAGCTATCTACATTCCTGACCTAACAAAATTGAGGGATAAAATAGATCGCCGCAAGACAAGACGCATCCGTAATGACATGGATGAGTCAGAAGCCGGTGCAAGACATAAACGTTGTTTAAAGTGCGACTAAACAAGCCATACATATAAGAAATGTCCAAAGGATGCAACCGGTCCAAGTGCAGTGGAAGCTAGACCGTCGGGTTCAGGCGTTGATGGCTATCCACAATTAGCACTTGTCATCAATTACCAAAATCAACAATGGGGCCTAGATGGTTCAACCCCTTTACTTCGTTTACGCTCGTCGATCAAACGATGTACTCCTCACTAGGGGTGAAAACGGATCGGAAATGGTCGGAAACTAGCTATACCATATTTGTTTTCATATTTTTTTCGGAATCGGATTCAGAATCGGAAACCTCGGATACAAAAATGGAATCGAATATTACCGGATGCAGATACGGAGCGAATACGAATCGAAACGAATACGGTAATAAATATTTATTCGAATATAAAAACCCCTCAAACTAAACTTTACAAACCAACGAAGAGAGACAATTTATTTTTTTTTGTAAAACAATATATCAATATTTCCAAATTTTTAGTTAAACAATATATACAATAAATTTCAAGCATCCATATCAACAACACACTACTAATTTCTATACAAGTGTACAATCATATCACCATCTTCGATTTAATCACAAATTTTAGATATAGTAATTTTAAGCGTTTATATCAACAAAAATAGTTTAATCACATGATCAAATTTTTCATCACAAAATAGTTCATCCACATGACATAGACCATCCACCAATCATACCGAGTACCAACCAAAGCAAGAACATTTGAATTGGTCAATTGGGGCCAAGCAAATAGTAGCAGCAATCGCCAATAGCCAATCACCTCCAAAAATGTCCCAGTGCTCCACCGCTCCCTTTCGCCCCAATTCTAGCGCAGCAACACACGATTACGACATGCTCGAGATTGGACGAGCAGAGAACTCAGGGCGAATTCGTGAAGCGAGATGAGGAAATCTTTGTTATAATGTGGTGTGATTTTTTTCGTGTGATTAACTCGTTAACCGCGATGCGGCCGCGGTTATATGCGAGGTGGGATGGGTCGCGCGGCATCTCAGCCAGCAGCACAGACCACGCCGAGCAGGGCATTGCAGCCGTCAGCAACAGGCGTCGCTCGGCCGAAGTCACGCGGACGCCTTACTCCGTCGTTGCCACCACGCTTGGCTTGAGGAGGGGATGGGGAATTTTTACCTCATGATGAGAATAGATCTAACGAGGCAGCGGTGGCGGTGGCCGCGCGAGAGCTTGAGCTCGCCTCGCCCCCGACTCCGGCAGCCAGATCTGTTCCCCACTTCGCTGGAGTCCAGCCACCCTAGGACTATGCCTCTCGCTATGACAACGGTCGCTTCCGAGCTCCTTGCTCCGTACACCAGGTCGCCATCTTCTCCACCGCTCGGAGGCTGGCAGCTCGACGACGTCGGCCTCTCAAAGCGGCGGTGGCAGCAACCTCTCCTCCCAGAGCACCCTCATCCTCATACCCCACCGCCGGCGGCGGCCTCTCTCTTCACTGGTAAAGAGACGGAGAGAAGAGGGGGGGACGGGGGAGAGAGAGCACCCTCGTCCTCATCCCCCACCGCCGCCGGCGGCCTCTCTCTTCATCGGTAGAGAGATGGAGAGAAAAGGGGGGAGAGAGAGGAGGGAGCTCGGCACGAGAGGCGCGTGAGTGACGTAGAAGTCGGAACTGAGCGGACGAACGGAAACCAAAAATAGGTCACGTCGAAGGTGTGCCGATTAATTTGTCCGGATAGTTTTCGACCAATTCCGGAATCCACCGGATAATGCCTTTACTGTATTCGTATCCGTATCCGAAAAAAATTATCCGTTTCCGTTTCCGAATCCGATATTATCCGACAATTATCCGACCGATCCTATCCGTATTCGAAATTTCGGACGGTTAGCGGATAATATCCGAACCGTTTTCACCCCTACTCCTCACGATCTACGTTTGCGATGAAACTGATCAAAAACATGAATTTTCGAGTTTTAACCTCACGGCGAAAGTAGATTCCGAGCGGTGACAATCGAGCACACGTTAATTGCTTACGAACGTAATGAAATTATTCATCCAACGAGTACAAACGGCACATGAAACGTTTCTAATTATCGTTATTACATGCCTTAGGGTATTTCAAACGGATATCCGACTAGATATGAAACTACTGTGTACAGCGTAGGTACTTTCTCTTTCTCGCCGTCTCTGGCCCAGCTTCCTTTGCACGCAGTGCCCTCTCCCGCTTCCTCTCTCTCTGTCTCACGGGCTTCCTTCTCCTGCTGCTCCTTCTGCTCCTTCCTCTTCTGCTCAGCCTCCCACTTTTCTTGCACCACCCAACGATATTCGCACCGCTCCCTCTTCCAATCTTTTAAACTGCGAAGAAACTTTGCGTTCTGTAGACGGATCTCCGTATCTATCCACTGCACAAAGTCACACAGAGGCGGAGGCGGCTTTGGTGCCTTGACATATACAAATTTGTTAGCTTAAAGGTTCAAATATTTTGTACTACAAGATAATTCGTATTACCTCCACTGGCTTCTTCGCCTTCCCCTTCTTCCCTTGTGGTTTCGGCTTCTTCAGGGAGTACGCATAATTAGCACATATCCAATACATTTGCCAGTATGTGTAATCCTTCTCACTTATCGTAACTTTGCAATTATCTCCACACCAACACATTGGCGGAGCCACACCAATCGGAGGTCGTAGATGACTGGACATACTGAATGCATCCATAACAACCTACATTATAACCAAATAAACGTAAGTTATAACTCGCTAGGCCAAAAATATCTTATACAACTACATACCTAGGGTATACTACAAATGACTAAAAAATGAAATGTTATTGTCCTCATTTCCATCTCTCTAGCATTTCTCGAACTAGTGCTACTCATCTAGTAAAAAAACTTAACTTCTCTCATGCGCCCTATTAATGTCCTTAGCCGTTATGCTCATCTTCAATAGATCTACACCTTGTGGACCAAACCTAATATTTACTTACCTGTGAAATAAGTAGTACAATGCTACACATACTACATTATTTGATGAATAGAAATAAAAATTATAAAGAGCCATAAAATATTATCTGTAGACGAATCCATAAATTGGCAGGGCTGCGCCGCTTTCGTTCACCTTCGCCCTCAGCTCTCTCTTCTTTTTTCTGTTATTTTTATAAATTTTATGAATTTTTTAGAGGCTGGGAGGGGGTTTTATAGCGAGCTAGTAAAAAATCGCCCTCCGGGAGGACGATTTTTTTTGATAAAATGGGCTAATTTGCAGACGCCGCTCAAAAACCGCCCTCTACGAGGGCGGCAAGGGGGCCGCCTGTAAAATGGTTGGCCCCGCAGCCGGCGTTTTGCAGGCGGCCCCCTTGCCACCCTCCTAGAGGACGGTTTTTGGGTGGCCAGGGGGCCGCCTGTAAATTGGCTGGCCCTGTGGCCGGTGTTTGCAGGCGACCCCCTTGCCGCCCTCGTGGAGGGCGGTTTTTCGGCGGCCAGGGGCCGCCTGCAAAAGTACTGACGGCCGTCGGCCGTCCAGCCTACGGCCGTCAGCCACGTCATTAAATAGCCATCTGGGAGGGTGATTTCATAAAAAACGTCCTCCCAGAGGGCGTTAGGAGTATATTTTTGTAAATTATTGAAACGAAAATGTATTTTTTAAATATTTTATTAAAAAAATGTAAAAATAAAAAAAATTCTAATTAATGATGTCTCTGCTTTCCCCGAAGAAGGAAAAAGAAAGAAAAGAAAAGAAAAACCGAGGGCTCCCTATACGCGCTGGCGCCGGCGCCACTGCCTTCCGCCGCCGTTCTCTCTTTGGTACCTCACCGTCCACGAGCCGCCTCCGCCACCACCAATCCCTTGCGCCGTTTGATACGCCTGCCTGCCGCCTAGCCTTCCTTGGCCCTCGCCCTGTCCTTGTGCGCCGCCACGCTCACCTGCCTACCCTCGTCTCCGGTGAGCTGGAAGGCCCCTGCAGTACTGTCCACGCCGACAGCCAGAACGCCCCCGCAGGACGAAATGAAGGTTGAAGCCTCACGCCCCTCGCCCGTCCCCGCCGGCCGCCGGCCGCTGAGCGCCACCCCACGCGCCCTTGCCCTTGCCCCCTACTCATCTACAGTCTGCTCCCATAGTCCCCATTCAACCATTCATCAATTGCAGTCAGGAGGTAATTAATCAGCTTTTGTTTCATGGACGGTGTATTTGTCAATTTGTGTGTATGGTTTTAATTTGTGAGGATGACATAATCAAAGACTTTTATGGCTATGAGAAATAGCAGAGTAGAGCGCTAGTATTGTCATAATATTTCATTTTCGTATGATTTTTCACATTTAAACTGTTTATATTGTAATTTTTGAAAATTTTGAACTTAACTGTTGATGTCACTTTCCGATGTTATGAGATATTATTGCTAATTTTCTATATATGCATCATTATTTTAGCAAAAATTATTGGTGTATAATGGATCTGTGGTGTTAATAAAATTTCATAGCGTGAGTAGGCACAGCAAAAAAATTCCCGGCTCTACCACGCGGAGGGGGACTGGATGGAGGCATTGGTGCGGAGGGTGCAACAGCGGGTGAGGAAGGCACGGGAGGAGTTGGATCGGTGGGACAACCTCAATTTCCGCCTCCTCTCTCAGTTCGCAAACGCAACTGCGGTCATTGCTCGTCTCTCGGTATGCTTCCTCTTCTTTGCAATAAAAGGGAAACTTTTTCTTCTTTTGCTTGTCATGAGTACAGTATTACTGTGGTAGTAGAGAAGCAGCACTACTTGGTGTGGCAGCAGTTCTGTTGATAAAAAGGAAACTGAATGAACATGTGATATCACAGGCTACTTACTTTCCTAGTGTCCTCACGAGTTGGGGCAGATTTCTCAAACTGCAATGAAATTAAAGATTCAGTTATTTTTTTCCCCTAGGACCACAGCAGCAAGTTCAGGGCTTTCAGCTAGTGCTAACAGGAACCCTTCTATTATTTTCAGCCTTCCAAGTTTTTTCAAGCTAGATGGTTTGTTGCTTATGAAAATATGTCAATTGGGAATTCGGTTGACATTGTGTAATTTTAGTGCCCTGTCATATTAGCTACGCGGCAAACTGGTGGATTTATAATTTTACTCTGTGTGTCACATGTTGAAAGGTGCTGGAAGAGGTTAAGAATTATGGTGTCCTACTATGTGTCCCTAGCATCAGAGAGGATCTTTTGGGGAAGCAGATGCAGAGTTTGGAGATCATCTTCGTTTCTATGAGGGAGACAGTGTAAGTGGCTTTGCTGTTGTTGTTGAAACCCCTTGTAGCTTTGGCGTGACACTAGAAGCAGCAGGAGAAAAATTAGGGATGCAAGCGGGGCGGGCAAGCGGGTTTTTTTTTGCCCGCTTATCATCATTCTAGTTAATTTTTTGTTTCAAATTTTATACTAGCAAGTGAAAATTGAACTATTAAGCGGGTTTTTATGTGGGTAGTGGGATTGTCCACTTACATCCCTAAGAAAAATGATTGAAAATTGATCTGACATTGCTACTGCTATTGTTCAGGGAGGAGTTCAATAACGTTGCCAAATCTTTAAATAAGGCTTTGCAGGATACTAATCAGATGGTGAGAGGTGGATCAGCACTCACCACGAAACAGATGCAGTTACAAATGGGAATTTTGCCAACTATTGCGGACTGCTTGGATGGGCTACGGACTTTATGCGAAATGCACCAGGCGGAGTAAGGACCTAAAGATCCCTTCACTTGAACCTGATTTCTTTTTTAAGGGAAAAGGCAGGAGCTCTGCCATTCATTTATAGAAGAAAGAGAACACCATAAGTTAAACGCACAGACTTATTACATAGAGGTCATACACCTGGCTAGGAAAGTTCTTTCGGCCCCTTAATTCGCATGCTCGCCAGTGCCTGTTCTCTCTCTAGAATCATTGTCTTTGTGTTGTTAACCACCTGAGACACCAGGGCATACATATTGTTGAAAATCCTGCTGTTCCGTTGCACCCAAATGTTCCAGCACGTATAGAAAAAAATGCCGTCGAATAGCCTTCTGTGCTCCGTGACTAACTCACTTCTACACTCCTGCCACCATATCATTAGATCTACACAAAGAGTTGGCTGCTTGGCATTTGCAGATGAAGCCAATTGAACATCACTGCCCTGACCTGCTTCGCAAAGGAGCATTCCATAAGCAAATGACAGGCTGTTTCTGGTTCTACACCACACAACCGACATATGGAGCTGTTCGGCCAACCACGCAGCTTAAGTTTATCTGCTGTTAGGGATTTCTTTTGCAACTGCCAGCCATGCAAAGAACCTGCATTTATTTTCTGTTTTCACTCTCCAAATGTTCATGTCAGATGTGTCTATGATGGAACCTGCAAATTGCGCCTGATATGCTGAACCTGCTATATAGACTCCGCGAGGTGACCATCTCCATTGGATAGAATCCTGCACATCTGGCTGCAGCGTCACCTGTTGAATAAGCATCCATAGATCGAAAAATTCATGAACCTGCTCAAACTGAACCTGATTTCTGAAATGCTTCTTTGACTGTTGCGAAGTTCAATTTACTGAACCTCATCCATCATAGTTGAATCAAAATTTTCCCAACCTTATTGCCATCTTACATATGTGCAACAGACTTGCTTCCGAGCACTGTTTTCCATTTCACCAATACTGACATCAGTTATAGCACTTAGTTTGTTATCATCATACATTAAGATGTTCTATACCTTTCTCTGGCACTGCACATATTATATTTTTTATGTACTGAAGCTACTCTGTGTTGCCGTCATCTGAAACATCTAAATTCCATTTGACAGGTATGCACTAAAATCATCAGTCATCTCCTTGTTGACATGGACGACCAGGTAAGCTTATGTGCTCTATCGATGCTCTGCATGGAATTCTATATCTGCTTTTAGTTTACCCCTGAATAATCAATTCAGACATGCTCACCAGTCTTCGTTAACTTGAGTGTCCATGGTGCTTTCTTTGCAGTCCCAGCAACATTGCCGCAATGCGTCAACTCTTAGTAGACCAGCCAAACATACCAAAAGATGAAGGTAAGGAATAAAAGAACAGAGAACTAAAATTTTCAATTAAGGTTTCCAGCTATCCCATTATGAGGCTGACAGTTACATTCCAATCTTCCTTGTTTTGCAGTGCAATCTATTTTTGACATTATATTTGCAGATGAAATCTGTTGACTTGTGTTTGCACGACTGCTATTGGAAGCCCTATGGCCTGGAGTCCTGGACATGTTGACATCGTTATGTTTTGATGTACTTGCATATCCAGATGTGGCATTAAGCATCCCATGTTTTCAACTTAGATGAACCCAGATGTTCATGCACTGTAACAAAGCTGGAATTGCTGGGCATAACATATAAACCTGCAAATCGGCGCAAACTGCAATTCGAAGCTGAATCTCACACTAAAATAGCTAGCATAGTGCTGTGTTCAGGCTGCCAGCAAGAGACTAGGATGTAGCTTTCTGTAACATACTACACCTTCCTTTTTTCATCCCAACGTTTTCCAGTTCTATGTAACAGTCATGCCCAGTAGACTCATTTGTGTACTGAGAGCCTATAATTTATCTTGAATGAATTGACATTTTCTCCCCTAATTCTGTCATTAATCTGTTTCCTTTGTGAAAGACAAAAGCAACTAAATAAAAATCTAAACTTTTTTTCGGTTACACGAAAAACGCACACACAACACTACACACGCATACCACACTTATGCACCGTCAAATGTGCCCTCTACCACATACTCATAAAGACCGGTTAATTTGAAAGGTTAGCGAATAGAGCCATGCACCCATGACTCTAGTCCACTGCAACACCATCGGTGCTTCCTTTAGCTAAGAAACTTTTTTCTTGAGCTTCAACTCCTCATCTCCATTTTCTTGTTGCATATGATCCCATGCTTCAGCATCTGACCTGTGGAGTCTATCACGATCGTTCATTTTTATTTTGTTTTTTGAATTGGACGGCGCAAGTTGGCGACGACCACATGCCATCAGCCTGAGACTGAGCCCGTCCGTCCCCGCCGCCGACCTCGCCGTCCTACATCGGCCTCCTCGCCGCCCTCCACCGCAGCATTTCTGGCGGCCACGCAATCGCCGCAGTATCCCTCCTCCCGGAGCTCTCCCGCGCGGGCCTGCGCCCGCCCTTCCGGCTCCTCTCCTCGCTCGCCCGCCTCCTCCTGCTCCGACGCGCCGCGCCGTCCTTCTCCTCCCTGGCCGGGCGCCTCCTCCTCTACGTGCGCCTCGCCGGCCTGTAGAAGCTCGTACCTTGCTCCACCGAGCTCGCCAGCTACCTCCTGTCACTGAACTTCCTTCTCTGCCGCCCGCACGATGCGCGCCGTCTGTTCGCCAGAATGTCCCACCCCAACATCTGCTCGTATAACGCCATGCTCGCCGGGTACGCCCGCCTCGCGCTGGGCAGCCCCCGCGGCCGAGGTGTTCGCCGCCATGCCGCACCGCGACCTCCTCTCCTATAACGCTACCATGCTCGCGCTCGCCACCGGTGGTGAAATGCAGAAAGCCGTGGCGCTGTACTCCAAGCTCCGCAGCGCACGACTTCGCTTGGGTACAGTGATCAAACCTTCTTGTCACTCCTTGTAGGCTGCGAGAAGCTCATGGACAGGGAGCTTGCCAGGCAGCTCCATGCCCATTTGATTCTTCATGGTTTCTTGTCAGATGTCAGCATTGCCAGCTCCCTTGTTGACGTGTACAGGAAATGCGTATGCATTGCCGATGCAGAGGATCTGTTTAACGAGATGCCTGTGAAAAGTATGCAAATGTGGACGACAATAGTTTGCGATTATGTAGAGGATGGCCAATTGACCACTGCTCGTCGGTTGTTTGATCAGATGCCAAAGAAGAATATCCTCTCATGGAATGTTCTCATGGAGGGATATGTTCGCCATGGGCAGGAAGCAGAAGCACTGAGCATATTTCAGCGTTTGATCAAAGAGGGTGTCCACCCAGATCAGATCACCTTTCATAGTTGTTTCAGTGCTTGCGCAGCTGTGTGCGGACTGAAATGTCGGCAGCAGATCCATGGAAGGTTGTTAAGAACAGGTTTTTATCCAAATGTAATGGTTTTGAGCTCACTCATTGACATGTACTCAAGATGTGGCTATTTGACTGATGCTAGACAGGTGTTCAGCCTAACCGTTCAGGAAAGGAGGGATACCATATTGTGGAACGCACTGCTGTGTGCTCTATGTCATCATGGGCATGGGCAGGATGTGATAGGATCATTTGTTCAGATGATTCGAGAGAGACATAAGCCTGATGCTAACACATTCTTGCCGGTTTTGAAGACTTGCTGCCGTTGCGACCATGTTGAAGAAGGTATGGGATTTTTTGAGTTGATGACTGAGAAATATGGGATTGTTCCAGGGGAAGACCACTACGTTTGCTTGGTTGATTTGTTTTCCTGCTCATCTTCGCATGATAAAATGGTTGGATGGATCAAAAGATCGCCGTTTGTTTTTAGCAAGCGAGTTTGGAGACTGGTTGGTATTTACATAATTCATGGGAACTCAGTGTCTTTGAAGCAGATAGAGGAGCGGCTGGCTGAATTGGCGAGTCCAAAATAAATGATTGCCTGCATTTGAGAGTTTATTTCACTTGTTGAAGAATGCTGAAGCAGATAACGATTTATGATAAGAACTTAAGCATGATGAAGCTGCCTGTTCTTTTGCACAGGATTCATTCATTTGAGAAAGCAGAGTTAGGACAATGACAAGTGCATCCTCTGCACGAGTTCGTGGTAGCGGTTGGCCAGCTGCACTTGCACATCAGAAAGAAATGGCAGCGGAGGGGCTAGTGGATATTGAATTTATGTTTGGTGTGGTACAGTTGAATGATAAGGAATATTCTCGAGTGAATAATGCTCTGCGGTGTACCAATTCGAACTGACGATGTGGGTTTGCAATTATTCTGAAGCGAACAACGTGCTGTCACATGGCATCCAATGAACACAGAGGATTATAGGAAGTAGACATTGTTTTTGCACTTCAAAATTTTGTTTGTACAATAAAACATTCTTCATGCTACAACTGTATGTATTCCCAACTCTCCAATTTCAGAAATGCTGTACACGTACTCACATTACAGAGAGCATATTCTTTTGCTATGCTGCAGTAACTTTCTTTGTGGCAATTGAAATGAAATTCCCGTGTTCCAAACAAGCCCAAGCTTTTCTTTGCAAGCTTGTTTTTACATTGCACTATCTAGCTACTTGGCTGTGGCAAAATGCAATAAATCACCAAAGGCTTCAATTCTGCAGCAGGTGATGAAGTTATCAGTAATGCTCAACCCACACTGGCACCGAGTATATCAGAGTTCCTAGCACAAAAGAGAGCACAAAGGTGGCTGCAGCATAAACGAAGGCCCTTATGATCTGACCACTTCTTCTCATTGTGTAAACTTCAGCAGCAAAAGTCGATACTGTGCTCAAGCAACCGAGGAAACCGAGCTGTATACCACTAAGAACAGTAGTCGATCGTTTTGTATTTTCCTATATGAAAAAAGGACGAATTAGACAGATAATATGGTTCAAGGACCGGAAAAATGAATTGCAGGAACTGTATGAACCGTGAAAATAAAATGTTCTATCATACTGCTTTAGCCGTGACAGCAAGTGCTGCCATGATTGCTGCTGCAAGAACATTGGCTGCAAGTGTTCCAATGGGAAGCCATTTGAGGTGTCTCTCTTTGCCGATTCCAATTCCCCCACCGTTAAGCCTTGCCAAGTACCAGCGAAGCCAAACACCTGGAGGTGCTACCGAGCAACCCAGCCACAAAACTGCGCCATCGGCTAGGCTATGCACCTTCACTATTGCCAGCACAATGCTCAGAATCCATAGCAAAGATAGCAGAATCACCATAACTGCAAGAAGCACATAATGTTTGGTCCTGGTGTCCACCCTCCAGTGCTCCCAGTCACATTTGCTTCCTATTGAACTCTTCTCTCTGATGCATTTCAGGATCCATCCTCGCAGGCGCTCGCCAGTTTCAGTACCCACCGTGATGGACTCATTGACGATGAACATTCCTGAGTAGGTTAAGAGTGTTGCAAATCATCAAAATGAAATTGTTTTTTTTTTGCTTTTATTCGATAACAATTAGCATTGGGCCAATAACAATTCATAGAAAATAAAGGTGACGTACCTAGTACTATGCCAGCTACAGCATATACCCAGTGGCCTTTAGAAGATAGGCCAACCATTTTCTGGTTCCACCCACTGAAGGTGGTAAGGCTTCCCATGTATCCAGTCGTGATTCCGACAATGAGATGATCAGATATGTGACGTATATCAGCCTTGAAGATGATCCCAAACCAGCCCATCAGGAAAGATCCCAGCTGATGTTTGCCATTTAGGCATTAAAATGAGTTAGTCTGGTTCAAACTTTATGTAAGGAATGATTTCTTGCATTTATATTATTTGAGCTGGTAGAACAGCAGATACCATGTTAGATGGAAGGTCAAGGTACAGTGGGCTTTGGTCTGAGGTAAGTGCCAGGCAGCCAGGGCCAAACAGTTTTTGGAGCCCATACCTTGTAAATACCTGATTTGGACATCACAGACTCAATTACATCAAGGGAATGATAAAGCTTGAGCACTCATGCAGATTATTTAACAGTTATTCCAAAACAACTGCGCACAAGGTGTCAGAGTGTTACCCCAAAGAATCCAAAGACGGCTAAATGGGTCAGGTAAGAAGCATAATCTTGCATCCATGAAAGTTTATATGGTCCAGCCTGCAGGCACGCAGAGGTGTGTTCATGTCAGCAATATAGCATAATGTACGCATATCATAACCAGACCAATCACTGTTTTGAGAATACAAGTAATTAGTCAACTTACTACTGTATTTACCTTGATAGATGAACTGGCTCGGCCATTAGCATTAGTATCTTTTGTCTCCATCAACGGTACAGGTGCCACCACACTTGTGCCTTGAGAGTTATTGCCATGAACTCGCATTGATGTATCATCTGGGAGAGGCCCAGACTTATCATGCTCCAAGTTATTTTCTACCTCTTCGTCAGCATCGTTTTCAAATGCTAGCCCTCGGTCACCACTGTCAATGACCTGAGCAAGAACTGAGCTATCCACATCACCTAGCAACTGGTCTGCCGATTGAAGAGAACGCCTCATCGAGCTCAGTATCGAGTCCCCCATCTCACGGGAGAGGCTGATGGATCCCCTTGAACCCTGTCTGCTGCTTCTCCTACTGAGGATTGAGCCAGACCTAGCACCTAAAGGATGACCTGCAGAATCCAAGGATGCACTTCTTGCATAATCCAAGCGATTCATCTCTGAGGTGTTGTTCCTAGCTGATGAACTTTCCATTCTGTTGCCCGCTCGTCTTCCCAGCTACAATGAGAAGTGAAAGCTCTGCTGCAAATGCAAGTTTTTCACATCAGTCAGTCTGGAGTCTGGACCTTAAAAACTCTCCCTTTATTTGAAAATCACATGCCTTATAAATGTAGGGAGCACAGAAACCAGACAATGAGTAGGACAAGAGATAAGATTTGGGGCATATTTTTATGCTGCAGCTGGACAAATGACATCAAAGTTCTATATAAGGCTATATATCTACACAAATGAGAAATTTCTCCCAGTAGTCATCCAAGCTCAACAAGTGCATATATCTATGGTCCACATGATAAAACCGTATTTAATAAAGCAACAGTACTAAACTCTGTCCAAAGATTAAAAAAGGGGAACATCTAAGAAAATGAAATAATTCCATAGTTGTTGCAGTTTTCTAGTGCTAAATGCCCAATTTTCTATCCTGAAAGTGAAAGGTACAGAAAACTTTGTCTGGTATATGAAAGGTACACAAAACTTGTACCGGTGGGAAGAAAAACAGAATACGAAACAACAGCTAATCAGCGGAATCAAAACTGAAAAGATTGAGCTGGTATATGAAACAAGCAGGTACATGAACAAACATGCAGTTCGTCTCCACTCGGCAGAAAAATAAAGTTAGCATCTTTCTCCGGAACGGTGACAGACAGCAACGTCGAAATCAGGAGAAACAGGTGGCGTGTGCTAGTTAGGCCGCTACTCAGTAGGAAAAACAAGCTAGAAAGAAAAGGAAAGGAGGCCATGAAAGATGCTGCCCTTTTGACATCTCGAAAGCAATTGTTAATTAACTACTCCTGAACTAATCCCCTGTGTCTCTCGCCGGAAAAAGGCTGTCAAGTCAAGAAAGGTGGGGAGATCGATCAGCAGGACCCCACGGCATCAACCAAACCCGTGAAACCTTTCTTTGTCCATCTTGGATCGATATCGACGCACGGAAATCACGCCCTCATACCTCTGTTCATCCTTCCTTTCATTCGAGAGAGAGAAGAAAGACAGAGGTGGAATCTGAACAAGCACATGGATGGAATGGATGTGCAGTAGCAATCGAACCTCTGGTGCCAAGCCGACGCAGGAGACGGGTCGACGACTCACGGCGGCAGGTCTCGCCCCCGCAGGCAGCGCGCGCGTCGGAGACGCCCGCCGTGTCCGCCGTGGGCCGCGTGCGTCACCGCGAAGCAGCAAGGTAGCCGTCTCCCTCCTCTTCTGCAGGTGGGGCGCGGCCATCGCCATGGCTCACATCTTATGTCCGGCCATTGATCGGCAGCTCTCCCTCCCCTTGATGGGTTGGGCCACTGAGTGAAAGCCCACCAACATAAACGGGCCGCACCTAAGTCCAAAGCCCGTTATTAGGCCGCACGTAATCCAAATCCCGTCACGGCCCACCAACATGGGCCTCACGTAGGTCGAAACCGAATTTTTTTTATTTTTATATTTTTTTAATAAAATATTTATAAAAGTATAATTTTATTTTAAAAATTTACAAAAATATACTCCCAACGCTCTTAGGGAGGGCGTTTTTTAAAAATCACTCTTCCAGAGGGCGATTTGATGACGTAGGCCGGACGGCCGTAGGCCAGACGACCGACGACCGTCAGCACTTTTGCAGGCGGCCCCCTTGCCGCCCTCTTAGAGGCGGTTTTTGGCGGCCAGGGGGTCGTCTGCAAAATGGTCACTTTTTTTTCTTTTTTTTGATATTTTTTCTCAACTAGGAACTAGAGAATAGCAAAATCTCGTGAAGGTGCAGCTCAAACTGATGTAAGATGTGGCCTGTAGAAAATTGTGAGCGTGCTTTAAAAACCGTGCTGAAACTACAAATCTCGAAAACTCAATCTTCTGGGCCGAATTTCGCAAAAAAATTTTGGAAAAAACTTGACGAAGTTGGGGACAAGCGGATGTAAAATTTTCTGTAGATGTCCGCAGAGTACTTATTTGCCCGATTCTGAGACCGTATACGAAAGTTATGACTGTTTTAAGATAGGTAGCGCGTGTTCGGGAGAAATAGACATAACTTTTGCAGGCGGCCCCTTGGTTGCCCAAAAATTGCCCTCCCAGAGAGTGGCAAGGGGCCGTCTGCAAAATAGCAGGCCCAAGCTAGCCATTTTGCATGCTACCCCTAGCCATTAAAAAACCTCCCTCTAGGAGGACGGCAAGGGGGCCACCCGCAAAAGCGTCGGCTCCGCGGTCGGTATTTTTTCAGGCGGCCCCCTTTCCGCCCTCTTAGAGGGCGGTTTTTTAATAGATAGGGGGTCACCTGCAAAAGTGCAGACGGCCGTCGGCCGTCCGGCTGACGGCCGTCTGCTATGTCATAAAATCGCCCTCTGGGAGGGTCCCAAAGGGCGTTGGGAGTATATTTTTGTAAAATTTTGAAATGAAAGTATACTTTTATAAATATTTTATTAAAAAAATATAAAAATAAAAAAAATTCGGTCGAAACCCTGTTCCGGGCCTAAATAACATGGGCCGCACGTAAGTTCAGAATACCGCGCACGAAAGTCCCAAGCTCATTATTAGGCCACACGTAACCAAATCCAGTCACGGCCCAACCAACATGGGCCGCATGTAGGTTTAAATCCCGTTATGGGCTTAACTGACATGGGCTGTACATAAGTCACAGTCCGAATATTTTATATTTTTATATTTTTTTTAAAAATATTTACAAAAGTATATTTTCATTTCAAAATTTTACAAAAATGTACTCCCAACGCTATTTGGGAGGGCCTTTTTTTTTAAAACGCCCTCCCAGAGGGCGATTTGATGATGTATCAAACGGATGTAGGTCGGGCGGTCAACGGTCGTCTGCCATTTTGCAGATGGCCTCCTAGCCATAAATAAACCGTCCTCTAATAGGGCGGCAAGAGAACCGCCTGTAAAAACGCCGTCTCGGAGAGCGTTGGGAGTATATTTTTGTAAAATTTCCGGTCCGACCACAGGCAAGGGATCGGTCCGACGGGGTCCCCCAACTAGCCGTTGAGGTGCATTACTTCTTGCCTTTTCGGGTTTCGTCATCTTTTTATTCATCTCCTCTGTAGGAGTTTGTTACATGCAAATGACCGAGTAAAACGCTGGATCCAATCAACATGCATCCCCACGTCGCAGCTCCCAACTCGGCCATGAAAAACAGAAAAAACGCCATATGTGTAACTAACTGCACTAACTCCGACTGGTTTAGCCGGTGTCTACATCCATATAGAATGTAGACTAGCTAAAAGATGCAATGCACAAGGTTACAATTTATTCCATCATTTCACCCTCTAACCTTGATGCATCAAACCTGGACCACGCTAAGCTTTGCCCTCAGCTCCAGAAATTGAATCTTACCGAGGGGCTTTATCAAAATATCTACAAGAAGTAATGCACCTCAACGGCTAGTTGGGGGACCTCAGTCGGACCAACCCCTTGCTTGCGATCGGACTGGAAATTTTATAAAAATATACTCCCAACGCCCTCCAGGACGACATTTTTGCAGGCGGTCTCCTTGCCGCTCTCTAGGGGGCGGTTTATTTATGGCCAGGGGGCCGTCTGCAAAATGGCAGATGGCCGTCGGCCGCCCGGTTTATAGCCGTCTGCCACATCATCAAATCGCTCTCCAGGAGGGTGTTGGGAGTATATTTTTGTAAAATTTTGAAATGAGAATATACTTTTGTAAATATTTTTTTAAAAAATAAAAAAATAAAAAAATTCGTCACAGTCCTACTATTGGGCCGCACGTGATTGAAATCCCGTTATAGCCCAACCAACATGGGCCGTCCAGGTCGGCCCCTTGTAACCAACACGACCTGGTGACACAGGCGTCGGATCCGACGGTCACGAGGGGGCAGCTCCAATCCAACGGCTCCAGATCATCTCCCACACCCACTCCTCGCCACCGAACAAACCGTTAACTGACAGACGCCATCGAAGGAGGGGGGAAAGGGGAAGGAGGACAAAAACCCTCGCCACCTCCGGCGATGGCGGCGCCGGAATGCGGCGGAGGCGACGACTACTGCGAGCTCCGTTACTTGAGGGTCGAGTTGGATCTGAGTAAGGTCAGAGGTGGTGGGGAAGGTTGCGAGGGCTGTGGTGGAGGGTTTACCGTCTGCTTCTGGCTCACCTCTCCAGCTCCGCGAGGCCTTGCTCTGTAATCCTTCGTCAGGTCAGATTCTTCTATTGTTTACATATCTTGGTGATTTTAACAAGGTTTGGAAACCCATTTCGGGATTTTGGTTGATTTAGACCAAATGCAGCCTTGCCATTCTTTTTTTCATTGATAGCGATTGAGTTGTCAAGAGTGGTTTGCACCTTTGTCAGGTTACCGGAAATACTATGCGTCTTCATCATATTGATGCAAACCAAATTAACTTACTAGGAAGCGAGGACAAGCTCGAAGGACATGTATATAATATGGACTTATGGAGTTGTCATCTATGCTTGCTAGGAACCATACAACAACAGTATGCAAAGGTGATGCGGCTTTGGAAATAGTAGGAGCATGTATTTCTCTTTTCTCTGTGGAGATTTACTGTGTAGGTTTGTCTATTGTGAGCTTTGAAGGATTGCAATGTGATTAGATTAATCTTTGTTACAGCTTACATTAATGCATATTATAAATATAATTATTTTTTCACCTAATTGATTTGTCCTAGGATAGGAGAGAACAATGGTAATGTGCTTTACATTTGCCTAGAAGAGAACTTTTACATTATAGCAACCTTTTGAGCACTAATTTTCTTTATTGAAACGATGAGGATTCCACGTGCACACCGACTAGTACACTTATTACACATAATGATTGTTGACTATCATTTTTCCTTCCATTAGCCTTCCTCTCCAGAAGCTTAGGCAGATGGTGAACCACGCAAGGACACACGCCTAAACAAACTGTGCATATACATACACTAACTATAGTTCTGGCCATCATCATCTTCATCTCGTCGAGAAATGCGACAAGAATTGAAAAGAGGCTACTGGCAATGCAGCATTGCAACTACTATGATCCACTCTCACTTTGGTTACTGAATGGCAACCTGTCTGCTCCACCCTCAATGGCATCTCTCCACATACGGTACCGTATACCAAGCTTGTCATATGACACTGGCCAGTTCCATACGTTGGCGCCGTTGATCATTCGCTCTTGCTGCCCAAGCATGAGCCGTAGGTCCTCATTCAAGACCTGCAGAAGATCATACAAGATTACTGTTGACATCTTTTAGATGATGGACCAAAACAGCGGAAACTGCATGCTATAGTCAGGTGCAAGCTGAGATGAGATAAGATGGAGATCAGTTACTATGAAGTTGCTCTGAAAATTTTGAGACTTGCCTTCTCACCAAAATGTGACCATAGTATGTGCATGAAAGGGATGTGCTTGAGCCAGGGAGCGAAGTTGAGGGACATCTGGTACAGCATCCTGGTTTTATTCCTGGAGGAGGGCAAGCAGATATGGAGTGGTGGAGATGCGTCGAACATTGCTTGGTGCTCTTTCCCTCGAGTTTTCCAGGCTTTGAGATGCCAGTGGTTGACAACACCATGCATGGCGGTCGAAACTCCATGTTGATGGGGTAAGGATCCCAGTACCCTTGGAGCCCAGATGCAGGTGTCAAGAACTTCACCAAGCTGACAAAGATGAAAATAGTATCAACATGATGATTTGTGAATACCTGATTTCCAGATGGTTGCAGAAATTTGTGTTCACTGGCCAGTTTTCCTCACTTGAAATGTATGTAAATACCTTGGAACACTCCAACCCTTGGCAAAGGTGGACGTATGAGCAAAAGGAGCATGTGCAATATCTAATAGATTGTCCAGCAGAAGTCCATGCTCCACCGGTAGCTCCATCACCATCTGTCGATGATGAAGATCAATTCCATTACTTTTCAGTCTAGTCAAAAACTTGAAAAACACAGGACACTTCCACCATGGTATGATTACTGCAGCATGATATGATTTATTTTACCTCTGCATGAATTGTAAATCCTGAAGGAGGCAGCAGAGAAGGGATAGTCGAATTCGGCGTGTCATCACCAGGCCAGATCCAAACCATTCCTTCTTGCTCGAAGCATGGCAATGATCGGATGCACACATTGAGCATCTTCGTGGCTGGCATTTTCTCACATTTTCCATCAGTCGAATACTCCCACCCTGAAGGTTATGAAAAAGAAATCTGAAATATTACTTACACTACACTTCTCTCTATTGGAAACATTAAGATCATGGGAAGACTTCAAAAATAAATGTAATTCTTTGCCGCAAATCATCAAATATTTCAGTATTTGGTTCTGAAAAATGTTTTGTATACCTTTAAGAACGTAATCTATGTCAGTTCCGAGCCTTTAGAAGCACCATTTACTGTGTGTTTTGCATAATATTAGAAATTATCAGTTCCATCACATGATGTTTATATACAAAGAAGCGCAACAAGACAACCTTGTAATCAGGTTTTTTCTAAAGGAAGAAAACTTTTTTACATTAAGCCATAGTGCTAGCTGATGCTTTGAAAATCAGATTATAGAAACAGCAGAAGCTTACCAAAATGAAAATTTCATATAGAGCTTTCTTTTCTTACCATGGAAAGGGCATTGGATCCTACCCCCATTAACTGAGCCAAGATGAAGAGGGCAAGCTCTGTGAGCACATGTGTTCTGAACACATCCAGGTCTCTCATCCTTTCCCCGGAAAATTACCCACTTCTCCTCAAAACAATCTATTGGTACCTGAGAATGCACAGACCACATCAAATAAACATTAAGTGTCTTCAGCTGCTAGTTCTGACCTTGTAAATGCCTGAATCATTCATTGCTTTACCATTGTATCATCTTTCAGATCACTGGAGAAGACAACTGGGTACCAGAAATTTTTCAGACTGGGATTGTATGGCTGCACTGGACCAGACACGTTCAGACTCCGATGCAGAGGTTTCTTGTTTACAACACAAGACGTTGATGACGTGCTTGAAGGAAAAGAAGTGCGCTCAGCTGTAGATGCACTAGATCCTCCATCTTGCAACAGTCTGTCATTCAACAGGGTCTCCATTTGTGCTAACTTATCAAGTGCAGATGACATTGAACCTGATAAATGAACCTGGATCAGACAAATAAAACATCAGAATCCAGATGACATTGAGGTGTTTTCATTTGACTCCTGCAAGTGCAATACCTGATTGTGAGCTTTCGCCAATTGTTCCTGTACCTCTGCAAGCTCTTTCCTCAAGGTTCCAATTGACTTGAACTCTCTTGCTACAGGATTGAGAACCTCTACCACCTGCATTCAATGTTAACAATTCATGGAATAATCTATGTTAGTCGTCCACAACTTCAACCTCGAGCACTACTCAGTATCCAATCAATAATTGAAATTCATGATCAGTAGAATTCAGAGTATGCAAACTGAGATGTTTCATCTGAACTTGCTACTTGGCCAAAGTTTCATATATATTATACCTTGTTGTGCAGAACCAAGATGGTGAGGAGGTCCTGCCGTGCCCTCCAATCACAGTACTGGATGCCGAATCAGACCACCTCTAGAGCATGGTTAACATCCAAGAACTTGTCTTTTGCAATGGGAACCATTGGCCCGGGGGCATCGACATGGAACAAGGCCTCCCACCTGTTCTTCTTTGCATATTCAGCTCCATCATCACCGAGCACTGCATACACCTTGATTCCTCCACATCGACGACCAACACCCTGCATAGTTTCACAGGGGAGGTCACCATCGATTCATCAAGAACGCAAATGCGTTTTATTGCAGTCAACTGTATTACTGTAGGGATTCCCAGGTAACCTAGTAAAATCTAGTTAAACCAACATACAGATATTAGATTGCTGTGCACATGCATCTGCAAAAATAGAGCTGAACTGCAAGCAGATACTAATGGAAAAGGAGTTTGAAGAAGCGAGCTGATGCTTTTCCCTGTCATGGATTTCGTTTTTGCTGGTGCTGTTCCCGTTACACAGGTTCGGAGATATGGGTAGAAAGATTTCGGCGAAAAATGTTTTCTGGAGTCGGAAGTTTAATTAAACTTTCACAAACATGATTGAAAGTTCCAGTCCATGGCACTGCTCAACTTACAGTCTCCTAGTATTGTTTATCACGACATGACCACTTAACTGAAACTCCCGAGTCCCGGCCAAAAAGAAAAAACTGAAACTCCAACCAAGAAAAAAACGAGTTTTCTCCCATTCCCAAAGAACCAAAAACAGATTCAAAGATGGCCAAAGAAGCAAAAAAAAAAAGAAGAAGAAGAAGAAGAAGAATCAAGGAACAAAAGAAGTCACCTTTCTGGAGCAACACCTGAAGGAGGAAGGCTTGACGAGGAAGTGCGGCAGCAAAGACACTGATGATGCCACAGTGGTGTCCATGGAGATGGCTGCGCTGCGATGAACAATAAAAAGAGGGCCAATTTTTTTTATTTTTATATTTATTTAATAAAATATTTACAAAACTATATTTTCATTTTAAAAATTTACAGAAATATACTCCCACCGCCCTCTGGATTGGCGATTTTTACGATTTGATGACGTGGGTGACGGCCGTAGGCCGGGGCCGCCTGCAAATGGCCGACCCACGGGCCGGCTATTTTGCAGGCGGCCCCCTTGCCGCCCTCTAGAAGGGCGGTTTTTAGCAGCCCCGGTATAAAACCCTCACCCAGACTCCAAAAATGTCATAAAATTCACTGAAATCACAGAAAAAAAAGAGAGAGCTGAGAGCGACCCTGAACGGAAGCAGCGAAGCTCTGCCAGTTTGCTGATTCGTCTGCAGGTAAAATCTATCATCCCTTTGTAATTTCTATTTCTATGCATAAATTGATATAGTATTGTACTAGTTATGTATATAGTAGTATATGAAAATAAGTTGTTACTCGTAAATCTGTAGGTTTTTAGTTAATCTGTTAGATGATTTAATTTTTGTAGAGATGTGAGGAGATATTGGTACCTAGTTTAACTATATTTTTTCATCAATAAAAATGTCAAATAAGGTGATATTTCAGTTATTTCACGGGTAAGGGAATGTTAGATATGGTCCAGAAGGGTTAGATCTGTCAGATTTTAGTTCAACGGCTAAGGGGATTGATAGACCAGCTGAGAGAAGTTTTGGGTCAGTGTACAACTGGCTGATGCGAGGGTTTCGACTGAACCCCAAGCTCAGCGCAATAACTTTGTATGTAGTCGTTAGTCGTGCAGCTGAAGGTTTTTTTGGGAACTGATGTCGGTGGATTGCACTGCCACTTGGAGATGGTATGTGGAGAATGCATTCCAACGTGGTTGGCCACTGGACATACTTGTGTCGATATATGAGAAAGATAACACCGCTGGTGCAATGTCCGTGCAAGATGATGAGGGTCTAAGTACGGCGGGAGGTGATAGCGAAACAATGGAACAAAATGAAGGAGGGAATGAAGAAGATAGACAGCCAACAGGTGTGGCAGATGAGGGAGAACAAATCAACACCATTGTCGAAGAAATGGATAGGGAAGATTCTGAAAACGAGAAAGCAGAGCATGATGATTCATCTGATGAGGACACTGTGATGCCTATAGAATTAAGCAATGAGGACTTCTCTGGGCTTGCTATCTTCGAGGGACATCATGTGCCATGGGAGTACAAGGAGAATGAGGTCATCCAGGGGGCTAAGTATGCATATATAGAGGATTTAAAGGAGGTAGTAAAATAATGGGCCGTGTCACTTCAAAGGGAGTTCTCGGTCGTGAAGTCAAGTAAATTGGTCTATGAAGTGAAGTGCATGAAGGATGGGTGTCCATGGCGGGTGCACGCATTCAAGGGTAAATAGAAAGATTATTGGCAAGTTTAATCGTGACTGAGTATTCATGTTATTTACCCGGTGTTAAAAAATATCACAGAAACATGACATCTGCATTTGTTGCAACAGAGATGTACTATCATATTGTCAATAATCTGGGGTACGAACCAAGGTCAATTGTCAGACATATTGAAGAGAAATTCAAATACACAATTAGCTATGGTAAGGCTTGGAGGGCAAAACAGAAGGTTGTAGAGATGAGATTTGGCACATTTGAAGCATCCTATAATAATTTGCCTCGTCTATTAGACTGTATTCTTCAGAGGAATCCGGAGACGTGCTACGACCTAAAAGCCTTTCCATCAATTCATCATGGTAATAAAAGTGTGTTGCAACGAGTATTCTTTTCATTAGGTGCTTGCATTCAAGCATTTGTCCATTGTCGTCCCATCCTCTGCATCAATGAGACATTTCTGACCGAAAAGTACAGAGGACAGATCTTAACAACAATTGGAGTTAATGGAAACAACCAAGTTCTACTAATGGCTTTTGCTTTTGTTGAGAGTGAGAACACTAATAGTTGGTATTGGTTTCTAGAAAGGGTTAAGTCTGCAGTTGTACGGATGAGACCAGACGTATGCTTTATACATAACCGTCACGCCGGTTTGCTGCGTGTAATTGAGGAATTGAGATATGGATGTGTTGAGAAGGGATACCCACCAAGGTGGTCTGATGTCCAAAGCAGATGGTGCATACATCATATGGGTGCTAATTTCTACAGACAATTTAAGAATAATCACCTTATGGATCTTTTCGAGAGGCTTTGCGCCCAGAATCAAGAGAAGAAATTCAATGAGCTTTGGAGGAGGTTGGATGAGCTGACCTCTAAACTAACAGATGAGCAGTCCAGGAGGGCTACCATTAGAGGGGATGAGGCTCCAGAAACTCTTGGACCTCTATCAAGTGACAGACCACATATGAGAAGAAGGTCTGTATCCTCAGTTAGAAAATTTTCAGATTGGATTGAGAATAAGCCAAAGGAGAAATGTGCATTGTTGTATGACAAGGATGGTTCTCGGTTTGGCATAATGACCATAAATTTGGCAGAGATTTATAACTGAGTGATGCGTGGTGTTCGAGGGTTCTCACTTGTTGGCATAGTTGAATTTATCTTGCATGGCACATGCAAGTACTTCAGAGATCGGTTCAGAGCAGCTAGGCCCTCAATGACGGACAATAATATTTTCTTTGGCACACTACTAACGAAGTATCTGCAAGATAAAAGTAAAAAGGCCCGAAGACATCGTGCTCTACCTCAAGGCACACAAGAACACAGATTTGAAATATTGTGTGTCGACAAGGGCATGCGCGGAATCTACCGCAAAAGAGTTGTGCAGGAGTGTGTGCTGAAGGAAGACGGGACCTGCAAGTGCTCGTGCAGAAAACCTACTCTGCTCCACAAGCCATGCTCTCACGTTATTGCCGCGAGCGGTGAGTGCGGGATAGAAGCACGCTATTTTGTCTCACCTTATTTCAGGAAAGAAGTAATCTATAATACCTGGAGCGGAGAGATATACGGTTTCGGTATTGCGGGTACATTTACTATGGAGCATCCTCAAGCTATGTACATTCCTGACCCAACAAAATTGAGGGATAAAGCAGGTCGCCGCAAGACAAGACGTATCCATAATGACATAGATGAGTCAGAAGCCGGTGGAAGGCATAAACGTTGTTCAAAGTGTGACCAAATAGGTCATATATATAAGAAATATCCAAAGGATGCAACCGGTCGAAGTGCGGCGGAAGCTGGACCGTCGGGTTCAGCCGCTGATGGCAGTCGTCCTACGGGTGAAGGCACAACTTCAAGACGACCCCGTCTTAGGCGTTCTCGAACAATTGGTGGTGCTACGGTGTAGTGTAAGTCTATATTAGTTCTTTGTTATAGAAGGATATGTATCGTACTGTTGTTTTTTATTATCATGCAACAATGCTATAAACTTTAAGAATAATTAACGCTAACTCTCTATTTGCATGCAGGTATGGCGTACCATACACCGGAGCTGTTGGACCGAGGTCTCGACCTGTCTCACCGGTCTTACCTGTCAGCCGTGGAGGGTGCCCACCTAGCCACCTTCCGTCCACGGCCTTCACGTCACCTCCTGCGGATAGACCCTCGATTCCGTGAGAGGTAAGAGCTGTACGAATATTCATTCACATCGTTTGTGCATATCTATGTTTCCCAATATTGATTACAGTGCTATATTGTGCAGGTTGTGTGAGGCTGGACTTCTTCCGCTGTGTAGGCTAGTTGAGCCCGCACCGGATGAGAGAGACCCCGCCAAGCGATGGGACGCTGACCGGTCACTTCTGGCAGCACTGGTGGATCGTTGGAGACCGGAGACCCACACGTTCCACCTACCGTGCGGTGAGATGACTCCGACACTCCAGGACGTGTCGTACCTGCTAGGACTTCTCCTCGCAGGAGACGCAGTCGGCCCGATCGACGGGGCGCACGGTTGGCCACAGGACATCACTGCTCGGTTCGAGCCCGTGCATCGTCGACCTAAACTTGGACCCCCGGGTTCGCTACCGCCTTACACCACGAACGGCCCCTCGCAGGCTTGGCTGCTACAGTTCACCGTAAGTCGCGGATTCCTTTCATTCACAACCATCCGATCTACAAAGCAACAGAGCTGCTGACTATAATCTTCCTTTACAGATAAGCTAGACGATGAAGCCGACGACTACTCGGTACGACGGAGCATGGAGGCGTACCTGTTGTGGCTGTTCGGGTAGGTGATGTTTACTAGCACTCACGGGCACGCGGTAGACAAGGGACTGATCCACTACGCTCGTGCGATTGCCGACAGCGAGGACGGCCACGTATCGCAGTGGAGTTCGGGATCTGCTGTGCTAGCGGCGACGTACCATGCTCTTTGTGACGCGTGCACAAAGACCGATCCAGGTGCGATTATCGCCGGTTGCCCCCTCCTTCTGCAGCTATGGGCGGCTGAGCAGTTCGCGATAGGCCGTCCTCTAATTCAGCACTCTTCCTACGAGGGCGGCCCTGGAGGCTTGTACGGGCAGTGGCCCGAGGACCGTCCGACTATGGGGACCGTATGGTGTCGCCGTGAGGTACAAAATGTGAAATTCTATGTTTAGCACTTATGTGCAAACATTGACGTGTAAGCTTTTCCTATTTTGCAGCGTCGTTACGCCCACAGACAGGTTAGGAGGGCCTACTCCGAATTCGTTATGGAGTTCGACCGCCTGCTACCCAGCGATGTCGTCTGGGAGCCGTATAGTCCGCAGGCCATCGCGGCCCGTGCACCGCTCGGACTCTCTACTCTTTGCACGCGCGACCAGGCGTACTGGATGACAACAGTGTCGTTGGTGTTCGACATCTTCGTCGAGCCCCACTGTCCGCAGCGCGTGATGCGACAGTTCGGACTACGTCAGCACTCCCCTGTGCTCGTGGAGATCGTTGTGCCGCGCGATGTGCACTGGTTAGTACAACTGCGATCTTTGTTTAGTACTACAACTATTTAATGTAGTCTAATGCACTCTCTGCAAATAGATATAATCGTAGGGGACAGGCAGCCGACGTTCAGTGGTATCCTCGACTGCAGAAGTACGTGGAGGACTGGTTGTTGGCGACGGAGGAGATGATCGACGAGATACATCCACACACTGAGGAGACCTACCTAGATTACCTCACGTGGTACCAGGCCCACACCCGCACACGCGTAATGTTCACCCCAGATGATCCACAGCCACACGTCGCCGCTACGACAGACACGTATCCTGGACACCGTGACCAAGACTACTTCCGCGCGGTACGTCACATTATCTTTGCACTTTGCTATTCCCTTTGTACGTGTCCACGGTTCTAACACATGTTCATGTCACATTTGAAATAGGCCGACGCAGCGCGACAGGTTCAGGCTGATGTAAACGCGACGTTCGGACGGTTGGACAGTGGGATCGTGCTGAATGCTGATGAGCAGAGGATGACATTCGGGAGGATTCGTCAGGCGATGCTCACAGTGATTCGTGCGCTCACTTGTCGTGCGGTCGATGCGGTATCTCCCGTAGTTGTACAGCAGCAACAGCCACGGCCAGCAGGAACAGGAGCAGGAGCAGGAGTGTGACCGCAGGGTTCCAGTCAGCCATCTGGCCCCTCGAGAGGTAAATTCAACTAACCATCGGTTCATAATATGTTTCCTTCTATGACATGTACCGTTGTACATCAATATGCTTCCCTGCAACTTTCGCTACACCGTACCTACGTCCCTCTGGAGCTAGCACGTCAATGCATGGAGTGTACCACACACGACCACACGCGCAGCTGGGCATGACAAGTGCTCCCCGGGCCACCACAGGAGGTCTTTCAGGTTATATCAACATTTATTTTTGCCTTGCAAAATTTTGGTTTGCGATTATCAATATTTTGATGTACAGGGTTCCACTCTACAGCGCCAGGGATGTTTGCTGGCGCTGGCTCCTCCACGCACGGCGCACGCGGTAGCGGTTGGGCACTGGATCCTTTCGAGGGGGACGACTTGGAGGACTCGGGCGAGGAGATCCAGGAGATACTAGCAGCCTCGCAGCTCGAAGGAGCTCCGCCACCACAGACACAGGACCCACCAGCTGCCACACCCGTGCAGACGACCCACGCTGGCCGTGCCGTACCACCAGACCGGCTGACGTACTCCCAGGGGCAGGTGCGAGAGCAAGGTAGGAAGACAAAGAGAGCTAGAGGTTACGGTCATGGCCCATAGTACGTTGTATCAGTGATAGTTTGTCTGTTGTATATCATGTTTTATTAATTCTACATATACTGAAGAAACCCCTTTACTTCATTTACGCTCGTCGATCAAACGATGTGCTCCTCACGATCTATGTTTGTGACGAAACTGATCAAAAGCATGAATTTTCGAGTTTCAATTTCACGGCGAAAGTCCATTCCGAGCAGTGACAACCGAACACACGTTAATTGCTTACGAACATAATGAAATTATCCATCCAAAGAGTACAAACGGCACATCAAACGTTTTTAGTTATCATTATTACATGCCTTAGGAAATTTTAAATAGATAACCAACTAGAGATGCAACTACTGTGTGCAACGTGGGTACTTCCCCTTCCTCACCGCCTCTGGCCCAGCTTCCTTTGCACGCCGTGCCCTCTCCCTATCTGCCTCACGGGCTTCCTTCTCCTGTCGCTCCTTCTCCTCCTTCCTCTTCTGCTTAGCCTCCCACTTTTTTCTGCCGCCCAAAGATGTTCAAGGTGGTCTCTATGCCATTCCTTCAATATGCGAAGATACCGTGCGTCCTGTGGACGGATCTCCGTATCTATCCACTGCACAAAGTCGCACAGAGGCGGATGAGGCTTCGGTGCCTTGACATATACAAATTTGTTAGCTCAAAGGTTCAAATATTTCGTAGTACAAAATAATTCGTATTACCTCCATTGGTTTCTTCGCCTTCCCCTTCTTCCCTTGTGGTTTCGGCTTCTCCGAGGAGTAGGCGTAATTTACACACATCCAATACCTTTGCCGGTATGTGTAATCCTCCTCACTTATTGCAACTTTGCAATTATCTCCACACCAACACATCGGCGGAGGCTCGTCAATCAGAGGTCGTAGATGAATGGACATACCGGATCCATCCATAGCAACCTACATTATAACCAAATAAACGCAAGTTATAACTCACTAGGTCAAAAATATCTTATACAACTTCTAACCTAGGGTATACTACACATGACTATAAAAAATGAAATTTCATCGTCCACATTTCCATCTCCCGAGCGTTTCTCAAACTAGTGCTACTCATATAGTAAAAAAAGCTAACTTCTCTCATGCGCTCTATCAATGTCCTTAGTCGTTATGCTCAACTACAATAGATCTACACTCTGTGAAACAAACCTAACATTTATTTAGCTGTGAAAAAATTGGTCTAATACTAGACATACTATATTATTTGATGAATATAAATAGAAATTACAAAGAGACATCAAATATTACCTGCAGACGAATCCGTAAACCGGTAGGGCTTGGCACTTCCGTTCAGGTTCGCTCTCAGCTCTCTTCTTTCTTTTGTGATTTCAGTGAATTTTATGACATTTTTGGAGTCTAGGAGAGGGTTTTATACCGGGGCTGCTAAAAACTGCCCTTCTAGAGGGCAGCAAGGGGGCCGCCTGCAAATGGCTGACGGCCGTGGGCCACCCGGCCAATGGCCGTCAGCTATGTCATCAAATCGCCCTCTAGAAGGGCGATTTCATAAAAATCGCCCTCCCAGAGGGCGGTGGGAGTATATTTCTGTAAATTTTTAAAATGAAAATATAGTTTTGTAAATATTTTATTAAATAAATATAAAAATAAAAAAAATTCAAAAGAGGGCTAGGCACGGGCCAGCCTGCCTAGCCAGGTCAGTGCAGTTAGGCTAATGGGCCATCTGCGAATTTTACTGTTACTAATTTAATTTTTTTTAATTTACAAAACTAATTT
Organism: Oryza meyeriana var. granulata; assembly: GCA_003991445.1. NCBI lineage: Eukaryota > Viridiplantae > Streptophyta > Magnoliopsida > Poales > Poaceae > Oryza > Oryza meyeriana. Next base: position 219,826 of record RYFJ01000040.1, on the reverse strand, counting down.
TTGATTTGGTTAATTTGTAGAAATAGCCTCTTGCCGCCGTGGGCCACGGCGGTATTTAAAAACCGCCGTGGCCCAGGGCGGCGAATGGCCTCCCCGTCAGGCGCGGCTAACGGCGGCCCCCCGCCGTTAGTCGGGGGGGCCACGTGGCGTTGCCGCCCTCGGGGACGGCGGCGAATGCCTCCAAGAGGCCGAATGCAAAAATGCATTCGCTGCCGTCCCCCAGGGCGGTTTTTAGCCCGATCACCGCTCTGGGGGACGGCGGTTTTTAGGCCTCCCCTATATAATCCCTTCGCACACTCACCGACGCGTCATTTCCCCCTTCCGCCTCCAGCGTTCGTCCAATAGAGCTAAGACAAAGGAGGAGCAGTACAGCGGCAAAGCCCTCACGGATTTTTGAGCCAAATCTAGGTATTTTTTTGCTCTCTCCCTGTTATGTAGTCAATTTTTTAGACAAGTGTTAATTAGTACTAGACGCGTAATGTAATACCCGACATATTATGAAAATATTAACGGTTTGGCATAACCATCGTTAGTGTTAAATTTATTTGACCGTACTAAAAGAACATAGCAGACATGTAGTAAATTGTAGATATTTTAGAAATAAATATGCTCCGCCATGACCATCGTTGGTATACGTCATTTCGACACGTTAGATAAACCTAGCGTATAACTTTATTAGCGTTGCTGGGTTAGTTTGTAAAATGTAGAAACGGTAATGGTTTGACTCATACCTATAGTCTTTTTATGGAATGAATATTGATTAGTACAGATTAATAACTGTAGTGAAAATCTTTTTTGTCAACAGAAATGGCAAATAGAGTTGTATTCGCGATATATCACGGTGAAGGAAATGTCAGAGAAGGACCATATGGGGTAGATTTATCGGAGTTCAACGTAGCACAAAAGGGAATTATAGCTCCAGCTGAGAGAAGTTTTCCTGGAGTTTACAATTGGTTAATGAGGGGATTCGGAGTAGATCCTGAAGTAAATGCAATTACGGTGTACGCACTGGTTAGCTGGGCTGTGGAAGGTTTTTGGTGGGAATTGATGCCAATAGATTCGACGGCCAGCTGGGTATTTTTTGTGGAGAGTGCACTGCAGCGAGGATGGGCACCGAGCATCCTAGTGGTAGTGCATGACAGGGTCAGCATTGATCAGGCTGGTCCAAGTACAGCGGAAGGGCCCGATGAAACTGGGGAGCAAAATGAGGCAGAAGACAAGGGTGCCGGAGAGGAAGGAGGCCAAGAAGACATGGGACCTGGGGGGTTTGCAGATGAAGGGGAGAGACACCCAGGTCTAGTACAGGAGATGGAAATTGAAAACTCAGAACCTGAGCATATGGAGGATGATGATTCTTCGGAGGACGATGTATACCCGGCAGAATGGGACAATGAGGACTTCTCTGGACTCGTTGTCTCAGAGGGGCACATCGTGGCATGGGAGTATCGGCAGAATGAAGTGGTGCAAGGCGCTAGATACGCCGAAAAAGCATAGTTGATAGAGGCTGTGAAGATGTGAGCTGTGTCACTTGGGAGGGAGTTCTGGGTATCAAAATCCACCAGATCAGTGTACGAAGTGAAATGTGCAAGTTCAAGCGATGGATGTCCATGGAGGATGTACGCATTCAGGAAGAAAATATGACGACTGTTGGTCCGTGTCAATCGTGACGGAGCACAACTGCCATCTTCCGGGTGTTCAGAAGTACCACAGGAACATATCATCTGTATTTATCGCTTCAGAGCTGTATTATGCTGTTGTGGAGAACCTCCGGTTCGAGCCCAAGTCAATTATCAGGCGCATCGAGGAGAAGTACAAGTACACCATTACATATGCGAAGGCATGGAGGGCCAAACAGAAGATAATTGAAAAGAGATTCGGCAGTTTTGAAGCTTCGTACAATAATTTGCCTCGTCTACTGGAAACAATCTGTGCGAGGAATCCTGGCAACTACTCCGAAATCAAAAGTTTCCCATCGTTACCAAATCCTGGGCAGAATGTCCTTCAGCGGGCCTTCCTCTCTCTGCAGGCGTGCATGTTTGCATTTCTTCATTGCAGGCCCATTCTCTGCATCGACAGCGACGTTCTAACTAGAAAATACAGAGGCCAAAATGTTGACGACAATCGAGTAGACGGGAACAAACCAAGTGTTGCCCGTGGCCTTTGCCTTCGTCGAGAGCGAGAACACAGAGAGTTGGTACTGGTTTCTGAAGCTGGTTAAGGAAAAGGTGGTGGGGATGAGGCCAGATGTATGTCTCATACATGACCGTCATCCACGGATGCTGCGTGCAATTGAGGAGCTGCGAAACGGATGCGCAGACAAGGGATATCCTCCGATGTGGGAAGATGTAAAGAGCAGATGGTGCATGCGTCACATGGGTGTAAACTTTTATAAGCAGTTCAGAAACAAGGAGCTGATGGCCATGTTCAAACGTTTGTGCGCCTAGAATCAACAGAAGAAGTTCAATGAGCTGTGGAGGAGACTTGATGAGCTGACAGCCAAACATAGAGGCGAGAGTTCTGCAAGACCCGCAGCTAGAGGTGTTGACGGCCCTGAAGCTCTAGGTGCACTTCCCACCGATGACGGTACATTCAGAAGGAGGCCCTGTTCTCGGTTAGTAGATTTTTGCAGTGGATCAAGCACGAGCCGAAGGAGAAATGGGCATTGATGTACGATGAAGGTGGAGCAAGGTACGGCATAATGACCACGAACCTTGCAGAGGTCTACAACTGGGTCATGCGTGGTGTGAGGCAACTCCCTCTTGTTGCCATCGTGGAGTTCATCCTGCACGGAACACATACATACTTCCACGACAGGTGCAGATAGAATGGCCCATCTTTGGCCGATGCAAACCTTTGGTTCGGCACAAAAATGACAGAGTACCTTGAGGAGAAATGCAAGAAGGCAAGAGAGCACCGAGTCCGAGTGCAGGGCACACGAGAGCATAGATTTGAGATATTGTGTGCCGACAGGTCCAGGCGTGGCATATTCGCAAGGAAACCTCGGCAAGAGTGTGTCCTAAAGGAAGATGGGACATGCAAGTGCTCCTGTCGGAAACCAAGCTTGTACCACAAGCCCTGTTCTCATGTCATTGCCGCTTGCGGGGAGTGCGGCATTGATGAACGCCAATATGTGTCTCCGTACTTTAAAAAGGAAGCAATCATGCATACATGGAGTACCGAGATTTTTGGTTTCGGCATCGTCGGCACTTTCACTGAAGACACAAGCTCAGTTTATTTCATCCCTGACCCGACGAAGGCAAGGAACAAGGCAGGCCGCCGTCGGACACGGAGGATTCGCAATGATATAGACGAATCCGAGGCCGGCGTTAGCGCTCAACGTTGCAGTAGATGTGGAGAGGATGGACATACCTACAAGAAGTGCACGAAAGACGCCGAGGCCCCAAGTGCAGCAGAAGTTCCTATGGAAGGATAAGGCGCCGACGGAAGACGGCCAACTGGGGAAGGCACCACTGATAGGCAGCGTCATCGCAGGCGTCCTCGTGCACCTTCGGGTTATGTTGTGTATTATAGCCGCTGGTTGCTAATGTAATGTCCCTGTAATGTGTACCAATATGCATGTATTGCTATCTGATTTTCGTTTTAGTGTGGGCCTTTTAAAGGTACTTTGCTGTCTGTTAATTTTCTGACTGTAATGCACTATGTTTAATTAAGCTAATCCGTTCCGCTTCTTTTTCCTTGCAGGTATGGAGTACCAGACGCCTGAGCTGCTGGATCACGCCACCGATCAGTCCCATCGGTCGTTTCTCTCGGCGGTGCAGAACCTCGAGCTTGGTACCTTACGTCCTCGACCTTCTAGGCGACTCCTTCCCGTGGACGACAGGTTCACGACTAGGTACGTACGAACGTTGTACTGTGAAGCTGTATATGTCAACTTACTAACTTGCTTTGTTTTGATTGTCAGGTTACGGGAGGCAGGCCTTCTATCGCTGTGTAGGCTGGTAGTAGCCGCAACGGACCCGACTGACCCGGCGAAGAAGTAGGGTATCGACCGATCGCTGATCACAGCTCTTGTGGACCGGTGGAGACCGGAGACGCACACCTTCTACCTCCCATGCGGTGAGATGGCCCTCACGCTGCAGGACGTCAGCCTCCTCCTTAGGCTGCCTCTAGCCGGTGATGCGGTGGGCCCAGTTGACGGACTCCAGGCGTGGCGAGAGGACATCCTGCAATGGTTCGCCCTGGTTCACCGTGCTTCGGGGCTTCCCCTCGTTGGCGAGATCTCCCCGTACACGCATGCGGGCCCCCCTCAGGCTTGGGTACTGAGCTACACGGTAAGAATGCTTTCTTGTTGTTTTATGTTCATCCTTCAGTCCGTACTAGAATTACAGTATCAACTTCTTTATATGTTACTGCAGTCTGATCAGCTAGACCCGGAGGCCGATGCGTACTCACTGCAGAGGAGCCTAGAGGCGTACCTGTTGTGGCTGTTCGGGTGGGTGATGTTCACCAACTCGCACGGCCACGCAGTCGACAAGGGCTTGATCCCTTACGCGAGGGAGATAGCCGACACCGAGGACGGTGCTGTTCTCCAGTACAGTTGGGGATCGGCAGTCCTTGCCGCCACGTACAGGGGTCTGTGCGACGGCTGCAGGAAGGCCGACCTAGAAGCGGTCTTCACGGGTTGTCTACTCCTCCTACAGCTCTGGGCGGCAGAGCGGTTCGCGATCGGCCGCCCCGTGGTGGACCACAGTCCGTACGAGTCCACCCTGTACGTGGATGTCCCACCGGAGGACTATCCGACGATGGGGACGGTGTGGTGTCGTCGTGAGGTATGTTCGGTGTTAGAACCGTCTCGGTTTTTTATGTTACTTGGACTAACGAGAACTCTTTTCTTGTTTGTAGCGTCGGTACGCTCACGTGCAGGTGCAGAAGTCGTACCCAGACTTCGTCATGGAGTTCGACAGGATCACGGACGACGACGTTGTCTGGGAGCCGTACAGCGCCGAGGCGGTGAACGCGCGTGCACCGCGTGGGCTGTCGTCCCTCTGCAACAGGGACCAGGCATACTGGCTAACGATGACGCCGATGCTGTTCGACATTTCTGTCGAGCCGCACTGCCCGCAGCGTGTGATGTGGTAGTTCGGTATGCGACAGACCTTCGGCCATCCACAACGCCCGGGCGTACCATAACACGTTCACAGGTATATGTGGAAATGAATATTCCGTATTGTTATGCATTGTGTCACCGGTTGTGCTCTGCAGGTTAAATCGGCGTGGCCAGACCGCCGGTAAGTTGTGGAGACCCATCGTCATCGAGTACATCAACGACTGGCTCATAGCCACGGAGGACGTCATCACGGAGATGCACCCCTACACAGCCGCCAGGTACGAGCAGTACCTTTCCTGGTACCAACCCTGTACCAGACTACAGGTGACGTTTACTCCCGAGGCTCCACTGGGGCACGTCGCGGGGGTGCGAGACGCATAGCCAACACACCGCGACCAGGACTACTTCCACGCGGTGAGTCAATGGTTTTCATACTATTTTCAACGGTACTTATCACGCGCAACTAACCACGCATGTCCTGCTGAACAGGCGGACGATGCTAGGCAGGTCCACACGGAGCTCGGCCTACTGCGGCAGCGCCTCGAGGCTGGCATCCCTCTCACGCAGCAGGAGCAGACGATCACGTTCGGTCGGATGTGCAACACGATGCGCTCGGTCGTCCGTGCTCTGACTTGTTGCCGTTCCGATGCAGCCCCACCGATGCAGATACATATGCGAGGTCCCCATGGTGAAGGGACATCGGCAGGAGCGGCGGGTTCTGTAGGGGCCAATACGTCGTGGAGAGCAGGTCCTTCTGGTACCGCCGGAGGATCGAGGTCAGCAGGCTCCACGATCGGGCGAGGATTGTCAGGTACGTCAGGTTTGAACCTATTCTCCATAATTAACTGCACTTTTTATTCGGCTGACGCGAACTTTTCTTTACCAGACCCACGCGGCGGATCTCACCACCTGGTGGACAGTAGGCGGGGATCTGCCCCGAGCACCTCTGCTTGGATTCTACCGAGGACGACCTCCTTTCGGAGCAGGACGTGATCGGGTCGTCACAGCTCGGAGGTGCACCGCACACACAGCCGCACGACGCCGGTGCTTCCCCTGCTGCTCAGGCGGTCCGAGCCACCCGTGGAGTACCAGCGGACCGCCTGACGTACTCGCGCGGGCACGTGCGAGCGCAGCCTAGGAGGACGAGGAGGCGTATGACCTAGGGGCTATTGTTGTATTTATTTATTTATAGCTCTCGCATTACTTGTTTAAATTTGTCATGTCCATATTCACCCCCTCTAGACTCGATCTCATCCTTCAGATCTGACATTTCACAAATATTTACAACGATACTCCGTCCTGTCTGTACCATTTCAAAAGGACAAACACTTCGGCGTATACCATGCGCGAGTACGGATCACCTTTTACTTGCATAATATAGGCCGCGCGTGCCCCACATTGCGACAAGCGAGCTTTCGGCGCGTCGCTTTAGTCATGCGTCGTCACGGGCATTCTGAATGCATGGTCGGCCACTTCAACCGCTTTTTGCATATGCATGTCCCTTATATTTTGACCTGTACGTCTCATGGGAAATAGACGCACAACAACCTATATAAAAGCACCATCATAGTAGCAGAGGCCTTCACCCAGGCCTCGGGCAAACTTCGCACGTTTATGAAACTACGGCCACTACCTGCCTCACTAGTTTCCTTTTTTCTTGTAGCAGCATCGAACAATGTCTCCTACACCTCTTTTCGTGGAGGATTGCAACTGGCGATATTAGGTTTCACTTTGGTACTGCCACATTGGGCTGAACGCTCGATATGCCTTTGTGGTGACCGTTGCCGGCTATGCGTATCTCATCAGGAGGAGACTTACGGCTGGAGATACTTCGAGTGCGTGCACAGAGTCCCAGGTACGTGTTTCAGTCAAGTCTTTGTCATATTCGTTTTTACGCCCACGACTCTTATACCAGGATATTTACCTTAACAGACGAGGGAAGATATTGCGGCTTCATCGAGTGGATTGACAACGGCAACCCGGAATAGGACTACCTCCCGTTAGACGAAAGCATGGCGCAATACATGGCCAGGAGGGCGGAGCACGAACAACGTCTAGAGCTAGAAGGGGCAGACTGGAGAAATCAACCTCTCGGACTACGCGATGGAGGACCGTCCAACGTGCGCTTGTGGTGATCGTTGCCAGGTCGTCAGGTCGAGAAAGCCAGGAATCTGCGATGCAGAAGCTTTGTTGTCCGAACATTCTTGACAACGATATCGATGTAGTTCAAGCCGCACCTTACTTCCTGCAGATAGTTTACCTTCACCAAACGTGACGAATTTACTAATCAAACTCGTCCCACAGGATCCTCCAAGGAGGTGTCAATTCAAACAATGGATTGACAATTTCACGCCGTCATATCTATCACGGCACTGGAACATGCAACCAGAATCACCAGCCGACTACAGCCTGTCTAGATCGTACCATGAATGAATCGCCCGCTTTTCTAGGAACCGGTGACTAGAACGAGCGGATACATTGTACTGATAACAATGTAGTATCCCTTGTTGTATTTCGTACTATGGGTGTCGCATTCATCATGCCGCAATGCGAACGGCTCGCATCTAGCTAATATCACTATGCTATTATACGTGCACTGCGTAAATATCGACCGAGTGGATGACGAATAATACAATATATCGTCTTCCAATGTCGAATTAAAAATCATTCAGTACGTACATTTTTGGGGTTAAAAATTAGCAACAAATTTTTTTCAAATTTGGTAATTTGCAAATGGCTCCAGGGGCGAGCTGGGCTGGGCAATGGTCGATCGGGAGGGGCAACGGTTCGATCGGGATATTCGGGACGGTCGATCCCTAGACGGATGTCCGATCTGGGCAACGGTCAGTCTGATCAACGGTCCAATCCGGGGGCAACGGTCCGATACTAAGCGACGGTCCGCACAAGGATTGGGACCGTCCGAATCGCCGGCGGTACGCTATGCATTCGCACCGTCCCGAGGGCGGACAACGCCACGTGGCCCCCGGCTAACGCGGGCGCCTGACGAGGAGGCATTCGCCGCCCTGGGCCACGGCGGCAAGAGGCATATTTCTGCAATTAACAAATCAAAATTAGTTTTGTAAATTAAAAAAAATTAAATTAGTAACAGTAAAACCGGCATCTGCGCTAGTGCCTGCTGATCAGTGGGCCAGACCACCATGCTATGATGGGCCCAGTGCTAAGCCATGTGAGTCCAGCAGCTTGGGAGGAATTTTTACTGTTACTAATTTAATTTTTTTTTAATTTACAAAACTAATTTTCAATTTGAATCATTTGCAAAACTAACCTCTTGCCGCCAACCGCCGTGGCCCAGGGCGGCGAATGGCATCCCGTCACCCGGGGCTAACGGCGCCGGCGGCCGTTAGCCGCGGGGAGGCCACGTGGATTCGCCGCCCTGGGGGACGGCGGCGAATGCCCCCAGGGGGCCGAATGCAAAATTGCATTCGCCGCCCTGGGGGACGGCGGTTTTTAGCATAGTGAACGGACGGTCCGCACAAGGATCGGACCGTCCGAATCCAGGGGGCCGCCTGCAAAAAAATTTTTTCTTTTTTTTTGATATTTTTTTCTCAACTAGCAACATGAGAATAGCAAAATCTCGTGAAGGTGCAGCTTAAACCGATGTAAGATGTGGCCCGTAGAAAATTACGAGTGTGCTTTAAAAACCGTGCTGAAACTTCGGACCTCAAAAACTCAATCTTCCCGGCCGAATTTCGTAAAATTTTTTTGGACAAACCCGACAAAGTGGGGGGGAAGCGGATGTAAAATTTTCTGTAGATGTCCGTAGAGTACTTATTTGCCCGATTCCGAGACCATATGCGAAAGTTATGACTGTTTTAAGGTAGTTAGCGCGCGTTACAACAATTTGCCGTCGATTCGGACCGTCCGATCGCTATGCGGACGGTCCTATGCAGCATTCGGCCCCCTGGGGGCATTCGCCGCCGTCCCCCAGGGCGGCGAATCCACGTGGCGCCCCGGGGCTAATGGCGGCAGACGCCGTTAGCCCCGGGTGACGGGGATGCCATTCGCCGCCCTGGGCCACGGCGGTTTTTAAATCCCGCCGTGGCCCACGGCGGCAAGAGACTACTTCTGTAAATGATCCAAATCGAAAATTAGTTTTGTAAATTAAAAAAAATTAAATTAGTAACAGTAAAAATTCAACTTGTGAGCCTAATCTGCACGTCCTCCGCTGCGGGGGCACGTGGGCAGTAGGCCCGCAATGCCTGCCCAGTCAGTGAGCCAATGGCCGAATAGACGATAATGTCCTTTCAAAATATAACTATTTCTATTTAAATTTTATACCCTAGTATAATTTTCTGCCTTTGACTCCTGTAATTTTTATCTTTTCAATAATTCTAAAATCAATCAGATGTTTCGAAAGAAAATCTAAGTAATTCAAAATTTAAAAATTAATAACTAAAATAACTAAAAAAATCTTTTAATATAAACTTAGTATTTACTTAAACAACTTATAAATATTTTAGAACCAGTTACTTCTTTCTATGTAACATCACCGCACCGCTACATTCTATTCCTAATCTGGAATCGTACTGTATTAAGGCCACGCGCGGGTTGGGACCGACACGTGGCGCGCCTCTCTCCGCACGCTCCTTATCTCAGACGTCGCAACGGGGACCCCTGTCTCGCGACCCCCTCACATGCCGTGCCGGAGCTCAGCGCATCTCCTGAGCCTTTTGATCTGAGGTTGCGAGTGCCAGGCAGAGGCAGCTAGGGAAGCGTTCGGTACGGCTTCTCAGCTGAGCGGATCACATGTAAAAGATTATTATTATAAAATTAATTAAGTAGTAGCTATTATAAATTTAAAAATTATATTTATTTGATTTTTTAAAAACTTTTATATAGATAATTTTTATACGAAACATATTGTTTAGTAGTTTAGGATGCTCTAGGTAGGAGAGGTGTTCGTCGGCTTTCAACGATCTGAGCTATTCACAATTTCCCGCGTGACCTATCAACTGGTCTGCCGATTGAAGATCGAGCTTGGTATCGAGGCGCCCATCTCACCCGAGACTGATGGATCCCCTTGTTGAGAGCATGTGTATTTTTCACTGAAAAGGAGGGTTTCAACGCACCGTTCGGCACTCCTTCTGATCCAAGCTTAAATAAATCGTACGCAAAACGAAAAATATCATTAGCACATAATTAATTAAGTATTTACTATTAAAAACTTAAAAAATAGATCTATTTATTTTTTTAAGCTACTTTTATATAGAAAATTTTTTATAAAAAATCACGTCATTTATGTTTTGGAAAACATACGCGCGAAATAAAAAAATAAGCCGCTGGCTTGCTGAACTTGCGAACAGCCTGTTAACAGACAGGCAGCAGGACCGCGCTCCACACCCTTCGGCATCATGCAAACCCGTGAAACACGCGGATCGTCTGAGCTGCAGTTGATAAGATAAGACGTGAAAAAAATATACAGAGCAACTAAAATTTTATGCGTAAAAACAAATTTACTTTAGCTACTGTCCTACCGAGATTAGGTAAATCGAGAAGTTTCTACTTCAAAAACACTATCAAATCTTAGAAGCGCTTCAAACCAAATACATCCGACGCTCCTAAAATTTAATAATTACATCGTATGCTAAAACTTAGTACTACCAAATATTGGTACAGTTGATTTAGACACCAAATTAAATAAGCCCTTAGGTTTCTATAAAACAATGATTTGAAGTAGACTACGATAAACAAAACCTTAAAATCAACTTGTTAACACCCGAATTTGATACTGAAGGAAATATATAAAATATAAAAGCCAAATTAGAAAGAGAATCCGAGCCTTCTGTATGAGGCCGGTCCGACCGTCTTTTGAGCACCGGTTGGACCGGTAGTGTGCGGGCGGTTGGACCGGGCGACCCGACGGTCAAACCGACATGACGAGTCCAAATCTGGGTAGAGTTTCTCTTATATTTCTTTCGGTGTGTACGGGGTTTGATGAGTTCTAATTGGTCTCTAGCCTTAATAGGACATGGAAAAGACTTAGATAATTGTAACGTCCCTCTCCCGTTAACCAATATAGGCCAATGGAACGCCTTTACCTGCAATACCTGTATCAGTCCTAGGAGACCGGTTGGTACATACAAGACATCGGTGGATCATTGCCAAATCTGTATTATTTATTTCACATTGTCCTTACATAGATTGTAGTCTTGGACAGAACCCGAGACATATAACGATATATTACAAAAGTAAGCAATGGAAAACACGGACAGACTTAATACTCACAAGCAGAAGCTTGGGATCTAGACCAAAACCCTAAAACTCGTCGTACTCGGCTTGCTCCTGAAAATATTTGTTGAGGGTAGGGTCTTCATCTTCATAGATTTCTGAGGAAAAGTTAGGTAAGAGTACGTATACGAGGCACTCAGCAAGTCATGGAAAAATAGTGGTATGCAAGGGTTTAGCAAAGAAGGCTGAGGTTTATTTTGCAAAAGTGATTTTTTAAAAGATTCTGGGTTTTTCAAAAAATTTCTAAGTGTGCTCTTTAAGTCATTGGAAAGAAGCTCACGCTTCAATCCATTCCGTGAGTTACTTTGCAACAAATCACCACGATTAAGTTAATCGGGAAGAGACTCGCGTCTCAACCCATTCCACAAGTCGGAGACTTATCACATTTTCCGATTTGGAGCGTACTCTCTATTAGTATCTCCATTTAGGTGGATTCTATTTTCAAAACCGATATTTAACTTCAAACAACTCTACTACGATGTTAGTCAACACTTCGGGTCACATAGGCTCGTTTCGGGCCACACAGGCCATCTGTCGGAGGATAAAACTCCAACTGCGGGAAGTCAGGAGACCCCCCTTTGAGATTCGACCAGGGGAGTAGTTCTCAGGCGAATGCGGCGTCCAGTGGATCAACGGACGGATCGGCGCTCGGGAACCGGGGGCCCGAGCTGGGAGATAGAGAGGTTCGGACCGTCCGTTTCGGGTCCGGACCGTCCGAACCGTGATAACCGCGCGGAAGAGAGACAGGAGGCGTAGACAGGTTCGGGCCGCACGGAGGCGTAATACCCTACTCCTGTGGGTTTTGCTATGTGGGCGATACGAATGTAGTTTTTGGGGTTACAAGAGCAGCCCAGCCTACGGCCGGAGCTGAGGAAGACGAACAGTAGCCAGCCTTTTTGCTAGAGAACCTTCCGTGGTTGCTAATGCTCAAGCCCCCTTTTTTGTAGGCTTGGATCCTCCCTTCATCGATCAAAGGGGAGTCCCCCGTGCCCAGCCTCTGGAGAGAGATTTTAGGTATGCTATGTCTTGTCATGGACATCCGCGCTCCGGCCGTCTGCTGAGCCGCCCTGGAGGCGCGTCTCTTCGTCGCCCAGCTGTCGGTAGCTACGGGGGCTAGGCTGTGAAGATGCCGTTGGCTTAGCGCGTCACGGTCGTCGCCTCCCTTGTCAGCCGCGGGCGGCTAGACGTCGCCTCCCTCACCAGCTGCGGGCGGCCAGACAGTGACGATGCTGTCGGCTTGGCCCGTCTCATCCTCTGCCAGGCTGTGGAAAACCAGAGCCCTCTGTCTGTATTGCGAACCGGCCGACAGGGGGTCATTATGACGGCGCACGCACGTCCAGCCGGGAGACAGGCGGGAGGCGCACCGTCGCTTCTCCATTAATGCGGGTAGTTGGGAGCTGGTCCGCTCAAGCCGGCCTCGTGCCCCGGGGCGGAGAGCTCATCAAGCCCTCCGCGTGCACGGGACACCGAGACCCCGGGTCCCGTGCCCGGGGGCGGCACCCGGGGATGGCGCTTCCGGGCCCGGGCGACGCCCATGCCCCAAGCACTTAACGGGATAACTCCTAATAGCCCGCCGCCACTTGTGCAGAGAATGGGCCCTGGGGGAGCTGTTGTGGGGGAAGATCCACGTGTCTCCAGAGAATGTGGGACCCCCATTCCTATTTCGCCGACACCATCCATCAGTCACACAGACCGACTCTGGTTACGGGTCCCAACCCACAAAACAATTGCACAGATATTTGTAAAATAAAATCTACACTAGAGGAATCACTTCACATCCACCTGTATCCATGGGCATGGCTGTTTGAACAGTTTATAAACTTTTGCAAAGGGTGCACGATTTACCCACACGACGCGAGCTTACTCCCACACTGGCTAAGCGGGGAGGTTCGCGACAAGGACTTTCCGAAACCTTCTCAGGATAGCATGTTGCCCTATAAATGGGTTCACTTAACCAAGTACTCGGAACTCATTTCTGGTACTCTGGGACAGGGGTATATCGCTCCCATGGCACCCAGAACAAATTTAGTTCGCAAACGCTCGACCAAGGATGTCGAGATTTAAAACCCTTTTAAATAAATCCTAGTTTTCCTATCGTCAAGTTTTAATTTAAATAAAAGGGAGTCGTCGATACTCGTACTCAAGTACGAGTACCAGGATGACAGGGGTTTCAAAGGACAAGGTAGACAATTTTAATCAAGGAAGGTACTATGCAGCAATTAGGTTAGGCTTGACGGATTCGACTTGCAAATCACGGCTGATAATAATCGTGTTCCTAAATATGCATATTTCTGAAATCAAAACAATTTTTAAATCATGGGTTCAATATGGTCAAGGGTGACTTGCCTTGCTCCTGGTCCTGCGGATCCTCAACAAAATCCTCGATCTGCGGCTCCTCGATACCGGTTTCTACGCGTCGCAAAAGAAAAACAAACAAAAACATCCAAAATCAGGACATATTATGTATAACTAATGGTACCAGTGTGTAGATCTCATTTTAAGAAAAATTTTGAGAGTTGAATCGGCTCAAACGAAGTTACGGTTTTAAAGTTATGAATTTTCAAAGTTTTAATCAATTTGTTGTGAATAAAAGGAAAAAGTTATTTAGGAAAGAAAAAGAATAAAAGAAAAATAAAAGAAAAGGAGCTTACAGGTTGACTGGTGGGGCCCTGATGCCAGTGGGAGAGAAAGAGTTGGGGCTTGGGGGCTGACAAGTGGGGTCGGATTGTCACTTGAAAGAGAGGGGGAGGACTGTGACTGCTGAGTGGGACCGGGGTGTTAGTGAGGATAAAGGGAAGCGGATGCGCTGATAGGTGGGGCTGGGCCAGCGGCTGAGAGGGAGGCCGAGGTGGCCCGGGGTGGCCCGCGTCAGCTGACGCGGCACCCATGTGGCAACGCCATGTTGGCTTGGACCGACGGGCTGACCTCAATGTAGATCGATGGCCGACGGCAGCGGCGAATCCCAGCAAGTGGCCAACGACGACGGACAGCGGAGGCGGCGGAGGATGGCTGGCGGCGGGGTTCAGTACCAACGGCGGCGGCGGCGACGGAGGGGAAATGGTCGCCGCCGGTGACCATTGGAGCGGCAGAGGGGTCGGGTTTTGGTCGTTCGGGTGCGGTGTCTCGCGAGGAAGCAAAGGGATGGAGCAATTTGGGATTTACCTGGGTCAACGAAGGGGGATTGGATCGGCGACAATGGCGGACGACAGGGAGGATTTGGGCATTTTTGATTATGAGGCTAACCGGCGGCGGGAAGGGGTGGAGAAGGTTCACGGTGGCTCGGGGAGCTCAGTGGTGGCGGTGGCTCGGTCTGTGGGGCTCTGGAACTGCAGTGGCACTCGGCTCAGTATGCGGCGGAGAGTGGTTCTCGGCGGCGAGGCTGGTTTGGCTTGGTTTCTTGGTAGTCGGAGGAGAGGGGTGTTGTCCTATTTATAGAGGAGCTCAAGAGCTAGCGGACGGCGGATAATAGTGGTGGCAACAGGGGATTAGCTCGAGCTCCGCCGACAGGACGCAACAATGGCGTGGCTGCTGTGGCTCGCGTCATGTGCTGCAGAGGAGAAAAATGGGGAGGGAAGGTGATGGCGAAGCGACTAGACGGAGCGCTCGCGCGTGCGGATTGACTTCCGGGGCTCGCCGAGGAGAAAAGGTGCGGAGGCCATGGCGTCTTTGACTTTGGGCGTTTGGAACGGAGTGGTGGAGCAGATTTCTCACCGGTGGATGGGATAGCGGAGGTTGATGACGGAGCTCCGCGCTCTTTTATGGCGGGAGACCAGCCGGTATGGGCGAGCATAGTGAGGACAGGGGGAGCTCGAGAGAGATCGAGAGAGGAGAGAGAGACCGAGTAGGCAAGAGGAAGACGACGACAGTGTTGTCGGGGCTGACAGGCGAGGCCAGATGGCAGAGCTCATCGGGGCCGTCCACGTATGGCATCGGGCGGCCAGAGAGAGAGAGAGAGAGCGGAGGGATCAGCGGCTAACATGCAGGGCCCGCGCGGATTTTTAATCCGTGCGCGCGGCGGTTGGGCTGAGCAGGCCGCACGGGGAGAGAGAGAGCAGGCTGAAAAAGAGAGGAGGCAGCCCAGTTGCACAGTGCCATTTTATATTTTTCCCTAGGCTGTTTTTAAATTGTTTTGGAGATTTGAATTTGGGATTTGGATTTAAATGGGATTTTTAAAATCAAGGAAAAATGGGGGATTTTTGGGAGGGCTCTTGGGACTAATTTTGAGGAAATTGAGATCACACATGGCACAAATAATCAAAATTCCAATTAAGAGACAATATTTTTGTAATTAGATTTTTATTAACATAATTTTAAATCAAAGGGAAAAACACGGGCATTACAATAACACAAGACCAACCCCTATATAAGGGCTATGGCCGGTTCAATTGACAATCTCTCGATCAACCAAACATCCAATTAGTCAATTGAATCGTTCTTTCAATTCTATTTCTACTTTTTTTCTTGTTCTAGCCTAGTTTGTCCATCCTTGTTGATTTATGGCATAAATCATTTGTCTTCGTTGCGAGATTGCGAGTTACCTCTTTGTATGTTTATCCTGTAAACCTTCCGTTCCGTCCATGAGATGGGTGTTTATCTCAATATATCAGAATCGGCTCCGCTAGCCGGTTTTGATTGTAAAATGTCAAGAGTTTCTAAAGATCGAGGTGGTTGGTGACTCCCTACACCACAAAGCTTTAGGTGATTCTCATCGTGTAAAAAAAAGGTGTCAACATAACTATAAAATTAGGTTTGCAAATATATATGGTTACATCTGATAAGTAAAGGATAGGACTAATTTTTTTCCGACCAGCTTGGATTGGATGGATGCACGCACGCACGTCCCCATCACCTGATGACCCCCAAACATGGGGAAATTTTTTATTTTTATATTTTTTAAAAAATATTTACAAAAGTATATTTTTGTTTTGAAATTTTACAAAAATATACTCCCAACGCCCTTTAGGAGGGCGTTTTTTAAAAACACCCTCCTAGAGGGCATTTTGAATAACGTGGCAGGCGGCCGATGGCTGTCTGTAATTTTGCAGGCGGCACCCTCACCGCCCTCTAGGAGGACGGCAAGGGGGCCGCTTGCAAAATGCTCGACCCACGGGGCCGCCATTTTTGCGGACGACCCCCTTGCCGCTCTCCTAGGGGGCGATTTTTTGCTGGCCAGGGGGCCAGCTGTAAAATGGCCGGCCCCGCGGTGGGTGAATTTTGCAGGCGGCCCCCTTGCTGCCCTCTGGGAGGGCGGTTTTTGCCTAGCTAGGGGGCCGCCTACATAAATGGCGGCTCTTTGGCCGCTGAGGCAGGGTGCCACCTATAAAAGTGTTAAAAATCGCCTTGTGGAAGGGCGATTTTTTGCTGGCTTAGTATAAAACCCCCTCCCAGCCTCCAAAAAGTTCATAAAATTCCCAAAAATAACAGAAGAAAAGAAAAGAGAGCTGAGAGGAAAGGCGAACGAAAGCGGCGAAGCCCTGCCAGTTTGCGGATTTGTCTGCAGGTAAAGTCTATTGTCTCTTTGCAATTTCTATTTGTATTAAGGAATTGATGTAGTATTATACTAGTTACGTGTGTCATGTTATATGAAAATAAGTTCTTACACTCGTAGATCTATAGTTATTTAGTCAACCTATTAGGCGACGTAATTTTTGTAGAGATGGTAGTTATAAAATGTCGATTACACGGTATTAGATGTGATGAGAATGTTGGTACCTAGTTTAACTCTATTTTTTCATCAACAGAGATATCAAATAAGGTGGTATTTCAGTTATTTCACGGGCAAGGGAATGTTAGGTATGGTCTACAGGGTGTAGATCTATCGGAGTTCAGTTCAACGGCTAAGTGCATTGATAGGCCAGCTGAGAGAAGTTTCGGGTCAGTGTACAACTGGTTGATACGAGGCTTTCGAGTCGACCCCTAGATCAACGTAATAACCGTGTATGTTATAGTCAGTTGTGCAGTCGAAGGTTTTTTTGGGAATTGATGCCGGTGGATTGCACTGTCATTTGGAAATGATACGTGGAGAATGCATTTCAACCTGCTGTGGTGTAGTGTTAGTCCATATATCAATGTAATAGAGATTCTATAACTTAAGTTCTTCTACTATGTTGCATGTTTGATCTTTGTTATAGCACGATATTGTTAACGCCAAAATTTGGTAAGGCCCTGTATCAGATTCGGTCAAGGGGAAAATTGCAGTCAACTGGCGGAAATTGATCCAGAAGAGACTGATTCCGGAAGGGGGCCGTGAAGACCGTTGTATGGCAGTTATTTACTGTATATATTAATTAGGCAAGTGCTTATCTTTAGGAAACCTGACCTCGTGTCCGGTTGGGTCTTATTAGTGTTTTCTGTTATAATTAGGAAATCATGTACCGTGTTCAATAAGGACTCATATAACTCGGGGTATAAATACGTGCGCCCGGGGACCTTGTAAATCATCCACACAGATCAATCAAATTCGGCGCATCGCCACCCTTTCGACGGGTTCTTGCTTCTCGAGCCGGGCTGCATCGGTTAAGCGAAACCTCCTGCGAGAGGGTAAGTCTCGTCACTCCGGCTACCTATCGGCTAGGACTTCCTCGGTTAGGTCCGATATTCTAGTCGGGTTATGGTAGTCGGCTTACCACGATATATTTATTTTATCTATGGCTGCATCAGTTCAGTTTGATCTCATAGATTGATTAGGTATATCACATCACGCGTGCGTAGATCGCATCGGCTTACTGGGAGCAGTTTATCATCAGTTTGTGCTGCATCGGTTAGGTCCGACCTATTAAACTGCCAGTGATAAATCGTTCCTGCTAGGTTGATACCTTGTGCGCAAGCGTCTTATCGGGGTGTATAGCCGATAAGTTATCATATTTTACATCACAATCGCATCAGATCTATCGGCCTATCGAGACCTTGTTATCATCATCAGTCTATGCTGCAACGGTTGGGTCCGATCTACTAGACTGACGATAATAGCTCTGTTCTTAATAAGCCGATGGGTTTTATGCGATGTTTTATTGGAGTGCCTAGCCGATAAGTTATCTCTTAAATACAGCCGATTATACTGCTTGCCTCGTTATACATCCTTGTCTGCATTACTGTTACGATCGGCTAAGGGCTAGCCGATTGGTTTACTCTGCCGATCCAAGCGCAAGCTCAGTCAAGTTCCCGGGCATAATC
This sequence comes from Oryza meyeriana var. granulata, assembly GCA_003991445.1. Lineage (NCBI taxonomy): Eukaryota > Viridiplantae > Streptophyta > Magnoliopsida > Poales > Poaceae > Oryza > Oryza meyeriana. The sequence goes on along the minus strand of RYFJ01000040.1, from coordinate 201,336 downwards.
AGTGCGCAAGGACCCGGGCACGGGCACGACCTCAGGTAAGGACCCGGACGCGAGCACAGGTAAGAACCCGGACGCGAGCACGAACGGAGGACGAAGATCCCGGGCACGAGCGCGAGCAAGGGCCCGGGCGCGGGTGCGGGCAATATCTTTGCAGTGATAATAGTAATTTTTAATCATAATCGGTTAGAGTTTATTTAATCTATTTATCTATGCATCCTGCCTATTTACTTTATCAGTTTACAGCCGATTTTTGAGCATCTCTTCAATGATCGGCTAGTTTAATATTCGTTTATTATTATGCTATTACTCATGCCATCATCGGCTTACAGTCGATGTATAAGTGCTACAGTGCAAATCGGCCATCGGCCGATGAGATGAGTCCAAGCCGGCTTCCAGCCGATTGGCTCATGAATCTGACATCTTTTCTCCTTGTCAATTGCAGGGTCAAATTGACTGGCACGCCTATGAAGCTCAAGATTTTAGGACCTGCACTGGAGTGAAGCAAATCTCCCAGGCCTTCGCGTGTCTCCCAGACGCCGGACGGCCCCCGGCGGGTTTTCGGCGTCAACACGTTTTTGGCATGCCCGGTGGGACGTGAAGTTTCAACAATCAGATTTGCAACATGGCCGGAAAGGAAGTCAAAACAGACAACATAATTCCGGTCAGCATGGAAGACTTAACGGACGAACAAAAACAGCAAGTTGAGCAAACTATGGCTAATTTTCAGAAGCTGTGTTTAGAATCCTTCAGCATGACAAGGTAAGGGCCGATTCAAAAATCCCAGTTTCTGAAGCCAGTATTGGTTGGAGAATCGAGCCGTACGCCACCTGAGAGTCCACCGGTAAAACCCTTGCAAGAGATGGTGAATGAAGCAGTTCATCATGCGCTCATCAATCAATCCGGAATTTTGGTGAACACACTTCATAATCTCATAAAGAAGACGGTGGATGGATCGATTATTCTAGAGCCTACTCGTGGTCCTGTTTACCTCCCACCAAAGGTTGAACCATATCAAGTTGCTTACAACGTCAGCAGAGACATACCAGAAAACCTGTTTACACAGAACCAAGCTGGGGGGCAACAGGATATTCCTGCTGGATATCATCGGTCTGCTTATTACGGGGGATATCAGCAACATTATCCAGGAGCCGGGGCCGATCCAGGTACTTACCAGAGGGAGTATCATAGACAGAATCGGCAACAAACTCCACCTGTGCAGTATCAACCAGACAACCCGAGGAAAGAGGATCTATCAACTAGGGTTGCTGAAATAGTAAGGGAGCAGTTCGGGATCAAGCCCAAGGAACAAACATTTATGTATCGGCATCCGTATCCTGAGTGGTTTGACAGGGTTCCATTACCACACCGATACAGGGTCCCGAATTTCTCTAAGTTCTCAGGGCAAGATAGCACATCTACAGTGGAACATGTCAGCCGATTCCTGGCACAGTGCAGGGAGGCATCGGCTGAAGAGGCTCTGAGGGTTAGATTTTTCCCCTTATCACTATCTGGATCGGCTTTTACATGGTTTTCTTCATTACCACCAAATTCCGTTCGGGGGTGGACCGATCTAGAAAAACAGTTTCATAAATACTTCTTTGCCGGAATCCATGAGATGAGACTGACAGATTTGACATCGGTTAGGCAACGACCAGATGAAACAGTACCAGAATACGTTCAGCGTTTTCGGGACGTCAGAAACCGATGCTATAGTTTGAACCTGAGCGATGGGCATTTAGCCGATCTGGCTTTCCAAGGTCTCTTGGCGCCAATTAAGGAGAGGTTTTCATCACAAGAGTTCGAGTCCCTGGCGTACCTGGTACAGAAGGTATCGGCTCATGAAAGCCGATTTCAAGAGACGAAAAAAGATAAATATCAGAGAAGGGTTGCTCAAGTACAGGTTTATTCATTGGACTCAGACGATGAGGGATTCGATGCTGAGGTTGGACTGGCGGAGTGGGCAAGGAGCAAGAAATCAGTATCATACCCGTGGGTTAAGGATATCGGCAAAGAGGAGCGTTATGATTTTGACATTAATAAAGCTGATAAAATCTTTGACTTGCTGCTACAAAAGAAACAGATACAACTTCCGTCAAACCACGTGATTCCATCAGCCGAAGAACTAAAGAAGAAAAGATATTGCAAGTGGCACAACACTATATCGCATCACACTAACGAGTGCAAAGTTTTTCGACAACAAATTCAATCGGTTGTCGAGCAGGGAAGAATCAAATTCGAGGACAAGAAGCCGATGAAGATCGATGGACACCTATTCCCTGTAAACATGGTTTATGCGGGATCTTCGTCAAGGGATCAGGCCGATGGAGGAAGACATCGAAGGTATAAATCAAGGATTACTTCATTGGATATGATAGAAAAATATTCAAGGTATGAGGAACAGAGGGATGAGCCAGAAAGATATAATCCGTATTGGAACTGCCCGTTCTTCCGATTCTGCTGGGATCAAGGGATGAGATTGTCATCAGTAGAAGATTGCCCCGAGTGCAGTAATATGGGGAATCGGCATGATCAGCAGGAGAGGTTTTCTCGGGATCGGCCGCTTGGGAAAAGAGCATCGGTTCATAGTCGATTATGGCCGATCCATGAAAAGTTCTTTGAAGAAGATGAAGAGGTAGTGCATGAAAACAAGTCCAGAATCCTCAATGGTGCCCTAGTGGGATATTCATAAAGAATCAAAAGAGAAGAGCACAACGACTACGACACCGAGAGCAGCAGGAAGAACAGAGGCAAGATCAGGAAGAGGCCGATCATCGTCATAAGAGAACTAAACAAGTATGGCGCGTGAAGAGAAAGGACGATGAAGCTGATTAATCGGCCCCAATAAATATGGTGTTCTTTTTGCCTCGGGAGTATAAAGCACTTTCATCGGATGAAGAAGGCAATGAGGAAGTTTTCGCTCAACTAACGTTGCAACCTGATCAGGCCATATTTGATAAACCTGAAGAGTCAGAGCATCGGCACCTAAAGCCATTATATATTAAGGGCTATGTGAATGGGAAGCTGATGACAAAGATGCTGGTTGATGGGGGAGCAGCAGTTAATCTCATGCCTCATGCTACATTCCGAAAATTGGGGAAGACTGCCGAAGATTTAATCAAGACAAATATGGTGCTAAAAGACTTCGGTGGGAATTCATCAGAGGCGAAAGGCGTATTAAACGTGGAGTTGACAGTGGGAAATAAGACATTACCTACCACGTTTTTCGTCATCGACGGAAAGGGGTCATATAGCTTACTTCTCGGCAGGGACTGGATTCACGCGAACTGTTGCGTGCCCTCGACGATGCATCAATGTTCGATACAGTGGCAAGGAGATCAAGTCGAGGTGGTCCTAGCAGATCGGTCAACCAACATTGCAATGGCCGATCTACCAGTCTGGGAAGCCGATGGTGTTGATTGCCTGTCCGGGAAAATATGGGAAGGAGACTACCTTAAAGTCACCAGCCAGGGGATATAGCCGATTCAGCAAGTCGGCTCTGAATTATTACTCTGATGGGCTCCATTGAAGACTTCGAGGGGAAGCTGGGGCAATGATTTACGTTGGCCGATGATTTGGAGGAGATCGACATAGGACCAGGAGATAAGCCAAGGCCGACGTACATAAGCAAAAGGTTATGTCATGAACTTCGAGAAGAATTGATAACACTATTGAAGGAGTATCGGGATTGTTTCGCTTGGGAGTACCATGAGATGCCAAGATTAAGCCGATCAATTGTTGAACATCGGCTGCCCATTAAACCAGGATATCGGCCATTCAAACAGGCTCCAAGGAGATTCAAGGCAGAATTATATAAGCCAATCAAAGCGGAAATCACAAGGTTGTATGATGCCAAGTTTATAAGGCTATGCCGATATGCTGAGTGGGTTTCTTATATCGTCCCGGTGGAGAAGAAAAGCGGAAAATTGAGGATATGTATTGATTTTCGGGATCTGAATAAAGCTACCCCCAAGGATGAGTACCCAATGCTGATAGCGGATTTATTGGTGGATGCAGCATCAGGTCACAAAATTATCAGCTTCATGGACGGCAATGCAGGATACAATCAATTTTTTATGGCTGAAGAAGATATACATAAGACTGTGTTTCGATGTCCTAGAGCTATCGGCCTATATGAATGGGTAGTGATGACTTTTGGATTGAAAAGTGCCGGTGCGACATATCAGAGGGCGATGAACTATATATTTCATGATCTCATCGGTTTGTTGGTAGAAATTTACATTGATGATGTGGTGGTTAAGTCTAAAAGTGAGGAAAGCCATATAGCCGATTTGCGAAAAGTGCTGGAGAGGGCCAAGAAATACGGACTAAGGATGAATCCCAATAAATGCGCTTTTGGTGTATCAACTAGGCAGTTTTTGGGTTTTATGGTTCATGAGCAAGGGATTGAAGTCAGTCAGCGAAGTATCAGAGCCATTAAAACTACAGAGTCGCCAAGCAATAAGACAGAGTTGCAATCATTGATCGGCAAGATTAACTTTGTGAGGAGATTTATATCAAATTTGTCAGGAAGAATTGAGTCTTTTACTCCGTTATTGAAGTTGAAAGCCGATCAAGAGTTTGTGTGGGGGGTGGCACAGCAGAAGGCATTTGACGAGATTAAGAACTATCTGAGTTCCCCACCTATTTTAATTCCGCCGCAGAAAGGAGTGCCGTTCAGGTTGTATTTGTCAGCCGATGAGAAATCCATCGGGTCTGTTTTGATACAGGAATTGGAGGGAAAGGAGCGAGTTGTGTTTTATCTGAGCAGAAGGCTTTTGGATGCTGAAACAAGATATCCTGCGGTGGAGAAGTTATGCCTGTGTTTATATTTCTCATGTACGAAGTTAAGGCATTATATCCTATCGGCTGAGTGTACAGTAGTTTGGAAGGCCGATGTGGTTAAATATATGTTATCGGCTCCAGTCTTGAAAGGGCGAGTTGGTAAATGGATTTTTGCTTTGACAGAGTTCGACTTGAGATATGAATCGGCTAAAACAATCAAGGGATAGGCAGTGGCCGATTTCATTGTACAACACAGAGGGGCTCACGAAGATTATGTGGAGCCGATCCCATGGACTTTGTTTTTTGATGGATCGGTTTGCAAGCATGGATCTGGTATCGGCTTGGTTATTATATCGCCTCGGGGGGCAAGTTTTGAGTTTGCTTTTACAATTAAACCTTATCGGACTAATAATCAAGCGGAGTACGAGGCAGTATTAAAAGGGCTTCAACTTTTAAAGGAGATCGGGGCCGATATTATAGAGATTGTTGGCGATTCTTTGTTGGTAATCAAGCAGTTATCTGGAGAATATGAGTGCAGGAATGATGTTTTGAGATCATATTATGAGGAATGTACGGATTTGTTAAAGGATTTCAAGATGGTATCAATAGATCATATTCCTAGGGAGCAGAACTTAGAGGCCAATGATCTTGCACAGGTTGCTTCTGGTTATCGGCTGAATAGGCAGGTTGAGGTTGAGATAGCCAATAACGACATTCAAGATAAAGCCGATGACTGGAGACAGGGGATAATTGATTATTTGCAAAATCCGTCGCAATCGGTTTCCAGGAAAATTCGGTATAAAGCTACTAAGTATGTGCTGCTTGATGGGGAACTGTATTATCGGACTTTTGAGGAAGTTCTGCTTAGGTGCCTGAATTTGGAAGAAGCCAAAGTGGTTATGTGCGAGGTGCATGAGGGCGTCTATGGGACTCATCAATCGGCTCATAAGATGAAGTGGTTGCTGAGAAGAGTAGGATATTTTTGGCCGACAATGCTGGAGGATTGCTTTAGGTACTATAAAGGGTGTCAAGATTGTCAGAAATTTGGGAATGTACAGCGAGCACCAGCATCGGCTATGAATCCTATCATCAAACTGTGGCCGTTCAGAGGTTGGGGAATTGACATGATCGGCCAGGTTTATCCTCCATCGAGTAAGGGACATAAGTTCATATTGGCGGCGATAGATTATTTTACTAAGTGGGTAGAAGCGATTCCTTTGAAGAAAGTTACGTCCAGAGAAGCGATTGAGTTTGTAAAGGAGCATATAATTTATCGGTTTGGAATTTCTCAGACGATAACTACTGATCAGGGATCTGTCTTCGTGTCCGATGAGTTTCAGCAGTTTGCTGCCAGTATGGGAATCAAGTTATTAAATTCATCGCCTTATTATGCTCAGGCTAATGGACAGGCAGAAGCCTCTAATAAGAGTTTGATCAAGTTGATTAAGCGGAAGATTGATGAACAGCCACGGCGATGGCATACTACATTAGCCGATTCACTATGGGCCTATCGGATGGCATGCCATGGATCTACTCGGGTGCCACCGTATTAGTTGGTATATAGACATGAGGCAGTTCTACCTTGGGAGACCAACATCGGCTCTAGGAGAATTTCTTTGCAGAATCAGTTGACAGCCGATGATTATTATAACTTAATGACAGATGAACTTGAAGATTTGGCTCGGAATCGGTTGAGGGCATTGGAGAGGATCAAGGAAAACAAGGCTAAGGCAGCTCAGCATTACAACAAAAAAGTGGTGAATAAGTCATTTGCCGAGGGAGATCTTGTATGGAAGTTGATTTTGCCGATCGGGTCCAGAGATAGTAGATTCGGAAAGTGGTCGCCTAATTGGGAAGGGCCCTATCGGATTAATCGTTGTGTGCCTGGTAATGCCTATGTATTAGAGGGTCTTGACGGGACGGAGTTTGCTAAAGCGCTCAACGGGAAATATCTCAAGAAATACTATCCTAGCGTTTGGATCAACTCTTAAATCGGTTAAGTGCAGCTGATTTTTTTAAAATAGTTCGAAAAGCCGATGTTTTTGCATCGCCTAAAGATAGCCGATATCAATTGATATCGCCTTTAGATCAAACAAACAGAAATATTATCAAGGGTGAAGGAGGCAGGCAACAGAGCCGATCAAGATATATTACAGAACCACCAGCATGTTTCATGAAGCCATTAGCCATTAATTTACATGAATTTTTGGATCGTTTCGATTGCATGCAGGCGGATTTGGTCAATTTCATTGATGGCTCGGATGTCATCTTCATCGGAGCCCGGGATGGTCTTCAAATTCTTGCGCCGATGAATAACTTGACGCACCGTCGCTGCAACCTTAGCCTCTTGGTCTTGAATAGCTTGCGGCAGGCCGATAAGCTGGGATTCTGTTGCTTCAAGATCTTTGCGAACTTTTTCAAGTTCTGCCAGCAAATCGGCCTCCTTCTTCTTCAGTTGATCTAGCTTGGATTGAAGCTCTTGGGGGGCAGCTGCCATATCATCAAGTTTTTTCTTCTCTATTTGGGCTAACAGCCGATCGGCTTGGATATCTTCGGTAATCTTCTGTTGGTCAGCGCGATCGGCTATGCGCTGTCTAAGCTTGATGAGTTTAAATCTCTGAGACTCCAGATATGCCGCGGGAGTTAGTGCGTCGATGAGTTCTTCGAGCAGATGGTGTTCAATTTCTTCAAGTCTTGCCCGGATTGGCCCGCAGTCTTCCACTAGCGCATCAATTGGGTTTTCCAGCCGACTGATGATGCTCATTAAATAATCGCGCACATCGGCTGGGAAGGACGGTTTGGTTGCTGCGCTGGTGGCTGTTTCGTCTTCTGCCTCCAAGTACTTGTCGATGTCAAAAGAAAACAAATCGGCTAAGGACTACAAAATTGACATCGGTAAAAGAATCAGTAAAAAGTTTAAAGTGAAGTATGGGCGTAAAGAGATCACCTGAGGAAGGACATCGGCAGCTCGGGTGGCATCGGCTTCAGGGAGATGAATAGGTTGTTCTTCGGGGTGGCCGATGTCAGGCGATGGAATAGGAACAGTCTCATCGACGGCTGGAGGACTTGGTGCTGAGAGTGGGGCAGCTGGAGAAGCCATCGGCTCAGTGCTTGGAGGGATGTCAGAAGACTGTTGAGGTTCTGGAGCCGATGACTCGAGCTGAAAATGAAACTAATAAGATGAATGAGAAAGCGGGTAATGATATCAAGACTTGGCGCATACCTGAGGAGATGAGGGAGCCGATGTTGTCTGGGGAGAAGATGGCGTCGTGGCAATGACATCGGCACCGGTTTTCTGCTTCTTAAGGGAGGGGCGGTGCGCTAACTTCTTGCGTTTTTGTCCTATCGGCCGAGGCGCCTTGAGGAGGGCTGATGGAGATGGAGCATCACGCCCTAAGTTTGGAGTGGCCGATGGGGGTTGATACAGAATCGGCCGACCACTATTGCTTGTCGTTGGGGGCTCGACATTGGCAGCTTGCAAATTAAGAATGAGAGATGATCGGAGAGGATGATTAGGGCTTGTGGGTGTTACCTCTTCATCGGATTCAATGTAGTCGGCGTCGAGGCGGGAACAGTAGCAGGTGGCCGCTAAGCTGAATAGATGTTTCTTCTATTTTGACCACCATCGGACGAAAAGCTTGGTGTTGGCAGTGCAGACATACACCTCGGTGCGGGCGCCTAGAAGAAGGGGTTCTGTTAAAGTCCGCATTCGATCATACTCTAGGGCGTTGCTGACGTTGCCCCGGGCCTAAAGTTTGTCGATGAAGAATAGGCCGATCGGAAGTTGACCAAGGCCAAGCTGACGGGAGCCGACCGATGGATGGTAAAACTCATATGATGGTTGCGATCGGCCCAGAGAAAAGCCAGTTGGCAGCAGACAAGGGGTAATGGCCGATAGGAATATGGCCTTAGACTCATTATTGTCCAAAGCGTTAAGTGGATCGAAGTTGGAAGGCATCTCGAATGATGATGCATCATTGTATGCAAACCAGAGAGTGGCCTCCTTGGTGAAACCGTAATAAAACCCCTTGAACCACTGACTGAGTCCAGCGGAGGTTATTTTGCCACCAGAAAGGGCCGATGCAGCTTCGCCCATGGAAATGCATCGGCGGTAAGTGGGATCCTGGTCTTCTGTGTAATTGGTTGGAAAGGATTGGTTGAGAAGAGAAGTCCCAAAGAAGGCCTTGGAGGTGTAGACGTTGAGCCAGAGTTGCACAAACCACCAAGGACCCCCGATATGGCCGATGGGCTGGCCGGCCGATAGCTTGGTTGCTACTTGGTGAAGCAGCTGATAGGTAGCGCCAAGGAGGAATTGCCCCAAGGGGATCTGTTTCCGATCAACTAGGCACTCTGCCAAACATTGCATGTTGATCGTTGGACCGAGGGTTGCGCCACCAAAAACAAACCGTTCCAGCCATAAGTTCGGAAAAGCAACATGTTCCCGGTCATCGACTGATCCAGTTCCTTTATTATGAATGGATATGTACCTAGACCAGCCACCGATGTTCTTCGCTTGGAGCCGATGAGCAGGCTTGAATCGGAGCTTGAAGGGGTCGATGTAGCTCGTCGTGTCAAGACAGGTGAGCATAGTCACATCCAGCAAGGTGGGGGTCATCGGCCCATGCCCGAACATAAAGGCGTTGAGGGCGTCAGACCAGAAGTATGAGGCCGATGCAAGCAGAGGTTCATTCCTTTCCATATCGGCCAAAGAGAGGTTAATGCAGTGGCCGATATGTGATTCTTCCCAGTAGGTTCTCTTCGCGGCCGATACTCTGATGTACCAATCCCTCCACCCAGGCAGCTTGCTCGGCCATGACCTAAAGCTATTGGTCCAGTCACTGACTAGCATGGCCGAGTTCTTGAAAGGGATGCGTTGGGTCTCGGCGCTTATGAAATCTGTGGGATTTTCGCAACCCATGGGGCCATGGTAGAAAAAGTTCAGGTAATCGGCGGCCGGGATCAGGATCTGGTCTCTAAGATGCTACAGTAAACAAGAACACGATGAAGAACAAGCGAAGAACATGGCGGATTGGGTGCATCTAGGCTACAAAATCGGGAAAAATAATCGGGCAGGAAGATTACCTCAGGGACTGCGGATGCTGATGCCATCGCGAGAGAGGAAGAAGATGCAGGAATCAACAGCCGAAGAAAAGGGCTACGTCGGTTTGTCTGGGTTCGCTGGAGCTTGTCGAAGTTTTGGGAGATGAAGCGGTGGTGCTCTGGTGATGTGAAAGCGTAAAAAAGGCTAGGGAGACGAAGCGTTTTATAGAGATATGATGACCGGGCGGGAATCGAGGCCGTTGGCACTGTTTCAAACAATTATGGCAAGTGGGCTACCTTGGGCCGCCTCGGTATGGAAGAAATCTGGAGGCCCAAAACGAAAAAATTTCGAAGTCCTATAGAAGAACTCCGAAATTGGGGGGCATGTGTTAACGCCAAAATTTGGTAAGGCCCTGTATCAGATTCGGTTAAGGGGAAAATTGCAATCAACTGGCGGAAATTGATCCAGAAGAGACCGATTCCGGAAGGGGGCCGTGAAGACCGTTGTATGGCAGTTATTTACTGTATATATTAATTAGGCAAGTGCTTATCTTTAGGAAACCTGACCTCGTGTCTGGTTGGGTCTTATTAGTGTTTTCTGTTATAATTAGGAAATCATGTACCGTGTTCAATAAGGACTCATGTAACTCGGGGTATAAATACGTGCACCCGAGGACCTTGTAAATCATCCACACAGATCAATCAAATTCGGCGCATCGCCACCCTTTCGACGGGTTCTTGCTTCTCGAGCCGGGCTGCATCGGTTAAGCGAAACCTCCTGCGAGAGGGTAAGTCTCGTCACTCCGGCTACCTATCGGCTAGGACTTCCTCGGTTAGGTCCGATATTCTAGTCGGGTTATGGTAGTCGGCTTACCACGATATATTTATTTTATCTATGGCTGCATCAGTTCAGTTTGATCTCATAGATTGATTAGGTATATCACATCACGCGTGCGTAGATCGCATCGGCTTACTGGGAGCAGTTTATCATCAGTTTGTGCTGCATCGGTTAGGTCCGACCTATTAAACTGCCAGTGATAAATCGTTCCTGCTAGGTTGATACCTTGTGCGCAAGCGTCTTATCGGGGTGTATAGCCGATAAGTTATCATATTTTACATCACAATCGCATCAGATCTATCGGCCTATCGAGACCTTGTTATCATCATCAGTCTATGCTGCAACGGTTGGGTCCGATCTACTAGACTGACGATAATAGCTCTGTTCTTAATAAGCCGATGGGTTTTATACGATGTTTTATCGGAGTGCCTAGCCGATAAGTTATCTCTTAAATACAGCCGATTATACTGCTTGCCTCATTATACATCCTTGTCTGCATTACTGTTACGATCGGCCAAGGGCTAGCCGATTGGTTTACTTTGCCGATCCAAGCGCAAGCTCAGTCAAGTTCCCGGGCATAATCAGTGCGCAAGGACCTGGGCACGGGCACGACCTCAGGTAAGGACCCGGACGCAAGCACGAACGGAGGACGAAGATCCCGGGCACGAGCGCGAGCAAGGGCCCGGGCGCGGGTGCGGGCAATATCTTTGCAGTGATAATAGTAATTTTTAATCATAATCGGTTAGAGTTTATTTAATCTATTTATCTATGCATCCTGCCTATTTACTTTATCAGTTTACAGCCGATTTTTGAGCATCTCTTCAATGATCGGCTAGTTTAATATTCGTTTATTATTATGCTATTACTCATGCCATCATCGGCTTACAGTCGATGTATAAGTGCTACAGTGCAAATCGGCCATCGGCCGATGAGATGAGTCCAAGCCGGCTTCCAGCCGATTGGCTCATGAATCTGACATCTTTTCTCCTTGTCAATTGCAGGGTCAAATTGACTGGCACGCCTACGAAGCTCAAGATTTTAGGACCTGCACTGGAGTGAAGCAAATCTCCCAGGCCTTCGCGTGTCTTCCAGACGCTGGACGGCCCCCAGCGGGTTTTCGGCGTCAACACGTACCGTATTGTCCTCTTTTATTGTCATGTAATAATGCTATGAACCTTTATAATAATTTTTAATGTGGTTGTTCAATTAATTTTGCAAACTTACTCTTACTAGTTGTTTTGACAATAAAAATTACGCTAAATTTCTATTTGCATGCAGGTATGGCATACCAGACACCGGAGCTGCTCGACCGGTGGCTCGACCGGTCCCACCGGTCTTACCTATCAGCCGTTGAGGGTGCCGAGCTGAGCACCTTCCGTCCACGGACTTCACGTCACCTCTTGCGTATAGACCCCTGGTTCCATGAGAGCTAAGAGTTGTACCAATATTTTTTTCCCAATATTTTTACATAACTATGTTTCGCAATATTGACTATGGTGCTATATTCTGGAGGTTGCGTGAGTCTGGATTTCTTCCGCTCTGCAGGCTAGTCGAGCCTGCACCGGACGAGAGGGACCCTGCAAGGCGGTGGGACGCTGACCGGTCACTTCAAGCAGCATTGGTGGATTGCTAGAGGCCGGAGATGCACACATTCCACCTACCGTGCGGTGAGATGGCTTCCACACTACAGGACGTGTCATACCTGCTGGGCCTTCCCCTCGCAGGGGATGCAGTGGGTTCGGTTGACGGGGCGCATGGATGGGCGCAAAACATCACTGCTCAGTTTGCTCACGTCTAGCGCCGGCCTGGACTTGGTGTGCTGAGTTCGCTACCGGCTCACACTACGAGCGGCCCCTCTCAGGCGTGGCTGCTACAGTTCACCGTAAGTCCCATATTTCTTAGATTTATAATCGCCCGATTTTTAAAGCAACAGTTGAACTAACAATAATCTTGCTTTGAGCCTGATCAGCTACACCCTGATATGGACGACTACTCGGTGCGACGGAGCTTGGAGGCGTACCTGCTCTGGCTGTTCGACTGGGTAATGTTTACCATCACGACGGGGCACACGGTGGACAAGGGACTGATCCACTACCTCCGTGCAATCGCCGACGGCGAGGACAGCTACGTACCGTAGTGGAGCTGAGGATTGCTGTGCTAGCGGCAACGTATCGTGGTCTTTGTGACGTGTGCACAAAGACCGATCCAGGTGCGATTATCACCGGTTGCCCTCTCCTTCTACAGCTATGAGCGGCCGAGTGGTTCGCGATAGGTCGCCCTATGATTCTGCACTCTCCCTACGAGGGAGGCCTAGGTGGCTTGTATGGGCAGTCGGCCGCGAACCGTCTGACTATGGGGACAGTCTGGTGTCGCCGTGAGGTACGTAACGTGAAATTCTAGGTTTACCACTTACGCGCAAACACTGACGTGTTCTTCCCTGTCCTATTTTGCAGCGTTGTTATGCCCATGCACAGGTTAGGAGGGCCTACTCCGACTTCGTGATGGAGTTCGACCGCCTGCAGCCCAGCGACATCGTCTAGGAGCCGTACAGTGCGCAGGCCATCACGGCCCGTGCACCGCTTGAACTCTCGGTTCTTTGCACGCACGACCAGGCGTACTGGATAACGACAATGCCAATGGTGTTTGACATCTTCATCGAGCCCTACTATCTACATCGCATGATACGACAATTCGCCTACGTCAGCTCTTCCCTGTGCCCGTGGAGCTGGTTGTCCCGCGTGACGTTCACCGGTTAGTTCAACTACGATCTTTGTTGAGTATTGCAACTCTTTTATGAAGTCTAATACATTCTCTGCAACTAGGTATACTCGTAGGGGACAGGCAGCCGGTACTCTGTGGGTTCCCCGATTGCGAGATACATGGATGACTGGTTGTTGGTGACGGAGGAGGTTATCAACGAGGTCCATCCACACACTGAGGCCGCCTACCTAGGATACCTCAGGTGGTACCAGCCCCACACCCGCAAACGCGTCACGTTCACCCCAACTGATCCATAGCCGCACGTCGCCGCTGTGACAGACGCGTATCCTACATACTGTGACCAAGACTACTTCCGCGCGGTGAGTCACGTTCTCTTTACACTTTGCTATTTCTTTGGTAGGTATCCACGCTTCTAACACACATTCACGTCACATTTGAAAAAGGTCGACGCAGCGTGATAGGTTCAGGCTGATGTGGACGTGGCGTTCGGACGGTTGGACGTTGGGATCGTGCTGAGTGCGAAGAAGCAGAGGATGACTTTCAGGAGGATCTGTAGGTCGATGCACACAGTGATTCGTGCACTCATTTATCATGCGGTCGACGCGGTTCCTCCCGTAGTTATACCTCAGCACCATCCACGGCGAGCTGGACAAGGAGTTCGCCCGCCTGCAGTAGGAGTGCACTAGCAGGGTTCCAGTCAGCCAGCTGGCCCCTCCAGAGGTAAATTCCGCTATCCATCGGTTCATACGATGTTTCCTTCTACCGACATGCACCGTTTTACATCAATATACTTCCGTGCAGCTTTCGTTACACCGTACCTCGATCCCTTGGGAGCTGGCACGTCCACGTAGGGAGCGTACCACATACGTCCGCACGCACAGCAGGGCATGACCACTGCCCCTAGGGCCACTACAAGAGGTCCTTCGGGTTAGATGCACGGTGCAAAGTTTCCTTTTGCCTTGCAAAATTCCGGTTTGCAATTATCAATAATTTTTTGCACAGGGTTCCACTCTACACCACCGGGGATGTTTGTTGGCACTGGCTCCTCCGTACAGGGCACACACGGCAGCGGTTGGGCACCAGATCCTTTCGAGGGCGACGACTTGGAGGACACGGAGATTCAGGAGTTACTAGGTTCCTCACAGCTTGGAGGAGCTCTGCCACCGCAGACACAGGACCCGCTAGCTGCCACACCCGTGCACGCGAGCCTCGCTGCCAGTGTCATACCACCAGACCGCCTCACCTACTCCCAGGGCCACGTGCGAGCACAGGGTAGGAAGACAAAGAGGGCTAGAGGTCATGGCCAGGGCCCGTAGTACGTTGTACCAGTAGTAGTTAGCCTGTTGTACATATGTTATATCTTTTGTAGTCATATTTTATTAATCCTACGCTTACTGCAGAAACCTCTTTCCTTCGTTTACGCTCGTCGGTGCAACGATGTACTTCTCAGGGTCTACGTTTTTGATGAAATTGATCAAAAACCGTGAATATTCGAGTTTCAACTTCACGACGAAAGTAGATTCCGAGCGATGAAAACCAAGCGCACGTTAATTACTTACAAATGTAATGAAATTATTCATTCAACATGTACAAATGGCACATGAAACGTTTCTAGTTATCATTATTACATGCCTTAGGGTATTTCAAACAAACATCCGACTAGATATGCAACTACTGTGTACAGCGTGAGTACTTTCCCTTCCTCGCCGCCTCCGGCCCAGCTTGCTTTGTACGTAGTGCCCTCTCCCGCTTCCTTTCCCTGTCTGCCTCTCGGGTTTCCTTCTCCTGCCGCTCCTTCTCCTCCTTCCTCTTTTGCTCAACCTCCCACTCTGCTTTCGCTGCCCAAAGATGTTCGAGACGCTCTCTATGCCATTCTTGTGACCTACGAAGAAACTTTGCGTCCTCTGGATGGATCTTCGTATCTATCCACTGCACCAAGTCGCACAGAGGTGGAGGAGGCTTCGGCGTCTTCACATATGCAAATTTGTTAGCTCAAAGGTTAAAATATTTCGTACTACAAGAGAATTCGTATTACCTCCACCGGTTTCTTCGACTTCCCTTTCTTCCCTTGCAGCTTGGCCTTCTCCGGGGAGTACGCGTAATTAGCACACATCCAATACCTTTGCCGGTATGTGTGATCCTTCTCACTTATTGCAACTTTGCAATTATCTCCACACCAACACATCGGCGGAGGCATGCCGATTGGAGGTCGTTGACGACTGGACATACCGAACGCATCCATAACAATCTACATTATAACCAAATAAATATAAGTTATAACTCGCTAGGCCAAATATACTCTATACAACTACATACCTAAGGTATACTACACATGACTACAAAAAATGAAATATCATCGTCCACATTTCTATCTCCCTAGCATTTCTCGAACTAGGGTTACTCATCTAGCAAAAATAAACCTAACTTCTCTCACCCGGACTATCAATGCCCTTAGCCGTTAAGCTCAACTACGATAAGTCTACACCCTGTGGACCATACCTAACATTCTCTTGCCCGTGAAATAACTAGTACAATACTACACATACTACATCACTTGATGAATACAGATGAAAATTGCAAAGGGACAAAATTTTACCTACACACAAATCCGCAAACCAGCAGGGCTTCTCTGCTTTTCTTCGCCTCATCTCTCAGCTCTCTTCTTTTTTCTGGTATTTTTGAGAAATTCATGAATTTTTTGGAGGCTAGGAGGGGGTTTTATACCAAGCCACCAAAAAATCGCCCTAGTGAGGGGTGTTTTTTCCTTTTGCAAACGACACCCTGTCTCAGCAGCCAGGCAGCCGCCATTTATGCAGCGGCCCCCTGGAAGGGCAAAAACCGCCCTCCCAGAGGGCGGCAAGGGGATGCCTTGATCCTATACAAAATTGGGCTCTTGCGAATTCCTACTTTGTTTGAAGTAGGCCGCCTGCAAAATGGCCGATTGCGGCCCCTGGCCGAGAAAAAACCGCCATATCAGAGGGCAGCTAGGGGGCCTCGTGCAAAATTGCAAACAATCGTTGGCCGGGCCGCGGTTGACGATCGTCTGTCATGTCATTCAAAACGTCCTCTAGGAGTATATTTTTGTAAAATTTCGAAACAAAAACATACTTTTGTAAATATTTTTTTAAAAAAAATATATAAATAAAAAAATTCCAAACATGGGTGGATGCACAGTAGCAAAAGCCCACGCGGCCCGTTGGCCTCCGCGTGTCACCGCGGCCCGACTGGGCCGTCCAGGCCTCATCTGTACTGGGCCGCCTCCGCCTCCTTGTAACCCAACCAACCCGGCGACACAGGCGCCAGATCCGACGGTCACGAGGGGCCCGACTCAATCCAACGGCTCCAGATCACCTGCAGTCCCACCCACTCCTCTCTCTCTCTCCTCGCCACCGAACAAAACCGTTAACTAATGCCGCGATGGGGGAGGGGAGGAGAGGGGAAAGGAAGGGGAAAACACAAAACCCTCGCCACCTCCGACCTCCGGAGCGGCCGGCCGGCGATGGCTGCGGCGACGGGATGCGGCGGAGGGGACGGGTACTGCGAGCTCCGTGACGTGAGGGTCGAATTGGACCTGAGGAAGGTTAGAGGCGGCGGGGAAGGTGGAGAGGGCGGGGGCGGAGGGTTTACCGTCTGCTTCTGGCTCTACCTCTCCGGCTCCGCGAGGCCTTCCTCTGTCATCCTTCATCAGGTCGGATTCCTCTTTGTATTTACATCGCTTGATGATCTTAACAAGGTTTGGAAACCCATTTCGGGTTTTTGGTTGATTTGGGGACTGATTTCGGAGGGTGGGTGGTGGGGAGGAGCGAGCAAGCGTGTGTTGTGTTGAACTGATTGGATTTCTCGACTGTGCAGATAGCGGAAGGGGGTGGAGAGAAGGTGCCATTTCTTGCATTGGGTGAAGGAAATAAACTGATTCTCTTCCCATTGCTGGGGTTTCACACAGAAGCCCCTACTCCTGCTTGTTCCTACCCATGGGCTGATGTAACGAATCTAACTGACGTTAATGAATATCCTCTTGATAATTGGTTCCATGTCGGATGTGAGGTATGCTCCAAAGTCCAAACATGAATGCTACAATATGCATTTTCGCCATGTAGAACATATTTGCTTTGGTTGACCGGCGAGAAAGTACGTAGAAGTATATGTCTGATATTTTCCCGCACTTTTATTTCTTTTACACCTTTTTTTTCAGTCAGAGGTGATATCTACAGCATGTGTAAGCACTTGCCTTTTTTATTGAGAGCAATCGAGTTGTTAATAGTTGTTTGCACCTTTGCCAGGTTACTGAAAATATTATGCGTCTTCATATTGATGGTGACCTAGTTGCCGAAGCTCATCTTGATCCTCTATACAACGAACCAGGCAATCAGGATGATGCAAACCAAATTAACTTACTAGGAAGCGAGGACAAGCTCGAAGGATATGTATATAATATGGAGTTGTCATCTATGCTAGGAACCATACAGCAACAATATGCAAAGGTGATGCAGCTTAGGAAATACCATGTATTTCTCATTTCTCTGTGGAGGTGCATCCTTTGTAATATTTTCTCATTGAATTGCAGAACCCACCATTTAAGTTATCTATTGACTACTCATGCTCTGATGGAATCGAGGAGGGTGATGATGGTATCTGGAATATTGTGGGTGGGAAGGTAAACTAGATTCTTCTTCTGCCAGGAAAAACAAAATATGTATTTATTGTAAATATTTTATAAGAATACTAAATTTAGCCTGAGCAATTTAATGAGGCTAAAAATAATTGCAAAATTTAGCCTGAGCTATTGCAGTTAAGATGGAAAAAAAACTAAGTTATAATTGATTCTTCTATGTAGAAGACATGCTAAATATAAGTAACCGTGGACCATATATCCTTATTTGAGATTAATTGATGCAGGCCTCTTGCCGGAGGAACTTCATTTTGGAAGTAGTACTAGTAGATGCATTTGGTGAAGCAGTGAAGGATAAAGAGGTTTTCTATTTGCTCTTTTTAGTTCTTCTTACATTCAATGGGCACCCTTCTGTATTTGTTTGCATATTATTCTGATATTTATTCATCTTCCAGATTGTTGCTTCACTTGTTTATGCTGACAATGGAGCATTAGTTGAAAAATCAAGGGATGATTCAGAACCTCCCTTGCTAATTAGTTGTGATGGACTTGAATACCCAGCTGTAAGCAGGCCTCTGTCAATTATTCGTGGGCGTGCACTATTTAAACTCAAGATTTCTCAGGTGGGTTTTTGGAGATGCTATTATTTTGTTACATGTATTACTTCAATTTGCATAGATAAAACATAGCATTGTTTTGGGCTATCTGCATTCCCCCAAATTTGCAGTACACAGTAAATATCTTCCATTGACTGAGATCAATAAAGCTTCCATTATCTAAAAATATAGTAAATATCTTCCATGTTTAGCTGGTGAAACTTGGAAGCATAGTTTTAAATGGTGGTCCGCAGCAGCACTATATAGTCGTAGAGACTGTAGTTACTGCATCACGGCTATTATGGTATGTATGTGCACTCGTGGCATTGAAGCAGGGTGGCAATTCATCTGTACAAAGACATTAATTATCCATGTTGAGTAAACTCTTTACTACGGCTTGTTTCTGTGCCGTGTTTCAGGTAGCTCATTTAATGACTTCCAGTACAGCTTCACCACAGAGCGCAATCTAAAACACCACGAATATAAATATCTCTAATATTTGCAGCTGTTACATTTTTAAGTTATAGTCCTCAAACAACATACCATCTGTTTGTTGCAGCTATCTTCTAAATGTGACAATAAGCTCTTCCGTATTTATTTCTCTACACTTGACATGAAAAGATATCCCTTTTTGGAGGCATATTCCAAACCCATCCGTTGTATATCTCGAAACCGCACCAACCGCCCATTGGGTTCTGGAAAGCAGATAGGCTCTGCATCGATGGATGAAATTCAATCAATCAATAATGGTGAAGGGTTTGGTCATAATGGAAAATCAAATGGTCGCTTACAGACACACGACCCAAGTTCAGTGGTATATTTCCATCCGTCCAAGTTCTCCAAGATAGAAGGTGATGTACACAAAATAGCATCACAGGTAATGGATAGGTTAGACTTCAGTACCTGTCATGTTTTGCTTAATCTGTGACTCCTCGATTACCTTATTATGTGTTGTATTGACAGAATAAGCAAGCAAGAAAGATGGTGCTAGACAAAGGAGCGCAGGATGTCATGGGGTCCGATTATACAGCATCAGACTCCGACAGCATGGATGTAGGAAGTTCTTGGAGTGGATCAGATGGAGATGAAGTTGAATCCTTTTCGGACGCTGAGATTTTCAGATATTGTTTAGATGGCACATATGAGCGGTCAAAGTTTCTAAGAAGTGCAGCTCCTTCTGTCAACGAAGATGACTTGGTCAAACTTGCAAATCAGGTCTCTTTGTATAGTGGATGCACCCATCACAGGTAACTGTTAGGTTCTGAATTTTATTAGAGGATTCACTATCTCCTTTTATTAACATTGATATGCGATTCTTCTGTCCATTCAAGAAACCAAATATTAATGTCGAAACAACTGCTCCAAGAGGGTGCTGACACTTGGAGTATAATCTCAAAGAACAATGAACGTGCTCTTTGGTCATCTGCAGTTCATGAAATCAAAGCAAAATTTATGGATATCGTCCATCCTTCCAACAGGGGTTTGTCAGAGCAGGTAAAACTATTTACTTGAATATTAAGTCTTAATTCTTGCCATAAATCTCTAAGGTGACACGTGTGAATAGCACAAGAAATAGATGTTTAATTTCACACAATGTACAATTCAGGATTTTGAGGTTTTAAGAGGAATCGCTGGTTGTGGTGATGACATTGGAAGAGGAGAATTTGATAAGCTATGGTCCTGGCTATACCCAGTTGCTGCTGCTTTGTCAGAAGACAAAATAAACAGGCTGTGGGATTGCACAACACATAGATGGATAGAGGGATTGATTACATTAGAGGAAGCTGAGAATGCGCTTAGAAGTTCCAGGGAACTGCTTAAGAAGCCAGGAACATTTGTCCTTAGATTTCCTACTACCCGAAGCTGGCCACATCCAGATGCTGGTAGCCTTGTTGTTACCTATATCGCCTCTGATAACTCAATTCATCATAGACTTCTCTCTGTTGATGTCAGGTGAGCTTCAATTTGCACTCATCCTGTCTTTACTGTGAGGTTGCTAAATCCTATTCTTTTTTTAGTGGATACAGTGATGCTAGGTCTGGCAACCTACAAGATTTGCTGCTGAAGGAGCCCGAATTATCCCATCTGGGCAGGCAAGCACATTATATTTGATCCAAACCTCTTAGAATTGTTTAAGCCGCTGTAGTTTTCATTACAACTCCATTTGATTGCAGGGTTGATCGCCTGCCAACCTCTATGCACAGCTGACAAAAGAAATGTTTTGCCTCATATATGAGGGTCAATCGAGCAACTCAAACCCCATCACCAGCAAAACTATGAATACAAGAACCAGTTGCATGCTAGTGAACTTGTAGCCCTGTACAGTTTGTACTGCTTTATAGCTGGAAGAGATGGTAGACTAATAGTGAACCTGTTGCCATGTACATTTTAGTTTTTAGTTGTTTTAGAGGAAGCCATGTATATTTTGGTTGTCATGTATTGGGCCTGATACTTTTGCTGGGGTTTGGGATGGGAATTGCCTGTTCCACCAGCCTCATCCAAGAATGTCACTGGATCTCTTTGGATGGGCTGGAATTTTAGTGCAAATTCTAGGCCCATACATGAATGTGCCAGGATTTCGGCCCATCCATCCAGAGGCCCATTAAAACAAAGGAAGCCCGGAGGATTTTGTAGCTATTATCAAATTCAAAGGCCGCATCATGTAACAAAATATTCCAAACGGACCACCATGCCTCAACTCTTAAAACACCTTCCTGCTCTGAATTACCAAACCATTCCTCTGATCACTTTAACGTGTCACATGTCTTAATGGCTCAATAATCAATAGTATGATCATATATATGCTTGATAGTGTGACATGCGATCAATTTTTACATCGGTGAAAGTGGTGGAAAAAAAAGAAGAGAAACAAATCAACCTCAGATTACAAGTGCATCCCGTGATGCTGTCGCTAGTGTACACTTAAAATTACACAGAATGATATGTTGCCTATCATTCTTTCCTCCATTAGCCTTATTCTCCAGAACCCAATTCAATCTGCAACGAAGCTCAGGCAGATGGTGAACCAACCATGCAGGGACGCACGCCTAAACAAACTGTGCATATACATCCACTGACTATAGTTCTGGCCATCATCATCATCTTCATCTCGCCAAGAAATGCGACAAGAGTTGAAAAGAGGCTACTGGCAATGCAGCATTGCAGCTACTATGATCCACACTCACTTCGGTTACTGAATGGCGACCTGTCTGCTCCCCTCTCAATGGCGTCTCTCCACAACCGATACCGGATACCCAGCTTGTCGTACGACACCGGCCAGTTCCAGACATTGGCGCCATTGATCATCCGTTCTTGCTGTCCGAGCACGAGCCGTAGATCCTCATTCAAGACCTGCAGAAAGATCATACAGGATTGCTATAAATGTTTTGTACATAACGGTATGCGAAACAAGGGTAACTGCATACTATAGTCAGATGCAATCTGAGATGAGATGGTGATCAGTTACTATGAGGTTGCTCTGAAAATTTTGACTTGCCTTCTCAGCAAAATGTGACCATAGTATGTGCATGAAAGGGACGTGCTTGAGCCAGGGAGCGAAGTCAAGGGACATCCGGTAGAGCAGCCTGGTTTTATTCCTAGAGGAGGGCAAGCAGATATGGAGTTGGTGGAGATGCGTTGAACATTGTTTGGTGCTCTTCCCCTCTAGTTTTCCAGGCTTTGAGATGCCAATGGTTGACAGCACCATGCATGGCGGTCGAAACTCCATGTCGATCGGGTATGGATCCCAGTACCCTTGGAGCCCAGATGAAGGTGTCAAGAACTTCACCAAGCTGGGAAATGAACATAGCATCAGCATGATGATTTCTGAAGACATAGTTTCCACATGTTTGTGAAAATATTTGATCACTGCCAGTTTTCTTCAGTGGGTTGAAAATTATGTAAATACCTTGGAACACTCCAACCCTTGGCAAAGGTGGACGTATGCGTAAAAGGAGCATGAGCAAGATCTAACAGATTGTCCAGAAGAAGTCCATGCTCCACAGGTAGCTCCATCACAATCTGTTGATGATCAAGAGAAACTATATTACTTTTCAGTCCAGTTGAAAACTTGAAAAAAAAACAGGACATTCCACCATAGTATGGTTTCTGCAGCATGACATGATTTCCTTTTACCTCTGCATGAATTGTAAATCCTGAAGGAGGCAGCAGAGAAGGGATAGTCGACTTTGGTGGGTCATCACCAGGCCAGATCCAAACCATTCCTTCTTGCTCAAAGCATGGCAATGACCGGATCCGCACATTGAGCATCTTTGTGGATGGCATTTTCTCACATTTTCCGTCAGTTGAATACTCCCACCCTGAATGTTATAGAAAAAAAGAAAAATCTGAAATACTACTTACGCAACACTTTTCTCTATTGGCAACACTAATATCATCTGAAGACTTCAAAAATAAATGCAGAAGCATGCCTAAATGAACGTTCATGTAAAGCTTTCTTTTCTTACCATGATAAGGGCACTGGATTCTACCCTCATTAACTGAGCCAAGATGAAGAGGGCAAGCTCTGTGAGCACATGTGTTCTGAACACATCCAGGTCTCCCATCTTTTCCTCGGAAAATTACCCACTGCTCCTCAAAACAGTCTATTGGTACCTGAGAATGCACAGACCACATCAAATACATATAAGTGTCTTCGACCGGTAGTTCTG
This sequence comes from Oryza meyeriana var. granulata, assembly GCA_003991445.1. NCBI lineage: Eukaryota > Viridiplantae > Streptophyta > Magnoliopsida > Poales > Poaceae > Oryza > Oryza meyeriana. The sequence goes on along the minus strand of RYFJ01000040.1, from coordinate 178,080 downwards.
ACCTCGTAAAAAAAAAAGCCTAAATCACTCATTGCTTTACCATTGTATCGTCTTTCAGGTCACTGGAGAAGGCAACTGGGTACCAGAAGTTTTTTAGACTGGGATTGTATGGCTGCACTGGACCAGATACGTTCAGACTTCGACGAGGAGGTTTCTTGTTTACAACATGGGCCGCTGATGACGTGCTTGGAGCAAGTGAAGTGCACTCTGCTGTAGATGCACTAGAGCTTCCATCTTGCAACAACCTGTCATTGACCAGGGTCTCCATTTGTGCTAACTTATCAAGCGCAGATGATACTCTAGCTTCCGATAAATGAACCTGGATCAGATACATAAAACATCAGAATCCAGATGACATTGAAGGGTTTTCATTTGGCTCCTGAAAATAGCAAACCTGATTGTGAGCTTTTGCCAATTCTTCCTGTAACTCTGCAAGCTCTTTCCTCAAGGTTCCAATTGACTTGAACTCTCTTGCTAGAGGATTGAGAACCTCTACCACCTGCAATTCAGTATTAACAATTCATGGAAATTAACCTATGTTAATCGTCCAGAACTTCAACCTCAAGCATTATTTAGTATCCAGTCAAAAATTGGAGCTCATGATCAGTAAAATTCAGACTGAAAAGTGTGACCTTTTCTCTGAACTTGCTACTTGGAAAATGTTACCTACCTTGTTGTGAAGAACCATGATGGTGAGGAGGTCCTGCCGCGCCCTCCAATCGCAGTACTGGATGTCGAATCGGACCACCTCGAGAGCCTGGTTGACATCTAAGAACTTGCCTTTTGCAATGGGAACCCTTGGCCCGGGGTCATCGACATGGAACAAGGCTTCCCATGTGTTGCTCTTTGCATACTCAGCTCCATCGTCACCGAGCACTGCATACACCTTGATTCCTCCATATCTACCAACACCCTGCATAGTTTCCCTCAGAATGGTCACCATCAATTCATCAAACATTTTTTCCTTGAAAGACAGACTTGCAAACAAGTTCCTTTTTATATAAAAAAACATAGAATATATTGCCTGAACAAAAACATCAAGTATTGCAAAGAATTCAAGCAGGAGAACTGAAATGGTCACTCGTTCAATCCATTGAACAGCTCAAACGTCCAGTGTTCTATTGTTCATCAAGAAAATATGGGTCTGAAGAATCACAAAACCTTGAAACCATATAATATACTCTAAACAAAAACATTAATAAGTATCGCAAAGAATCCAACCAAAAGAACAGAAATGGTCACTCCATTACACTGCTCAAACATTCAGTTTTCTATTGTTCATCAAGAAATGACCATTTTAACTGAAAATCTAAGCAAGAAACAAGATTTCTCCATCGCCAAAGAACCAAAAAACAGATTCAAGGACTAAAAAGAACTCACCTTTCTTGAGCAACACCTGAATGAAGGCTTGATGAGCAAGTGCGGCAGCAAAGACAGGGATGCCACAGTGGTCATGGAGATTGGGCGCCGCTGCGATCAAGCAGTGCAACGGAAAAACAAAAATAAAAACGCAGAAATACCCATATTTTTCTCCGACAAGGTGGTTTTGTCTTTTTTTTTTCCCCCGAGAGATATTTCGAAATCTCTAATCCGGAAACGCAATCTGGGCCACGCGACGTGGCGCGCCTCTCGCCGCGCGCTCCTTATCCCACCCGTCGCGACGCCCCTGGCCCCTTATCTGCTCGCGACTCACCCGCGCGTACACGTGGCAGCCAGAGAACATCTCAGCCGTTGATCCCACTTCGGTCGAGCTCCCCGCCGTCCGATGCAAGGCCAGTGGCTGCCCCGCCGGTTACAGTAATTTTTTTTAATGCAGATTCGAGAGCTTTGGAAATGGAAATTTGGCGAACTTCGTTGAAATTTCTGCCCAGTTTGGAAGTTCTCTGCTCGGATTGTTCAGTTTTGAATTTGTTCGCACCTTCATTTTCATCAAATTTACAAAGTACACATTTTTTTCTGGGTTACATTGACACGTGGCATGCTAATGGAGCTCGCTTAAGTGAGATCGTACAAATACCTGTATTTTTTAAGGTATAGGCAAAATATTTTTCGCGGCCGAGGTGGCCCTGTAGATAAGAGGCGGAAGCTGCCCGCGATCTCCACGAGCCTTCCACGTGCTGCCACGTGGGATCCCTTGCGAGGCTCGAGCTCTGACGTGGCGGCCTCGACAGCCAAGCGTTGGGCTAGTTGTACTTGCATGACGGGGTCCACGTCGTCTACTGTACTTGCACGGTTGCATGGCTGAAATGCTGCTTGGGATGGAAATTATCAAACCGGTCCTTCCAATTTGGTATAGTATTACATAAAGTACAGTGCATTGAGTAGAATTAAGAGGCAATTTTTCGTTCTTCGTTTTTTTTTGTTGTTTTGCTTGGCTGGAGTGGCTATTTTTTTTCCAGTGACATCTATGTCACACATTCACATTATACGTATATTCTTACACAAAAACATCTTTTAATATACTAAGGTTAACGACAAATTTCAATAATTTCCTAAGGAGATCATGTTGCCCATCATTTGTCAAGAAAAAGAAAAGAAGGGAAAAGTGTTATTCCCATTTGCATTTGTGAGGTAATAACTCCTTCAAAACACAAGAGTTTTGTAGTATTTAATTCATTTTTTTCTGAAATCTCTCTATTTCAAAGGATGCCTGAAACTATGTCAAATTTTTGTTGAGAAGTGCGCGGAGGGAGCAGGGAGATACTACAAGTGACAAGATATTTGTGGGCTTTTCCATGGTTTCCTCCCACTCATTCAATCACTGCTACTAGTTCAAAATAAAACCAAAAACTATCGCATATTCGCATTGCATATTTGCATTCGAATTTCCTGAAATGTTTACTGTTTGGCCCTTATAGAAAATTAATTTCAAAAATGGACTGGGAGCTCAGCGACATGCCCGACGGCGCTGAGCCCCCGCAGGTCAGTGTTAGGAATCCTGGCGCTGAGCCCCTTGCCCCCCGTGGCTAGGGGGACTAGCTAGAAGCCGACGTGGTAGGAGGTCAACGCCGCCCGCATCAACGCTGACCTCCCCGACCTCAACGCCAACAGGTCTGGCGCTGAGGTCAAGCACTTAACCCCGGTCGCTGCCCGGCCCCCTCATCCCTTCCTTTTCTTTCTCTTCTTCCTCCAGTGCTCAGTCGCCCGACTCTCTCTCTTCTTCTCTCTAATCTCTTCAAATCTTCACAAAAGCGAAGCTCTTTGGAGGAGAACGAAGGGAAAGGTAAACTCCCCCAAATCCCTCTCCTTCCCCCTTTTATTTTACCAATTTGATGAATGTAGGCGAAACTAGTTTCCAATTTGTGCCAAAATATTGCAATTTAATTGGTATAGTTTGAATAGATGTATTGAATAATATTGTATGACAATATATGAATGCAATGTAGTTGTTGGAGGTGGACTAGATGTACTTTTTTATAGGTTGTTTAATTGGAGGATAATAGTGTGGTCTTTTTTTAAGGTGTTTATTTTTTATTATGTGACAATATAATTTTCGTGGAATAGAAGAGGTGGAATAGACGAAATGTATAATATTGTATAACATATTATGTTGTCCAAGAGTGGATTTAGCTGAAAATAGAATTCCATATGTAGTTTTACTACCATATTCTAGTTGTTGTATTATATATATATATATGTATATATATATATGTATATATATGTGTGTGTGTGTGTGTGTGTGTGTGTTTGTGTGTTGTTTCATATTTCCAGTTAAATATACTAACTAGTTGTTTCTTAAATTTTTTTTTGGCCATACACTATAGATGGATAAAGTGGTCCATGTGCATTACGGTGGTAGTGTGACCGAGTTAAGTAACGGTGGTAGCCATTTTGAGGGAATGACCGTTAAGTCGATTGTATTTCTCGGTAGGCCTACTTTTGAGGAGCATGTGTCCTGGATGAAGGAGGTGTGGGGTGGAGACATGAGCCGTTAGTTGTACAAGATAGATATGATGTGGGAGCCAGGCCAATATCACATAAACACATGTTAGAGTTAAACGGGAAGATTGATGGAGACGAGGTGCCCAATCTTTCTATGAGACTAATAGCTATCGATTTGTTGGTGGAGATGACCCTAGCAATCCGACTACAAACGCACGACATCGCTTGCACCTTAGCAATTGCTGAACCAACTCCGAGATGTTATTGACCTCGCTGGCGGCGCGATCAACCTGAACACGAAGTTCAATTCCTGCAAGCAATCGAAGAACTAGCAAGAATAGGACGTAGGCAATCTGATATTGGAATATGAATGAAACATAAATTGTATGGCGAATCACAAAGTTGGGATCCCAAAGCTGTCTTGACAGGTGGTCGTCCGACACAACTGAAGAACAGAAGTTTGCACAAAGGCTAAACCTAAACTCAACGAAATCCAAGTCCTAGAAAGGGAGCGGTGGCTCCTAAATAGGGAGACGACGAGGGGGGGAGTCTCACACGCACGCCTAGGGTTACAAGGCCCATGGACCCAAGTGGGGATGGCGTAGCACCCGTTTGACTCGGACTCAGGAACCAACGTGGATTATTTTGATGATTGCGGCCGGCTTGGATGGAATTTGAAGATGGGTCTGTTGGAAAGTAGACTTTATAAGCTTTCCATGAAGTACAAGAACATCCCAAATGGAGTCTGTATGAGGAAGTTATGCCCGTTTGAACTTGGTACCATCGCAGCAGTTCGAATCTGATTCCAGAACGAGTCCATCTCAAATTCTTGCTTGACTTGGTCCCTTTCCTTCATCCTTTCCCAGATTTCTAATCACAATTACATCATTTGCATTAGGTAGCGGACTATTCTTAATAATTGAACCTAGAAATGAATTCACCTGGTGATTAAGTTGACGAGCATGAGCTCGAGTAAGTGGTCCTTGTTGTGGATGAGGTGTTTCCATGGAAGGGATGTCCTCATCAGAGGTGGAATGGTCAGCATATGTTGAGATGGTTATGGGGTCACAATTCAAGTCGTTGGAAGTTGTTGCTTTAAAAGGGCATGAGACGGAATACAACGAGTCCCTAGACCTTAATCAATCTCCGTGTGTGGATTCCCCTTTCTTCTATCATGAGCCAATGAATGTACTGATGGAGGACGATATCGAGATGAAGAATGCGTCAGTTGGGACGATGCCAAATGAGGCAATCTTCCCATATAGTCAACAAATTGGTGGTTGTACATCAAACTCTGTAGATGCGAAACGGGATAATGAACAGGTTGAGGACAGTGAACAATCAGCTGAGCACAAGCATATGACAGACGGTCAGATAGCTTCTGGCGTGCGAGACTTGTTGCGAGAAGGTATTTATACTCGCAGTGAGTGTGAGGAGACATTCGAAAATCTTGGGTTACCCCCCTCTTTATTAGACAAACCATCCGGCAATGAGTCCAACTATGAGGATGAATATGCCTCTGACTCAGAGGATGATCGTCCGGTTGGTGCGATGTCACATGAAGAAAGAATGGAGCTTGAAAAATTCGTTGGTCACAATCCAGCAATAGTTCAGTTTGAGGATCTCAGCAACGCAGATCAAGCAATTGCGGATGGTGGACTAGAGTATTACGGTGGCATTGATGCGATGGAAGAAGAGCCTAGGAAGGGGCTAGAATTCCAATGTATGGATGAGTTGAAGATATGGCTGCAACAATACTCTATCCGTGTGCATCGTCCATTCTAGGTGAAGCACTCAAATGTGGCAGTGAGGTACACAGTGGCTTGCATAGATGAATCGTGCAAATGGGAGATCCGCGCACGGAAGAGCATTGGCGATAGATGGAAGATATCCGAGTTAAGCGAGGAGCACTCATGTTGTAGCGCAGAGGCATCGGGAAAGCACTTGCAGCTGACATCTCGTTTCATTGGCAATAGGTTACAGCCTTTTTTTTGGGGTGAACCAACAATTTCTATCAGCGTAGTGGTAGAGGCCATACAGTTTATTTTCCGCTACCATCTGTCGTATGGCAAAGCCTGACAGGCAAAGCAAGTGGCTATGAAAGTTATATACGAGGAATGGGATAAGGCTTACATCCGGTTGCCTACATTATTCAATGCCATCAAGAGTAAGAACCCTTCAATGTACTATATAGTGGAGCCTCATCCCGAGAAGTCCATGCGGGTGAATGGTGCAGCAAGACATGTTTTTTGCCGTACTTTATGGATTTTTGGTCAATGCACGGAAGCCTTCAAGCATTTACGGCCTGTGCTTGCAATAGATGGGGCATTCCTAATTGGAAAGTTCAAGGGCACTTTGTTAACTGCGATAGGGATCGATGCAGGTTACCAGTTAGTTCCCTTGGCCTTTGCTCTAGTTGAGAAGGAGAATACTTCAAATTGGGAGTGGTTTATCCGTACTTTTAGGTGGCGTCTGATGGGCCCTAACAAGAAGGTTTGCATAATTTCTGATAGATATCCTAGCATTCTCAACTCGATTGATAATCACATTCCCGGGCACCTTCCAATCCATCATAGATGGTACATGTGGCATTTCTGTGCTTACTTCTACTTCGCAGGGGCTACCCAAGATCAGATGAAGGAGGTAAAATGCATAATCTAGATTAACGAGAAACCTGTTTTCCTTGCTGAGACAAGACGACTGATGACCCTTCTTGAAGACCGTCCTAGGAAGTGGTTGGATGACCATATGGCAAACAAGCAAAAATGGTCAAGGGCTTTCGATCATGAATGGCGTAGGTACAGCTTCATGACAAGTAATTTTGCAGAAAGTTTCAACAATGTGCATAGGGGTATTCGGAAGTTGCCCGTGACTGCAATTGTATCATATACATTCAGCAAGTTGAACACTTGGTTTGTAGATAGACATAAGGAAGCTTCGGAGCAAGTTTGTACCAACATGCGTTGGCCGAAGAGAGTGAAGGACAAACTCGACAAGGAGATGAGGAAAACATCGGGGCAAAGGGCGACTTGCTTTGACTTCGAGGCAATAAAGTATGAGGTCACTGAACAAGGCAGGGTGACTACCGCAGGGGTTCAATGGGGAGGTCGGCACTACTGTGTTGTTGGGAGGGATAACCATGTACTTACCAGCGTCCAATTCTTTATCACATGCCTTGTTCACACATGATCACCGTCTGTAGACTTCGAGGTGTAAATGTTGAGGCACCGCCGCGTATGTGTTATGAGTTGTCAAATGAAGCCTTATGGAACACATATTCACTAAAATTCGAGCCGTACCTAGATCCTTCGTAGTAGCCAACATACGAGGGCAAGTCGTTCGTTCCGGATACTTTAATGATGATTAAAGGTCGTGGAAGAAGGTCAAAGAGGTTCAAGAATGACATGGATATAGCCTTCTCGGGCAATGCACGTAAGGAAAGGCTGAATAATCTTAACTCAGAACGTCCAATACCGAACCGTTGTTCACTATGCCATTAGGAAGGTCACAAGAAATCTACATGCCCACGGCGTACGGACCAGCCACGTAAGCGGCCTTGTGCTATGCCTACCGTTGAGCGGCGTTGTGAGGTTGTTAATTTAATAGTTTTCGTATTACACTTCGATAGTTCGATATTTGCATATTTTATTCATGAACTTATAATTACACTTCGATAGTTCCATATTTGCATATTTTATTTATGAACTTGTAATTACACTTCGATAGTTCCATATTTGGATATTTTATTTATGAACATGTATTTACTTCGATAGTTCCATATTTACCTATTTTGTTCTCTGTGGATTAATAACCCTAGTAATTTCATATTTGCAGGATGGCACACCCGCTAGGCCTCGACCCCTACTATGAGGCGACCCATCGGGCACCCAAGATAGCGGCCGAAGAGGTGACATCCTACTTTCTGCAGCCTACTATCTGTTTGGCTACACACCCCCGTGTGCAGACACTGACAAATTCTTTTAAACCGTTTCAGCCTCTTAGAGTGCTGAGAGTACGTGGCCACACCCCGGTGATGCCTTTCGACAACCGGTACATCCCGCTACTCAAGCGGGCCAATCTTCTGTGCTTCATCACGGTAGTGCAGAGGGGGATGCCAGTCTTCAACGCTCCAGCACTGACCGTACTAATCGATCGTTGGCGGCCTGAGACACACACCTTTCACCTGCTGTCTGGAGAGATGACTATCACCCTTGAGGACATCGCCAAGATTTTGGGCCGCCCGATCAAGGGCAATCCAGTGACAGGTAGCACGGCATCCGGAGGTTGGAGAGCACAAGTGGAGGAGTTGCAGGGAGAAGCGCATCCTTTACCTCCGGAGGGACAGAAGCAAACCAAGACATCCAACGTCCCACTGGCTTGGTTGCGTCACACATTTGGAGAGGTAGACCCAGATGCTGACGAGGCCACAGTTGATCGACACTGTAGGGCCTACATTCTACACATGTTTGGTTCCGTGCTCTTTCCAGACTCAGGGGGAGACATGGCTTCTTGGATGTGGTTACTGTTGCAACGTGATTGGGATGAGGTAGGAGAGCACAGCTGGGGTTCAGCAACCCTTGCTTGGTTGTACAGGCAGTTGTGCGATGCCCGTAGATAGATGTCACCAGTGTCTAACCTCAGTGGGCGTGTCCTCCTGTTGCAGGTTAGCTCCCAAATGCACAATTCTTTTTCATGTTAGTCTCATGTTCTTCAATAATATTGTAACAATTTGTATTCCCCGTGTGCTACTCTGCAGATTTGGATGTGGCTCCGTCTTCCCGTGGGGCGACTGTAATGCCCAGAAATTTGTAACCCGAATTCTGAACATTCCTGTGTATTAAATCCATGTCCAGGAAAGTCAGGGTACACAATACCAAGTTGCCATACAGAGTGCGTCTTACAAACAGAATAAAATTGTCTTACATAAATGCAGCGGTAAAGATAAATAACGTCTATATACAACTAGCCAAGCGAAAGCTTCCAATCCACAGGCATCTTGACGGCGGAGCCAGCCTAATCCTCCTGACGATCCTCACCGGACATGTACTCCACCACTAAGAGGGGGAAAAATGGAGCAAGACTGAGTACCACCCACAATACTCTACAAACCACACCCACAAATATGCACGATGCACGGGAGACAAAGATAGGCTCAGGGTTTATTTGCGTAAAAGCAATTGCAAACAGTAGTAGTTCGCAAACAGTAAAATGTTGATTAATTGCACAATATTAATCCTCCACCGATTAACGTTACACCACGTTAACCAGGCCCAACCATCCATCTGAACTATACCAGTTCTATTGAGTCAAGTTAATTAAGTAAAGATGAGACTAATCACGGTGAGTCTTGACCAATTGCCTATATCTGCGGGCGCGGCTATTCGAATAGATTTACTTTGATTAGAGATGTACAACTGTACCCACAAGACACAACCCCACACACGTCCACGTGTGCCGGTGTATCACCATGACACCCCACGAGAGACTATGACAGGACCGTTCACGCAACCTCTCCCAAACCATCCACACCACGCTGAGGTTGCACCTACCGCTAGGATACCCCACATCGGCCAGGCTACCCCCCTTGCGCCACAATGGATCCTGAAGCCGATCAACCCTACCCCGGGCCGACCCAACTCCATCACACCCATCCTCACCATTGGTGCCTAGGAGAGGGAGAAGAGACACTACAAGCCCAGCCGTTACCCACGCTGGCTTGTGGAAAGTACGAGTAATTGCCCAAGGGGTTCCCGCGAAGCGGTCCTTAACTGCTATGGGTGCGACCAGTAAAACCATGCACCCACAGCCCACAATTCGGATCAAATTTTAGTAATATAATGGTAATATATCCAATGTTACCTTTCCCAACATAGAATCGCATCATGAATGTAAATGATAATATTTAATTCCCAGGTGAACTAATAGTTTCTAAGCATGGCTAAACATCCTAAGAATAATATTCTAATTATTTTGTTACCCAGGTGACAAGGAACAAGGTTCAACAACTAAGGCATTATCATGTCTATATAAAGGTTATAATCCAACTAAGGCATAATCATGTCTATATAAAGGTTATAATCCATCCCACATGAAATAATGAAAACATGCATGTTTATTTAAATAAACAAAACATTTTAGCAAAAAGAAAGTACAAAATGATCAACATTACAGTGTGACTTGCCTTGCTCTGGCTCGACGAATTCGGTTACAACCTCGTAGTACATGGGAGAATTGACGATGTTGGATTCTAAAGCAAAAAACGCACAAACAATTAAAAACATTACATGTGGATATGGAAAAAGGGGCTGAAAGTATTTTTAATGGATTCTTAACATTTTTCTGGATTTAATGAAATTTGAATGGACTAAATCGGAGCTCAAATGAATTAGTTATGAATTTTAGAAGTTTTACAGTGATTTCCCTATAAAAAATAATTTCTAAACGATTTATTGTGCATTAACAAGGATTAATGCGTCACCGGACCACGGGAGACTGGCGCCGACTGGCGGGACCCACGGGTCAGTGGTGCAAGAGAGAACGGCGCACGGTGGACGTAGTCCACGCACGTGCGACCACGGACATAGGTACATAAGCGGCCCCGATCTGCCGAGGTAGACCGGACGGCTCAGACCTAGTCGGGAACGAGCCACGCCGGCACGCGCAACTGGCGATGGCGAGCGCGGCCCGATGGTCACCTCCGGTGACCATCCGGCACAGCGGAGAGCAACAAGGAGCGGCGGAGGAGATGAGGAATGCGGTCGAGTGCTCACCGAGGTGTGGCAACCGACGGAGAGCGGCGAACGGCGGTGAGCAGAGAGGATTGGTGGCGACCGATGTTCGGGATGTCGACGGCGACGGCGTTCCGGTGGCTCAGAGCGATGACGGAGACGCGAATGAGGTGCGGGAGGTCCTGGCGAAGGTGTTGAATGTATTAGGAGGAAAAAAGACCGAGTGGGTCAATGAGAATCCACGGCTGACTGCCGGCGGAGAGGCTTACCGAAAGGGGATGACGGAGAGGATGGAGTTCCGGTGGAAATCCGAGGCGGCCGACTGTTGGACAAGACACAGCGGGGTGCGGCGAAGCTAGTGAGCGCGATCGCAATAGTCGGAGACAGCTGTAGCGACGGCGACGTGGGAGCACGGCGGCAGTTCGGGAGCTCAGCGCGGAGGGGGTTTGGGTACTCGGCAGGTGTGGGCAACTGAAAGGAAAGAGAGAGGGGAGGACGGTGAAAGTTTATATATATACTCAGCTGCGGGAGTTCGCGGCCGAGTTGGTCGAATTTCTTGGGGTTGAGGGCGGCGACCACGGCGGCTAGTGGGTTTAATTCACCTGCGGTTGTGGGTGAGAGGGGTGGAGAAGGTGGGGGAAACGGGTAGGGACTCGGTCCGCGGCGTTTGAATCAAGGGCTGAGGCGCAAGGGAGGAGGAACGGTGTAATCCGACGGACGGGGCAGCTCGATCCCCTCCGGTCGAGTCGGCCGAAGGTTGAGGACGAAGCTGACGTGTGGGGGCCCCGGGCCCACATGTCAGCGGGAGGGGTGAGGGGAGCCGCCCGAGGAGAGTGGCCGACAGGAGGGGCCCGGCTGGCGGTGAGAGAAGGTGAGGGACGTGTGGGTGTGCAGACCACGCAAGCAGGCTGGCACAATGCTGGGCCGGCGGCCCAGCGGGAGGGAAAGGAAAAGAAAAAGGAAAAAGAGAAAGAAAGGAAAAGAAAAAGGATTTTCCAGTCCTCTTTTAATCCCAATAAGAGTTTTTGATTATTAGAAATACTTCTTGTGCTCTGAAAATTCCCATAAAAATCCTGTTAATGTATTTTGGCAAGTGGAATATAAGAAAAATATTCCCAGCCATGATAATTTATTATTTTGCATTTTCACATTTAATTAATTAATTAGGCTAATTTAAATTATTTTTCTTGGGACATTTTCTTAGGTATGTTGTGTGGCTCTATTTAAGGGGAAACTCAGGGTGTGACAGTGGCCATCCTGGAGATCACATCCGGAGTGGCCTTTACAGAACCCTGACAGACGTCCAACGGTGGCTCATCTCTTTGAGCAAGTGCCACAACCGGCTGGGCGAAACAACGCCACGTACTACTACTACACAAATGAGCTCGATAGCTTGCACCCCTCATAAGTGAGTTTCAACTCGACACCCCCACCCCCTCACTACAGCTCCACTGTATTTTCCTACGGATATTGAATTAACATAACTACTTGCACGTTGAGTGGGAGGCATATATATCCTAGGAGATTTAGGACTTAGGTCTTAACGCCATGTGCGAGGTCGACCACGACATGAAAACACTCATCTGCCCACTAGTCTGCTTCTACGCGGTGGAGTTCCTTTTATGCCATCATGTGATGAGACAATTCGGGAGACGGCAAAGATCACCGCCCCTGAACGTGTCCACTTCGATTGGCCTCCACAAGTAAATCATTTTTCCATAGAACTCCTTCATTGCAATATTTCGGAATTATAACCAATCCTTATGTGTTTATCTAGGTTGGACCGTCGAAAGAACAAACGGATCACCTACTGGAGTGCCCACCACGTGCAGCACAACCAGCACTGGCTTAGATACCGCGACAATCGTTTCCTCGATGGAACGATGAACAACAAGCGGGAATTTGATCAGTACTTCCATTGGCTATGCCAGAATTACCGGCTTGTGCTCCGTCTGTCGTGGACCTTGAGTGACGTAGCCGATGAGGCATTTGACGAGGAAGTCGCCAACCCATTTGATGCACGAACACGACAAGGAGATAAGGTGGAGCATGGTCCCGTGCGTGATAGAGTGGTAAGTACTCTGTCAACATGTCAAGCTTACATCTGCAAATAAATGGGGTCTTAATTGAGATTTGCATGAAATGTAGGCCCGTGAGCTTCTACGATTCGTTAATGATGTGGGGGTTGCACTTGGCGTTCCGCCAGGTTCAGAGGAGGAGCCATTGACTCTTCGCACCGCTCTCCACGTAATCATCGATTCCTTGTCTACATATCCTCTCCATATATATGTTGTTTATATATCTTGTGTCTTGCTTTTAGGTCCTCCGTGTTCGTTGTCACCAGTTGGCTACACGTCTCGAGTGCACGACAATGGATGTCTTCGAACCGTAGGGGCTGCACTGGGAATCAGGGTAGTCGTCTAGATCTGCACAGGGACATGACGACGACGAGGAGGAGGAGGAAGAGGCCTGCGAGGAGAGCGAAGGAGAGGACATACTGAAGGGTTATACGGATGCTACGCTAGCCAGAAAACAAAATTTTCTATCCGATAAACCAGGAACTACTGCTAGTTATAGATCACGAGATTACCACTAGACGCGCAGGTGCAGCGGAAGCGACTCGATGTAGTCGTACGCGTCACAGCAGTGCCGTGCAATTGCGAGATCGTCCGTCCGTCCGTCCCTCTCGTGCGGTTCGTCCTTGTGCTCCAGATGCAGCACCTCCGAGGTATCCACACGTACGGGGAGGAAACGTCACGCCTCCGGACTGCTAGGTCCGCGAGGTGCAACAGGGCGCGGGCGTGGGAGCGACGGCGGCTGCCAAATGGCGTGGATTAACCTAGCCCCTTCGCCCATCCCTTGTTTTTATAGGCGTCCTAATGAACTCCCGAGTTGGAGGCCCATTAGTGACCCTAAACCTTGTCTAATTCGGGTCCAACCCAAATTAGGTTTCCATCCCCTTAAGCGTGCGACCCTATGGGTTCACGTACGCATAGACATGGCCCGAGTACTCCTTCTCGACCAATAGTTGACAGCGGCCTCTAGCAAGGCATGTCAACTCCTATGCATACGCAAAGATCATATCAGACGAACCACCACAAACCACATACTTGTTATTCCCTTGCCTCACGATATTTGGATTAACTCTTAGGTTAACACTTAACCCAAGCACGGCCATGCATTTCTTGATCTAATCATTAGAGTGATCCAGTGATATCTCTCTCACATAGAGAGGAGCAAATTCCTTCTTGATTATTTATGTCTCACAGCATGTTTCCCGACAAACCCGAAAACCACCTTTATAACTACCCTGTTACGAAGTAGCATTTGATAGTCCCTGAGTAGGTCGTTTCACATCTTGAATACATACAACAATCTCAGGTCTAAGGACATAACGTACATGATGTGAATAGAGATAATTACAATTTCTCATGTTGGGTCAGTCCAGCTCCATGTCACACATGTGCCCACATTATTAGTTTGACATCTCCATGTTTATGACTTGTGAAACATAGTCATCAACTAATACATGTGCTGATCTAATATTCATGTGTGTCCTCACACAAATTTCGATCAGGGACAACTTTAGAATAACCATACAAGTAAAAGAGTTTCACAAACAATTCACATAATTGCCAATCGATACAAGTTGTCTTTAATGGATATTCAATGAACTCATAATATATCATGGATACAATCATAATATCATCATCTCTATGATTACCTCTAGGGCATATTCCCAACACATACAGCCTGAGCACGATGAGATAGGTCCCTCACAGCTTGCGGATGCTCCTGAGCCCTCACAGCTAGATCGCCCCTGTAGGAAGGTCAAGCACCCCGATAGGTTCACACCTGATCTTCGTCGCCAGCGCACGAAGAAATGATTTAATGTAAGCTTGTAGTAGCTATGTCGTTGTGTAATTAGAACTAGACTTTATTAACTATGTCATGTACATGTGTGTTTGTGCTTATTGGTTTGCCTGCCTATGTTAGCACTAAGCTGCTTCGGTGAATCGCTTGTTGTCGATGACCATTTGGTGAATTGCTTGTTGTAGTGGTATATGTGTGAACTTTTCTGTGTTTGGGGGGAGGGGGGAGCTGGGACTATGGACTGACATATGTCCAGTTTCTAGGTGTGGGGGGCTGGGATTTTTCTGCAGGTACGAAGATCAGACTAGTAGGCAGGTAGCAGACTGCTGCCTGCCTACCATAGCTCAGCGCCAATTTAGCTAGCGCTAAGATCACATACCTCAGCACCAGCGGAATTGGCGTTGAGCTAGGGGACTCCTCGGCCCCTAGGCAGGCCGCCCTGCCGAGGGCCTCAGCCGAGCGCTGAGGTGCCGGACCTCAGCACCAATTACCTTGGCGCTGGTAATTGGCACTGAGGTCGCCACCTCAGCGCCCAGCGGAGGCCCTCGGCAGGGCGGCCTCCCGGGGACTGAGGTTTGTCTAACCATCAGTGGGCATCACTGTGACACGGACTTCAAATGCATATATTTGCTTCATGTTGTCCTATAGTTCTCACTCATAGCAGTTCACACAACATGCAATTTGCAAATTTTGTCAAGCAAAATATCCATTGTAACCCCTCAAACCGACAAATAATATCACTTCTCCAACGAATGACATGATCACATAACTTTAGTTTGGACATACGACAAATAATATCACTTCTCCAAGGAAATACGAACGGCATGACATATATTATTTTATGATGGTTCCAAACATTGCAAAGCACACAAAATTACTTGTCCGACAATTGCCATGATCACATAGTTTAAGTTTTTACATGCCTTAGGGAAATTACAATTTCAACCATCGAGTAGCACAGCTCTACTGGGTGCATCGAGGGTACTTCCCCTTCCTCCATGCCTCTGGCTCGGCTTCTTTCGCACGCTGTGCCCTCTACCGCTTCCTCTCCCTCTCAACCTCACGCTCTTCTTTCTCCTTGCGTTCTTTCTCCTCCCTCCTCTTCTGCTCTTCCTCAGCCCTGCAGTCAGCTTCGTAGCATCATTGAAAATCCTCCCTTGCCCATTGCTGACGCATGCGAAGATACCGTGCATCGTCGGGGTGGACCTCCATATCTATCCACTCCACAAAGTCATATAGAGGTGGTGGTGGCTTCGGTACCTTTGCGTATGAGAACGTATTAGCAACTATGGATGAAAAAATTATACATTGGTAGAAAAGAATTTACCGCCACCGGCTTCTTCAACTTTCTTTTCTTCCCTTGAGACTTTGGCTTTTCCGGGGAGTATGTGTAATTATGGCACATCCAATATCACTGGCAATACGTGAAATCCATATCGCTAATCGTGAATTTGCACTCATCGCTACACCAACACATAGGGCGAGGAACGCCCTCCGGAGGTTGTCAATGAGGTCTATAACCCTTTGCATCCATCCTACAAAACAAAGCACAAGCTGTATGAAAAACATAGGCCACTTCAAAAATTAGACCACTTCAAAAATTAATTGGACATAAGAGCGTTGAAACATAATATGGTATCACTACACAAGCCCTAATCCTACATTGCTATCAATAACCCAATTAATAGTAACAAAACAATATGGAATGCAACATTCAATACGCACCACAGATATCTATTCCAATAGGTTTGCAAAAAGGGCCAATTTGATTTTATTCCTCAACCCTCATTCCTTTCTAGGATTTGCCCTAAACTCAATAAAACCTTGCAAGACAGAACAAATAAGTAGAGGGAAATAGAGAGGTTACCTTGCCACTTTTCCTCCACGCCAAATCCAATCCAAAAAGCTTCGCAATGCCTGAGATTTGAGGAGGACTAGAGAGGGGAAGAGAGAGTCGCGTGGGGGTTTCTGTTCTGAGGAGGAAGAAGAGAAAGAAAAGGAAGAGATGAGGGGGCCGGGCGGCGGCCGGGGTTAAGTGCCCGACCTCAGCGCCAGACCCGTTGGTGCTGAGGTTGGGGAGGTCAGCACCGATGCGGGCGGCGCTGACCTCCTGCCACGTCGGTTTCCAGCTAGGCCCCCTGGCCATGGGGGGCAAGGGGCTTAGCGCCAGGGATCCTGGCGCTGACCTGCGGGGGCTCTAGCGCTGAGCTCCCGGTCCATTTTCAAAATTAGTTTTGACGGAGGTCTATTTTCGAAATTAGTTTTCTTTAATGGCCAAACAGTAAAAATATTTGTTCAATTTTTGTAGACTTGTTTTTTCATCGAAAAGGTGATGAGTTATCTTCCTCTGGCAAATCCCAATTAGCCTCCGCTTTAATAGCCCAATGGGCCGCCGTCATCGAAGCCTAACGGGCCGCCTCTGCCAAAGCCAAAATGGGCCGAGATCGCGTGGGCAATGCCGCGAAGCCCAACATTGACAAGCCCCCCACGACGACGGCGCCGCGAGAAACCAAACAAAACCCCACGACGACGGCGGCGGCGGCCACCGCGAGGGTTTAGCTTTCCGCCCGCCTCCTCCCCGATGCCTCCGCCCCGCCGCGCGCTCCTCGCCTCCCTCCTGCGCCTCCGCGCCTTCTCCTCCCTCGCCCACCAACCCCCGTTGCCGCCTCCCCCGCGCCGCCACCAGTTCGTCGCCGCTGACCCAAGCGCCGCCGCCGCCATCACGGGCCGGGGCGGCGTCGGCAACCCACTGGACCCGGCACAGCTCCTCCGCGACGACCCGGTCGCGATAACCGCGTCGCTGTGGGTCTCCTCCTTCCGCGCCCAGCCTGCCGCGCCGCCGCCGTCGCTGTCGCCGTTCCTCTCGCGCCTCGAGCTCTGGGTGCTCGCCTACCAGAAGGCCTACGCCGACGAGACGGGCTCCTACCTGCCCCGCTCCTCCATCCCGGTCTCCACGCTCTCCTCCCTCCTCGCGCTCCGCAACGCCGTCCTCGACGCCCGATTCCGCTTCGGCAACCGCCTTACCCCATTCCTCCGCTCCCCGCGCGCCGCCGCCGCGCCGGACCCCGCCACACTCTCCAAGCGCAAGCTCAGGGCCCTCCTCACCACCCCAGGGCCGGCCCCCTTCCAGGACCGCGTCGTGCAGGAGCTCCTCCTCCTCCTGCTCGAGCCCGTCTACGAGGCCAGGTTCTCGCCCAAGTCCTTCGCCTTCCGACCCGGCCGATCTCCACACGCCGCGATCCGCACCATCCGCCGCAGCTTCGCGCCCTACCTCTGGTACATCAAGGGTGACCTCTCCCCGCTCCTCCACTCCCCTGATCCTGCTCTCGTGGTCGGTGCGCTTATCCGTGATGTGCGCGACAAGAAGGTCGTCGATTTGATTCGTTCGGCACTGCTCACCCCACCTGTGACCGCAAGGCCTGGCGATGAAGATGCAACAAAGAAGAAGAAGAGGAAGTACCAGAAGAAGAAGGTGCTTCCAGAGGGAGAGCCAAAGCCTGATCCCTACTGGTTGCAGACATTCTTTGGGTTTGCACCGGAGGAGGCACTTACCCAGCCTGATTGGGGGCACTGTGGAGTGCTGAGCCCATTGCTTGCCAATGTGTGCTTAGATGAGTTTGATAAATGGATGGAGGAGAAGATTAAGGAATTCTACAAGCCATCCAAGTCAGATGTCGTGGGAGGGGAGGATGGAGTCGAGCAGGGGAACACTTCATGGCCTGAGTTTGTCCCCACGAGCGGCCCTGACAAAACGAGGAAGGTGGACTACATTCGATACGGTGGCCATTTCTTAATCGGGGTCAGGGGTCCAAGGGCAGATGCAGCAGTGCTCCGAAAGCAGCTTGTTGAATTTTGTGACCAGCGGTTCAGGATCAAGCTTGACAATGAGAGCCTACCGATCGAGCACATCACTAAAGGGATCATGTTCCTTGATCATGTCCTGTGTCGTCGTGTTGTGTACCCGACTCTCCGTTACACAGCCACCGGAGGCAAGATCATCAGCGAGAAGGGGGTTGGGACTCTTCTCTCTGTGACAGCTAGTTTGAAGCAGTGCATCAAGCAGTTCCGGAAGCTTGAGTTTTTAAAGGGGGATCGTGAACCAGACCCACAACCATGCTTCAGGATGTTCCATGCGACACAAGCTCACACAAATGCACAGATGAATAAGCTTTTGCTGACAATGGCAGAGTGGTATCGTTATGCTGATAACCGCAAGAAGGTTGTCAACTTCTGCTCATACATTATAAGGGGGTCCTTGGCAAAGTTATATGCTGCCAAGTACAAACTGAGGTCGAGGGCAAAGGTCTACAAGATTGCTTCAAGGAATCTTAGTCGACCATTGAAGGATAAGAAAGGGCAGTCGCCAGAGTACCACAATCTGCTGAGAATGGGTCTCGTGGACTCGGTTGATGGACTTCAGTATACACGGATGTCGATGGTTCCTGATCCTGATTACACACCATTACCAAGTGGATGGCGCCCTGACCATGAGAAGATTTTGCTGGAGTATATAAAGCTCACAGATCAACAAACCCTGGAAGAGCAGCAAAGCTGCATTAGGGAGGAAGGACTTATAACTCCACAGGACTACATTTCAATGCTTGTATGGAGCTACAAGAAAAATGCAGTTTTACTATCTTCATTCAAAGAGAGTGATCACAAAGGGTCCACAGAGGACTTGGGTTCAGATACAGATGAATCGTGTGACAAGGAACTAGGAAATCCAGACCATATGGATTCCCCAAAGGTTGCTGAAATGCCATGAGTGTTGAATTGTTGAAAATGGCTACTCTCTGGTACTCTGAAGGGGCAGTTAACAAAAAATAGCTGACTGATGCCGCTGGGGTTACCAGAAATCAACTAACTCGCGGTGAACATAAACTATGGTATAGAGCTGTAATGTTGCAATCAGCTGGGCTGGTTCCTAAGTGCCTAACTAGATGGCCGCTTCCTACTCAGGGACATGAAATTTTGTGCCGCTTGAACATCAACAATATGTCTCAATACTCAGGATCATATCAGATACTTGCTGTGGTGCGAGCGCAAGACACCAGAATGGAATTTCTGGAAATGTCGGGGATTATACTTTGCTGCCAGATTGTGCTTCTGCGTGCAGAACCAGCTGCTTACACACCAAGTCTATCTTTTAGTAAGACGAGCCTTACCGATCCTATTTATACATCTCCAACTCATTTGGAAAAATCACCGTGTACACATTCTGTCCAAAATGTTCTGTTCGTGCAAGTTACTGTCTATTCATCTGTAGAATGTTTTACAAAAAGCAGAGGTCACAGAATTTATTAATAGATGATAACATCCTTGCTTTTTTGGAAAATTTGCTTATCCATTGCTTGTTATACCATATTGTGAAGTAATGGCTGATTGGATGCTTATTGTTCAGTTAGATTCTTAAAGATATGACTGGAAAGTGGAAACTCTATCTAATAGAATTGTATTTGTTTGATCTGTTTGTTCTTATGTTTGTTGCATTTGTTTGTTTTTAAGCATTGAACACTATGGTCAACAGTAAGTTGTTTGTAATTAGCTATAAATTTGGAAACTCAAAATAACAATGTCTTGATGTCTCCAATGGTTCAGTAGAGAGCTATCACTGAAAGTTCCACTCTGCTAACAATCATTTCACATTTTCTTGCTTCTATTTGTTCCCATGGGGCATGTGTAATGTGGGATGCACTTTATGATGGAAGACAGAAATTACCTTTGACTTTTGCATAGAAATGACTGTTACTTTAGTGAATGAACAGAGAACACAAACAAACAAGCTTGCATGACACAGATAAAGGTACTTATTGTTTGTGCTATAATTTGATCCTTACATTTGACGTGTTGTGTGAGTGGTTCTCTCTCGACATATAACTTTTTTATTTAGCGCATGATCTATATCCGTTTTGATATATATATATATATCCTGCACATTCTCTTGCTCCTGTTACTCCCTCTGTCCAAAAATATAAGGCGTATAAGTTTTTGACATGGTTTCCAACAAAGAACTTTGACCATTAATTTCTTTCACAACATATTATGAATAACTATAAAATTAGCATCATAAGAAAGTATTTTTAAATACGAATTCATCAATATCACATGCATGACACTAAATATACATCCTCTTAGCTTATTATTAGTCAGATGTTACAAATGTTGTTCTTTTTTTCAAAAACATGAACCCCTCATATTTTTGGACGGAGGGAGTATAATTTTGTGAAAATGTTTTCTATTGCAGTAGAGGTGGGACTGTTATTTATAATTGTTAGTACTAGATGCAACTGAAACTACCCATCCTTTCATGTTTCTCTTCAGTTTTCATGAAGAAGTTTGTGTTATTAATAATATCTCTTGCCGACTTGCCGTCAGCACTAAACAGATATGACCTTTTTCTCCATCATGTTCTGAAATAAAGGAATCAAGAGAAGTCGAAATCAAGCACATGATGTAGAAGTAATGTTAAAGCTGCTTTTGCAATGATAGGTATGTGTAAATTGAAATTTGTGTTTTTCCCTACCATAGATAACTGCCATCAACCTGTGAAACTTGTATACTACCCGGTTCTTTGTTGATGGTCACATTTTACATCAGTGTACTGACAGCAAAGTAGCAGCTTTATTTCTGCAGTAGCTAACAATAGTGACTAAAGAAAAAGCAACTTCAGTATCTCATACTGTATGAAGATCTCCTATGAAGTCTTCCTGCTACATTAGGCACACTAAAGTTCTTGGTACGCATCAGCTTGTATTGAACAAACAATGACCCTTATTTAACAACATAATGTTCTCTTTGTATAGTGAAATTTAATCTAGGTCAGACATCTGGGGCTTTGTTGTATTTTCATATATGTAAATTAGTTGTTAATTTGTTGGGGTAATGGAAAATTGGTGGCAAAAGCATGTTGCTGGTAATGCACTTAGGTTCCTAAATAAAAAAATTTCTTATGCTCGACCTACTTGTTTGATGTTTCTGCAAATATCAGCATGTAATGCTCAATAATCTTGATAGACTCCAAACACCTGGAATAAGCCAAGTGTAACTGAAGCACTATATTAGGGGACTTACACTCTCTGAAATTACTATGTGTGTATTTTATTTTAGGAATATAATAATCTACTATCATGGCTTTTGTGGGATGACCCTGTTTCTCATTTCAGTTAGCTATCATTGATATTCGGAATGAGGTGGTGGTGGAAAGACTTATTCAAAATGATCTGGAACTCTTTGATGCTAGCACCAACCTGTTACTAGATAATCCTTGTGTTAGCAAGAGTAACTAAGTAAATTGTGCCCTACCTAGTTAAGGATAGGTAATAGAAGTCAATTTGGATTTTATATGTGAATCATGAAGCTTGTAGCAGTTTCATGAAGCTCTCTCTACTAGGTTTTACTAGAGTCTTGTAGTAGTTACTACAATGTTTACCAAAGGACAGCTAGGAGTTGAGTTGTAAAAGTCTGGCACTGTAGCAGATTGGTTACTGTAGCAATCGACTTAAATACTTATAAAAGGAGATGTATACCCTCTTGTAAAGAAGTGTGGAGGGGGCTTGTGTAATATATGAACACACCTTTAGCTAGACTAAAGTGTAGTGAGTGATCTTACCAACAATTGGTATCAGAGCAAGGTTTCAGAGAGAGAGAGAAAGAGATGTCTTCTCCAGGCGAGATCGATGCTCCTAGGTCGCCACAGCGCCGTGGCCGTCGCCCCTTCGCATCGCCTGATCCACGGCGAGGTCGACGTCGAGGCGATGGGCCTTGGGAGTTCGTTGTGCAAAGGACCATGAGGGAGATCGGAGGTTCGACGACATATCCCACTCTCACGCGTACCAACTACACTGAGTGGTCCTTGCTAATGAAGGTGATGCTACAAGCCCGCATGCTGTGGGACGTCGTGGAGTACGGCGACTGCGACGAGCAGGAGGATAGGATGGCAATGGAGGCCATCTTGCGCGCTGTCCCTAGCGAGATGATCCCGTTGCTCGCCACCAAGGACTCCGCGAAGGACGCCTGGGATGCCATCAAGGTGATGCGCGTCAGCGTGGACCGCGTGAGGAAGGCGAAGGCGCAGCAACTACGGCGGGAATACAAGTCAATCTCGTTCCGCGATGGAGAATCGATCGATGACTTCGCCCTGCGACTCACAAGCCTGGTGTCTCAGCTCGGGACACTGGGAGAGAAGATCGAGGAGCAGAACGTGATTGAGAAATACCTGCGCGTCGTCCCGGAGCGATTCTCCCAAATCGCGGTGTCGATTGAGACCTTGTTGGATCTCTCAACACTCTATTGAGGATGTCACATGGCGTCTCAAGGTGGCGGAGGAACGACGGTCAGGTCCGGCGCCGTCGACTGCTGCAGCTGGAGGCCAACTTCTTCTCACCGAGGAGCAGTGGCTCGCGCGGCAGAAGGAGTGGCAAAAGGAGGGTTCCTCCAAGCAGTCGCAAGGTGATAGGGCTCGTTGACGACCCCGCTCGAATCCTCGAAAGGAAGGAGCTCTCGGCGGCAGCGGAAGAGGCAAGAAGGGAGACGGCAAGCAGGACACAGCATCTAATAAGTGCTACAACTGTGGCCGCCTTGGCCATTAGGCCAGGGACTACCGACAGCGCAAGAAGGAGACGGCTCACCTAGTCCAAGGAGACGACGACGATGACGTGCTGCTACTCTCACGGGCCAGCAGGCATGAACATGACGACGTCGCACTGCTTATGGCCCAGGAATGCGAGCTCAATGACGATTGCGTCTCTAGGCCTTCCCCAGTTTCTCTCGTCGAGCCGCAAGCACAAGTGAATCTCGGTGTCACGAACATCGAGGTTAAGGAGGCGGCTTGGTACCTTGACACAGGGGCCACCAACCATATGACAGGTCGCGGAGATGTCTTCGCTGAGTTAGACCGAAGCATCACCGGCACCGTCAAATTTGGCGACAGCTCCATCGTCAATATCAAGGGCGCTGGTAATGTCATCTTCATCGGCAAGAATGGCGAGCACAAATTGCTCGGCGGCGCTTACTACATTCCACGCCTCAAGAGCTCCATCATCAGCATTGGCCAACTCGACGAAAGTGGGACGAAAGTGTTGGTTGAGAACGGCATCATGCGCGTTTGGGATCGACGCCGCCGCCTTCTCGCCAAGATCAAGCGGGGACGAAACCGCTTGTACGTCCTCCGCCTCGAGGTCGCACAGCCAATCTGTCTAGCCGCGCGACACGACGATGTTGCCTGGCGCTGGCACGAGCGCTTCGGGCACATCCATTTCGGTTCACTAGAGAAGATGGCGCAGCAAGAGCTTGTGCGCGGCCTGCCTTAACTGGAGCATATCGAGCAGCTATGTGACACGTGTGTCATCACCAAGCACCGACGCGCTGCGTTCCCAAAAGCAGCCAAGTACCGCGCTCAGGAGCCACTCGACCTTGTCCATGACGACATTTGTGGCCCCATGACGCCAGCGACGCCAAGCGGCCGGCGCCATTTCTTGTTGCTGGTTGACGATGCCACACAATACATGTGGGTGGCGTTCCTAGCAACCAAAAGCAACGCGTCTGAAGCCATCAAGAAGATCCAGGCAACAGCGGAAGCTCACTATGGGCGCAAGCTGCGCGTATTCCGCACTAACAATGGCGGCGAGTTCACATCGCTAGAGTTTGCCACCTATTGCGCCGACGAGGGAATCCACCGTCACTTCTCTACGCCCTACGCCCCACAACAGAACGGCGTGGTCGAGCGGCGGAATCAAACAGTGGTGTCCATGGCGCGTGCCCTACTCAAGCAGAGGGGAATGCCTGCTGAATTTTGGGGAGAGGCTGTCAGCATAGCTGTTTTTCTCCTCAATCGCGCGCCGACCAAGAGCCTAACTGGGAAAACTCCATATGAAGCGTGGCACGGCAAGAAGCAGGCAGCCAGCTTCCTACGCACCTTCGGGTGTTTGGCGTTCGTGAAGGAGTTTCACGACGTACGCAAACTCGACGATCGCAGCACGCCCGGTGTCTTCATCGGCTACGAAGAAGGGATGAAGGCGTATCGTGCACTTGATCCAAGGACACGGCGTGTGCGTCTCGCCCGCGATGTCATCTTCGACGAGAGCCGCGGGTGGGACTGGACGGCGACAAGCGATGCAGGTGCGCCACCGAGGAGTGACTTCACCATCGAGTACCATGTTGAGCAGACCATAGGGTATCCAGTGCCTGGCTCCGGGGGAGACGCGATACCACCATCAGCTACCTCAACGCCGGCACAGGAGAATGCTGCACCGCCATCTCCTGCTACATCGACACCTGCTGAAAGGGCTGCCACGACTGAGTTCGTGTCACCTCCCTCTCACGACGAGGAGAGGCTCGACGCGACGCACTCTGATATGCCGGTTCGCTACCGAACTGTCAACCTGATAGGGGAAGATGCCCTAGGACCAGGACTTGCACAGCAGGAGCTTGAGGAGGCGTCTTTGCTCCTCGCTGGACCCGGTGAACCATGCTCATTTGCTGAAGCAGAACGTGACGAGGCATGGCGCGCCGCGATGCAAGAAGAGATGGACGCAGTGAATCGCAATGGGACTTGGGAGCTCATTGATCTCCCACATGGCCATCATCCAATTGGACTCAAATGGGTCTACAAGTTAAAGAAGAACGAGGCCGAGAAGGTGATCAAGCATAAAGCTCGTCTCGTCGCAAGGGGATTTGTCCAACAAGCTGGGATCGACTTCGACGAGGTGTACGCACCCATCGCACGCATGGAGTCAATTCAACTCCTACTTGCGCTCGCCGCCCAGGAGGGGTGGCGCGTCCATCACATGGACGTAAAATCAGCCTTTCTCAATGGAGAATTGGATGAAGAAGTGTATGTGAAGCAGCCCCCTAGTTTCGTCGTGGTCGGAGAAGAAGGCAAGGTCCTCCGCTTGCGCAAGGCTCTCTATGGCTTGCGGCAGGCGCCGAGAGCCTGGAATGCGAAACTCGATCGCACACTGAAGGCGCTGGGCTTCGAACAGAGCAAGCACGAGCATGCCATGTATCGGCGCAACAATGGAGGCTCTGCTCTGCTTGTCGGAGTCTATGTTGATGACCTTGTGATCACCGGACCGTCGACATTAGCAATTGATCAATTCAAGAGGGAGATGAAGGAGAAGTTCTAGATGAGTGATCTTGGCTTACTCTCTTTCTATCTTGGAATTGAAGTGAAGCAGGGAGAAGAAGGGATTTCTCTGAAACAAGGGCGCTATGCTCAGCGTATCGTGGAGTCAGCTGGCCTCAAGGACTGCAATCCTTGTGCCACTCCAATGGAGGAGAGGCTCAAACTCAGCCGCGAAAGCAAGGCAAAGGAAGTGGACGCAACGCACTACCGGCGAATCGTCGGGAGCCTCCGCTACCTTGTTCATACATGACCTGACCTGGCATTCACCGTCGGGCTCGTGAGTTGGTTCATGGAACGGCCTACAAACGAGCATCTGCAAGCCGTGAAACGCATCTTGTGCTACGTCGCCGGCACACTGGAGCATGGACTTCACTACAAGAAGGAGAAAGAGGAGCAGCAGCTGATTGGTTACAGCGACAGCGACCTCGCCGGCGACATCGATACAAGGAAGAGCACAAGCGGCATGTTGTTCTTTCTTGGTTCAAGCTTGGTGAGTTGGCAATCCATCAAGCAGAAGGTGGTGGCTTTATCCTCCTGTGAAGCAGAGTATGTTGCAGCCACCAATGCGGCCACACAAGGAATATGGCTGGCCCGACTGCTAGGAGAATTCAAGGGAAGAAAGGCCGAAGCAGTCGAGCTCAAGGTGGATAGTAAGTCTACACTGGCGCTGGCCAAAAACCCTGTTTTCCATGAACACAGCAAGCACATTGATTTGCGCTATCACTTCATCAGAAGCTACTTGGAGGAAGAAAGCATCAGTGCCAGCTTTATCACCACCTCGGACCAGCTTGCTGATATACTCACGAAGGCACTAGGGCGAGTAAAATTCCAAGAGCTAAGGGCTAGGATTGGAATGGTCCAAATCAAGTAGATACACAAGGATTAGGGGGAGTATTGTTACTAGATAATCCTTGTGTTAGCAAGAGTAACTAAGTAAATTGTGCCCTACCTAGTTAAGGAGAGGTAATAGAAGTCAATTTGGATTTTATATGTGAATCATGAAGCTTGTAGCAGTTTCATGAAGCTCTCTCTACTAGTTTTTACTAGAGTTTTGTAGTAGTTACTACAATGTTTACCAAAGGACAGCTAGGAGTTGAGCTGTAAAAATCTGGTACTGTAGCAGATCGGTTACTGTAGCAACCGACTTAAATACTTATAAAATGAGATGTATACCCTCTTGTAAAGAAGTGTGGAGGGGGCTTGTGTAATATATGAACACACCTTTGGCTAGACTAAAGTGTAGTGAGTGATCCTACCAACACAACCTTTCCTCAAACCAAAAACTGTGAGCAATGGACTATATACTTTCTTTATTTGATACTTGTCAATTCTAGGCATTTCTGCATCAGTTTTAAGGGGAGGAGCAACAACCTTTTATGCTTTGTGGCCATGTAAGGTCTCCTAGAAATTAAAAAGAGTCATGTTTTTTTCATAGAAAATAAACTCTGTTTAATAACTCTGATTTTGTCTTATTCTGCATCCTGCACTCAGGCACTGGTGCTTGTATGCCCTTGTTTGTGCTTTATGCTACCATTTGCTTTTTTATGGTACCTTTTCTACCAAACTATCCTAATGTTGTACGATACTAAATTCGTTGCCTCCTTTCAGAAGTGTGGATCTGGATGTGAAACTTGGGTCCCAGCGACCAGAATGAGGTATGCCAATCATTTAGCTCCACTAATTTTCTGTGCCCATGGATATAGTGAACATGAAGGCTCACAATAGTTGGGATGATTTTGTTTCCCACTATAGGCCGATGAGAAGCAATTGTGACCCACAGGCCACAAAGCTCAACGTCTTTGTAGACACCTCAGTTTGGTGACCTGCTGTCACACCTTTTCACAATTGTTTTTGCTGAGTTCCTACAATCCTATGGGTGAAAATTATGAAGCAGATTACCAGATATATCACAGACGTGTTCTGCTGGTCATGGTTAGCATTTGCACGCAATTAAGTAGCTTTGAAAAGCAACACGATCTCAAAAACTACAGTCTGATGCTCATGAGTAAGCCCACATGCTTCAAGTTCTGGATTGTGGCCCCCACAATTCCTTTTGGGTTAGGTGCATTTTAGCGTCGACCAAAAGAAAAGGGCTTACCTTCCATTGGTTTAGAGTTCCAAAATTTCTGACATTCGAAAACTAGAGGAAGCTCTCCCAAGATAAATACTACCATATAAACATGTGGAATCAAATTTGCTGCCTAATAAAGGAGTAAGTGACAACATCAAGACGCATTACTACTTTGACTAATTGTATTATGATTCTCAATTTATCAGTAGAGCTTTCAACACTTGAGCACACTGCTTGCTTGATCACTGTCAGACTGCCACTGATAGATTGGCCCCATACTAATGGTACTGAACTACTGATCAACACCAACTAGGCAGTCTGGCTTTTGGCCTGGCATCTTCGCATGAGAAGGAAGGTTGGTTGGTTAATATTCTTTTTGACAAGACGCTCCCACTCATCCACTAGTCATTTCAGTCTCAGAAAAATATTTCATTTCATAGTGTTTTTGGTTAGATGAATCCTTCATACTCCGTAGTTGGTAGAAAGGGAGCAAGTAGATGTTGGATGGAAGTTTTGCCCACCCCCATTTTCCAGCATGCCATCGAGCACCAACCACTAGCAATTGTTCACAATGCATAGACACAATAGGGCCTCTACTGCTCGATCGAAGTTTCTTTCAACGCCAAAAGCTGAGCACTTGGCTGTTGCATTTCATACCAGGTGCACACTGTGTAGTTGACTTACACTCTGGGGAGACCAAAAAAAAAAACAACGAGAGCAAAGTTGCAGGGCATTTCCCACCCATCTGTTCATTGTGTTTCGTAGGCACAAGGTATAGAAAATACACATGATATATCTACTGTTGAATCGGACTTGTATTCACCAGTGATTAAACATAAATATGGCCTGATCATTTTGTGCTTTCAGGTGCTTTTCCGACAAAGACAAGTCTATGTTCATATCTGGCAAGTCACAGAAGGAGAACACGCCGAGAAGTAAAAGAAGAGGGCGACAATGCATTGAGGAAACTGGACTGGTAGCTGTGTTGTTGTCATCATCGGACCGCCTGATGTTGCCAACTTTCGCACTGAAGGAAAGCCCCAGTTCAACTCCATGCATGTATGGCATGGCAAACAGGAGAACTGAACTTCAAGGTGAATGAATGCCCTGCAAATTTGCAAATTCTGCAACCTAATTTGCTCAAAATTTATTAACGCAGGTAGGATACAACTTCACTCGAAGATGTGGAGACTAGCTCAGGTAGGCTCTCTTGCTTAGTTAGTTGTAGGTAGTACTGTGCTCCGGCTGAACGTCTCCTACTCTCCTTTACTAGTTTCATATGATGAGCATTTCTGTTGGACCTAGGGCTACGTTGCCATCAACGACCGCGTGCTCTACGGGCTGTGCTTCATGTCGCCCTTGAAGGTTTCCAGCAATGCAATGCTACCCAGTCAATTCTCCTCGATTCCTGAAGGAGCAGGTAATGAAATTTTGCATGTTATTACTCACTAATAGCAGTGCATTGCCAGTTACTTACTAATTACTGATCTCGTAGTAGGGGGTCGTAGTCTATACTCATCCCGTGTGTGTACGTTGTTAAGCAAAGACTTCTTTTGCTAACGTCTGAAAAGAGCTTTTTGGCAAAAAAGCGACGGACCGGAATGCACTTTGGGGTCGGCAGTTGGATGGATTTTAACCAAAAAAAAAAATTAAGTTTGGTATAGCATGCATGCAAGGTCACGCGCCTCGGTCGTGTGAGAAAGCGCGGTTCCTATAGGAAAAGAAAGGCATTTGCTGTGTGTAAAAAGACCAGAAAAGAGCACGTACATCGTGTGGTGTAGCAGCCAGGGCGTAATTCATTTGTAAGAGCAAGATTGGATTTGGCAGCCAATGACGCTGAAGAGGTGAAGGGAATCCAAGTGCATTTTTTTGACCTCTCTCTCACACACATACACAGACATGTTCTTTCTCCATGGGTAATTGAGTAGGATCAGCGAGAGCTTTTTTCAGCTGATAGGTTATAAGCTCAGTTTTAAAATATAGTAACTCCTTCAGTTTTAAAATATAGTAATCTAGAACTAAATTTAATATAATATAATATAGAACTTTAAATCTGAATATAGTATAGTTCTAGATTGTGTTAAATCTAATTTTATATTTTTATATTTTAGAATGAAGAGAGGAGAGATTTTGGTATATGAATGTGCCACGCGCGGCGCGTCGACATGATCGCTCAACGCATGCGTTCATCATCTCATCTCAACGACAACGTAACTGATGCCACGGCGTTCCCGAGGTAGGCGAGCGAGCGGCATCGAGCACTAAGTTAACCCATCCGCCCATGCTGCCTCGATCGCCCTCCGCCATTGTTGGACCATTACCACCATCAAGCTCACCGAATCTGACTTCACGGCATACAGCTCCTATACTATATAATGCTCTTTCTGTTTTCAAATGCAACCTCCGTTCCTTTCAAAATATAAAAATTTCTAGTTTAGTTAAATATTAAGATTAGACTAAAAGATTTCTTTTTAATTATTTTAGTTATCAATTTTTGAATTTTGAATTGCTTAGATTGTCTTTCTAATCATCTGATTGGCTTTGAAATAATTGAAATAATGGAAATTATAAGTATTAGTGCAGGAATATTTATATTGTGATGCAAAATTTAAATTTTAGAAATACTTATATTTTAGAACGAAGAGAGTATAAACATTCTGAGGTTATTTAGTAGAGATTAAGATT
Organism: Oryza meyeriana var. granulata; assembly: GCA_003991445.1. Taxonomy (NCBI): domain Eukaryota; kingdom Viridiplantae; phylum Streptophyta; class Magnoliopsida; order Poales; family Poaceae; genus Oryza; species Oryza meyeriana. The sequence continues at coordinate 147,719 of RYFJ01000040.1, read as the reverse complement.
TAGATAAAAAGACTATGGTGTCCCATTAAATAAGGGGTGGTTAGAAGTAAAAGGATAGAAAAATTTTAAATGAGAGGTAATTGGTAGGACAAGTAATATCACATAAATATTTACATTATATATAAATTTCAAATACTAAAAATAGTTATAGAAATAATTATATTTGTGGACAGAGGGAGGGAGTACAAACATCAGTAATGACTAAACTTTGGTTTTTTTTTTATGCTTTCCAGACGAAGATATTGCTGGTGTGGGTGGAAGCGTCACATCAATTTGGATCAGCTGCATGATTCAACAATTCACCAATTCACGGAAATCGACCGATCGGTGAATGCGCATCCCTTGTATATAAGCAGTGCCGTGCAGCTCAATTCAGCCACAAGAGAGAGACTCAGTTAATAACCGCTGTTAATTAATTGCATGGCCTATATGTGTAATGTGCTACCAATTCATATATCAATCCACGTCCTTTTGCAGTGTCCAATCAATCGATAGGTCGAGCCAATACGACACGACACAAATACAGCAGTTAATGAGCCGATGAGGCGACAATGGAATTGATAGCCGATCCATCGAACACTATTCGAGATGATGAACTGCCTGTGATACGGCGCATCTGATATTGGATCCTGCACCTGCAAATCTAACCAATCAACACATACAGACACACACACAGAGAGAGAGAGAGAGAGCTCACTGTATGAGAGCGAATGAAGGTTCTTGCTTGCAATCAGATTTTCACTCTCCCCGTAAATCGTAATGCTGACAAATGAACTGTATTACAGTACTAGCACTTCCTTCAATCCTAAATATAAGTCGTTTTATGATTTAAAGGTAATTTTTTGACTATTCTTTCCTGTCTGCCCTTGGTAAATAAATAATCTCTCTTCGAAATAAAGCGATTCATCTTCCTCGTTGCAACATAAATAAAGGACAACAAAAATCAAATTGATTGTTTTCTTAATTCTTGTGCTGAGGTCTAAGACGAACTATATTCGGATAAATGAGTAACATTTACGCATGTCTTTGTAGCACGTTTTTTTTTCACCTACTTAAAACTACTGAAGGAGTATATTGCAAGCTTCAGACATTTTTTTGGAATACTGCATCTTCGTTGTACTGAATAAGAGTGGTTGTACTCGCTTAGAGCAATCAAGGATGCCATGCGTACGTGTACTGTTGCCAATCGTATCCTGGTTCAACTGTTTGAGACGCGGCCAGGATGTTTGAAAATTGCAAAGAATACAAACCAACCACCACCACAAGTCTCTACAACACAGCCAACATGAGCTGAATCATGTACGCAATACACAGCGAAATTGCTAATCAATTGTGGGGAGAACAAGACCAACAACGAACAAAACTGAGGTCGCAGTTGGGAGGTCAGAGAGAGCACACAGCTCAGCTAAGTCGTCGCAATTGACCTAGTTTGTTTCATGCTTTCTCATTCACATCGTATGGAGAAAAAAAATAAAAATTGAAGAAGTCTTCTTTGCAATATCAATATGTGTAATTGTGTATGCTGCATTGCTATCGACTAACCAGAAACAATCCCGAATTGTCCAAATTTGCATTGAATTTCTTTTCAATTTTCTCTTCACCACTCGTCAACACGTAGCGGCAAACACTACCATACATACAAATCGTCACATCTCCTCGAGAGTACCGAAAGGTTTGGTCAAATTATGTAGAAGAAAATAAAGATAAAATTGACAAGAAAAGGGGAAAAAAATAAGGGCGTGAGATGGCGTCATCGGAACCTACCTATGTCGGCGAGCTTCCGGGAGGTGTTGCGCCCGAATGACGCGGCCCCGCCGGCTGACAGGTTGCGACGGTGGGTCTCGCTCAGGGAGGACGGATCCGGCGGCTGGCATCGCCGGCGGCCGCCACCGCCGGAGCTGGGCCGGACGACGAGCGGGCTCAGGCACACGGCGAACCCCGAGATCCCGTCCCCGCTGGTGCCCACGCCGGTGTGCCTGCGGCGATGCTGCCTTGCCGGCGAGGGGGAAGGGAACCACCAGCTACTGGTAGTACTGCCTCCGGGGGAGTCGGGCGCCTCGTCCAGCGGCGGCGGCAGGGACTCCGCCGCGGCGGCGTCGGGCCGCCGCTTGCGGCGGACTATCGACGAGAGCCAGGAGGTGGACCGGCGGGGAGGATCCTTCGCGCCGGCGCCGCCGCCGTCGTCCCGGCCGTGGCGCCCGCCACCGCCGAAGATCGCGGCGAGGAAGGACCGGCGGCGCGCGACCTTCTTGCTGCGCGCCTCGGGCTCGTCGCCGGCCGCGCGGGCGGGCGCGGTGGGGCCGACCTGCGGCGTGCGGAAGAAGAGGAGGTTGGGGTGGTGGTGGTGGTCGGCGGCCGAGGAGGAGGACGTCGCGTAGGCGCAGGCGTCGGAGCGGCGGGCCGCGGCGTAGGGGGAGACGGAGCGCGCGAACAGGGAGGAGGCCCTGCAGTCCCTGCTGCCGCGCGGGGGCGAGCCGTCGGCGTCGGCGTCGGTGGCGCCGGCCGCGTCGCGCTGGGCGGCGAGGTCGACGAGGCGGTCGCGGAGGCAGGGCGCGCAGACGCCGACGGCGTTGGCGTAAGGGTGGAGCTTGCACCTCATCTCCGGCTCATCTCAGGCAGGGCGGTTGGTTGGTTGGGTTGGATTCCGGCGCGGCGAGGCGAGGCGAGTCGGGAGTGGAGGTGGAGGTGGAGGTGGGTGTGGATGCCGTAATGGCGGACGGATTTATTTGGGAGAGAGCGGTGGAAGGAAACGCTGATGTCTACTCCAGTCTACACGTAAGCCGGAATTCTAAATGTTAGTACTAACTCCGGTTTAAATAAATGACGCATCTATTTTTATCTAATGTTTAACTATTTATTTTATTTTAAAATTTAGTTTAAATATAAAAAATATAAGTCAGGCTTAAAGTTATTTTAATGATAAATCAGGTCACAAAACAAATCCTACTTAATTTTTTGAATAAAACAAATGTTTAAATGTCATGTCAAAAGTAAATATTATTATTTATTAAAAACCGGAGGAAGGAATGTTATAAACTTGAATGGGCTTATAGGTGGAGCTTATCAGCGACATGTAAAACGAAACGAGTCATTAGAACATTATTAATTAATTATTAACTATTATAAACTTAGTCAAAATAGTTAACTTATCTCCTGTTCCAATTCATCTCAGCATTTACTCACCACATGGTACTCACACCCTTTGCTTGACTTATTGCTGCTTTATTTTTTATGTGAAGGATTGCAGCTGCTTTTACTTGTTAAGTTTTATTTTTCCTGTTCCATCTTATATAAACAAGACAATGTTTTCTGTTTGACAACAATAGCTGTGCAACTTGGTTTCCTTTTCTTCCCATAGAGGCATAGACCTTATCTATATGTGGTACATAGTAGATTCATGTAACTCCAGAATATTCTTATCATAACATGAATCTAGTTATACTAGATACATGACACTAAATACATATTTTTGTTTAATTATTAGTCAAAATTTTCATATGTTAATTTTACGGAAAACAAGCATGCCTTATATTTTCAAACGGAGGAAATACTTCTACGTACTAGCATTATTTACCCGAGTAATTTTGTTACACTTTTGTAATCTAGAAAAAAATTCCAGTAGTAATTGAGATTCATCTGGATTTCCTTTCAGGTTTTTTTGGATTTCAGAAAAAATTTCGTGGAAATTAGTTTATGTGAAAATTCTGTAAAATTTCTATATTTCAAAGGAGATCTCCGTGTAAACAAAAGAGATTGAAACAGCGTATTTGATGAATGATAAAGTTCACCGGGTTCAAATCTCGGAACCTAGTATAAATCTTTGTATACACCGTGACAAATAGAATAAGTTTCACTTGTTTTTGTGTAAATTGAAGAATCTACTTTTACTCAACAAATGGAACTCTTTGAGAGATCTTGTGTTCTAAGTGAGGACTGACTGCTTGTGTACTCTCCGTGTCCTCCATGCTAGGGGGTCCAGAGAACCGGGACCCATATGCTAGAGCTAACCCCAGCTAAATGCAGTTTAAGTAGGCAATTAGTGCGTAATTAAGGGGGGTATTAATGTGGACTAAGGTTAATAGAGGGAATAATGGCTAATGATTAAGAAAAGATATATGAATGACCTCTTCAAACTTATCTCCGATATCTCTATCCTGCCATACAGTATTTACTCGACACATCAACTTCTGTAGGAAGTGAGACCCCTAGAGAAAGACTTAGACATTTTTTATTTATAGGAAAAATATAAAAAATTTAGAGGATTTGAATCTTATATGAAAAAAATCCTAAGAAGGCCTTTGATACAAACGGTTCGATCCTATCATTTTCGTTGAAATTCATATGGAATGGACAACCTGCAGGGATTTTGAAGGAAAATAATTATGACCTTCTATGTCTTGTTTTTTTTCTTCCTATGACTTTAAATTCTTTGGTTCAACCAGATGATCTTTTTAGAACTTTCTTGTGCTTTTAGTTCCTGCAGGATCCTAATAGAGATGATATTCTATTCATACATTCTTTATGTTCTACCTTTTTTTAATCCTATGTTTCAAAAAAAACCTTATAAATGATGCTAAGATCTTGCAACTCGTTCAAAATACACTACATAGCCTGAAAGCTCATCGAAGATATGCAACTTGCAAGCCTGCAAGCAACATAGCATTCTCAAGACAGACTAGAACGCACAAGACGAAGAAAAAAGCTCCTACCACAACCACCAGATTCTGTCCGATCCTTCTAATATACTACTACCCCTCTTAACACAAGACAAAATTACAGAGGCAGGCGTGACACAAAGGTAGTAATATCTGGATGGGTATAACAATCAAACACGACGTCCATCACAAACAGTAGATCTTTTTTAATTGCGCCCGTAAGCACAAAGGACGGATTCAATGCGTGCAGCTACAACGTGTAGTCGCTGTGAAGGAAACCGGGGGCACCGATTTTTAACCTTTCGCTGTCTCTGCCTGGACGTCCTTTACGGGCTCCTGTTCCTGTTTGGGGGGTTAAATTCGTGTGCTGGACAGCTAGGAATGGTAGTGACATGCTATGCTATACTCAACAACAGTCAACAGTTCTAGGTAGGCTCTACTCTGCAATTGGGATACACTCAAAGTCAAAACCCCCAAAAACTGTAGTACGTCTCACAGGCCGTATGCAACAATGGGTGCCTCCTGCTATGCAATTACGCGCTACTGTTGGTACAGTTACACATGGTTGATCCATTCCGGCACCAGAATTGTCACGAGACCGGTTGCCATTCACGACAAGTACTAGGGCCTTTACGGTAAAATTTAAGGATATTATATATTGCCGGTATAAACAAGAAAATTTTAGAAATTTGTCATAAATTTGATAAAGGTATTTTTAGCAATTTTGTGCTTTAATCCTCATCCTCCCCGATCCCTTTGATAGCGGTAGACAACACGGCGTGCTCATGACAACAGGTGGTGGCACACCACACCGACTTAGGCACTGTTTAGGAGAACATGTTAGGGCTAAAAAACCACTCGTTTCTCGTGAGCACGATTTTCTGTCTTAAAAAATCAAATAAATTTATTTTTCAAGTTTATAATAATTAAAACTTAATTAATTATACGTTAATAATTTATCTCGTTTTACGTACAGTAAAAATTTTCTCCAAATACTTACTTTCGAACTCACCCTTAAGATGGCTAGTGGCACCTTGGGTGAAGGATAATGCGAATGGAATGGAGTAGGGAAAACGCCTAGCACTGTTTCGCTGTATGCTGTGAATTTACAAAAATTGGCCTCCACACAATAGTATAGAAAGATAATTTTATCCTCTTTTAATTTTATACTATAATCTATTTACGTGGTAAGGCAAATTAATCTAAACCCTCTAAAGTGGGAGAGTAAATCGGTTTTGCTTGTACCGCAAAAGTTCAGTGCAGTCAAATGCTGCGCCATCCAACAGTAGAGGGAATGGAGATGGGTGAGTGCTTCCGGCGTCCATCTGGGTGTTGCCCTGAAAATGCCATGCAACAACACACTCTCCTGTTGATTTGACGGGGAGAAGGAAGGATTTCTTCAATATTGGGAGGAGCGGATGACCGGGAAGACGCCGGCAGCAGGTCACAGACCATCCCTCCCCTGCACAGTGTGCAAACAGGCAACGCAACGCGACATGCGAACGACGACATGCGATGCGGCCGGGTGCATTGGAAGCGTGCGGGCATCTCATTCCTCATCTCCTCCCTCCCCGTGCCCGGCATGTGGCGAACAGAAGGACCGCGCATCACATCTCTTGTTGCTCATCTTTCAGCACAGGATCGCATGTGCGATAACTATATTTTATTATGATGATGAGTTCAGGCCTTCTAGGACTGCTTGGCCTGCATCCAGCATCTGTGCGAACGCAGCAGAAAAGGAGCAGCATAGCAACAGCAGGTAGGGCCGAAAACGGCGGCGAAAATTTCCGGCGGACTATCGTTTCCCAAAAAAGTGGTGCCGACCGTTTCCGATTCTATTTATATAAATTTAATTTTTCTAATTTTCATACTAAAATCGCTATTAAACGGTTAAATTAATGAGTATGTAAAATTCCCGACAGACAGGCCCAGTAACTATTTCCATATAAATGATATCGTACCGGACCGTTTTCACCCTAGAAACATGGGGAGAGCACACAGCCAATTAACCATCACCCACAAAAAAAAGATTAAAAAAAAGAACTAACCAGAGATGCACAAGAAATTACTCCAATTTACTACTACTGGTCGCTACTACTGCTGGTACTGGTCGCTAGGCAATGCTCGCCCGGGCAACCATCACATGCGAGTGACGTAGCAGTAAGTGATGGCCAACAGCCACCTGCCCCAGTTCCTTTGCTTCCAAAGTCCAAGGGGCCGGACGGCCTTGAAGATCGTTCAGACATTACAATCATGACTATGACACATAGCATAACTAATTAATATCGGATGGAAATTTCTGCTCTACCACTAGTATAACAGCAATGAATTGGCAGGCATGTCAGTTTGGTAGTGGTATATGCGAAGAGATATCGAACCAACCAATGATCCATTTGCAACGTAATGCTGCTCTTAATGGACGGCAACTCTATGTTAGAAAAACGACAGGACGGCTCGACGCCGGTTTGGAACTCTGAAAGCAGCCCATTTCTGTTTAATTAGGTGACCGACGAATCAATCAATTGTTTGTGTATGGTACTGTTAGTTTGTTAATGATGATAGTGTACTTAGCATGATATACTCTATTGGATAATCATTATCTAAAAAAAATATATCAATAAAGTTCATCTCCAATCGAGGAAGACGCATCAACATGCCCATTATCATGGCCCAATACGTCGCTCATTTGGCAATTTGCTCTGTAAGACCTGTTCTACGCAGGACACTAATCAAAGATCAACAAGAAAGAAAAACTAGTTCTAGAAAGCATGAATCTACTACCGCTAATTGAGGAATTCTGAGAGCTCGAACGAATCAAAGGTCAGTTCAACACAACGAAATGCATAGTCAAGTTTACCCGATGTATAGAAGTGACAACACTCATGCACTGGGTCTTGTTGAACCAACGCAGATAGTGCAAACGAACAAGCAAGAAATTGACCAAAGCTTATGCACAAACTCAATAGCTGGCTAACCTGATCCCTATCTTGGATGGTTCTACTTCTGCTTCTGAGGTTCAGATAAAGCCATGGACATGCCAAGTCATAACAATGGAAAATGCTACCTATAACAAAACTACCAGACTGCAGATGGATCTTGCAGGTCGAGTCACGCCAATAATGTTCAAACGGATTACTGGTATTATTTATCGGGCGGCTCTTGTCTCGGCAACACCCAAAACGAAACAGTCACCGAACAACGGCCCTAATCTAGGCAAGACTTTTAGTAGCTATTTGAATACAAGTTACACAGACCAACACTTTTTAAATATACAGAGTTTCAGTATGCAGCTTATGCACAGTCAATGCAGTCAACCATATACTTATACGGCTAATTGAATAGGCCAAAATTTCGTTTTGAAAATAAGCACCAAAATGCAGTAATCTGGAATTCTAGATTCTAGAGTCTATACGAAGTGGAAACAGTCCAAGAAAAAAAAAAGGGAAACAATGTAGGGGCTTAAGAATCAACTTGTGGATCCAATGGAATCTTAAACAAATATTCAGACAGACTTCATTCATGCTTGTGCTTAAAAGTGTGCATACATATGATGAAAAACATAGCAATCAAGCGACACATATAGCACAGCAATTAGTAATCAACCTCAAATATTTGACAACAGAAGTGCAGATCAACTGGCTATTAATTCTGCATGTCAAATTGGAAAGCCTATTTCTCATAAATATGATGGCGCTTAACTATAAAGGAAAATACACATTGCAAGCAAACAGAATGTTACCTTAACGTGACCATGACACAGCATCGATCTCATCCCTGGCAGACTTGTATAACTCAAGCCTCTTAAAGCACTGCTGCCTTCGCTCCATAAGAGCAGGATCCTCATCAAGGAGTTGTGCAAGCTGCTTAGCCTACACAGGAAAATGGTCACTGGAAGGACTGAAAGGAAGAATGATTAAGTTAGCTTGTTACAAAACGAACTAAGTAACTTACATCTTTCCTGCCCACTTGGGTATAGAAATAATTAAGCAAGGAACGCTTAGCTTCACGGACTTGACAATGAACGACAGCTTTGGGGATAGTATTCTTCAATGTATCAGATACCATGCCAATGTATGAGGACACATTAGAAGCAATCCTCCTGAAGTGCGCGTCAGCGTAACGATCAACAGAAGGAGTGGAAGGGTTTCCAGTTCCAGTCTTGTCCACTTCCTGTGGAAGCTTGCGGAAGAACTCCGCTGTCAAGTATGCTGACTCCATATCAACCAGTCGTACAGTGGTTTTACGTCCATCTTCACGGAATCTCTCTAAGGCGTGAAAGCATGCAGCAGCAAGCTCCGCTTGAAGAGTGGGAAACCTTTTCAATTCCTAACGATATAACATGTTTTGAAAAAATAATTACATAACTGGTGGGAAAGCCGGAAAGGTACAATGATGATTTGGTATGGATGTACAAAACAACCAACCTGAGTCTCACTGATGGATTTCCTTACCAGCTCTTTTAAAACATAATGCACCTGCAACAATGGTAAAAGAGATTTCAGAATAAATAAAATACTGAAGCAGGCAACCGCAGAACACAGGAGGAAGATTCTTAATATATTACAGCATCTACAGAAGCTTCAGCTGGTCCTCTAAAATAATTGAGAGCAGACTCAATCAGTCGGCGGTACCCTTGCTCAGGAGCAATTAAATGAGGTTGATAGCCATCAGCTTCGGATATAACTCGCTTGACATTTTGCAGAGAGAGGTAGCGGTCAAATGGAAGCTTCCGCAGAGCAGAAGGGAGTTGGTTATCAAAGACACCATAAATTCGATCACCTCCAGGCCGTCTGCGATTTTTATGCCAGCATTTCATATCTCTACACCAAACATTGCATGGACATATATTGCAGGTTAAGAAGCTTAATAGCATATATGATATTTACCCTCCATCAAGATGTTCTCTAAATATTTTTTCAAATGCGCGGCAAAGTTCCAATACGAGGTATAGTTGAGCCTGCACAAACACATAAATGATGTTGCTATGTCCATTTGACTACAGTGCAATTTACCATAAAGTTCAGTAGGTTACCCCAGCATCAGAGGCAATAGGTCTACCAATCTGATCCATCTCAGATTCAAGTTCATCAATAGTTTTGTTGATCAGAGATGTTATGCTTGGAATCTGTGCCCTGATCACAGCCTCTAAGTGCTAAGAGGTGGAAACAGCAATGCATGAGTCAAGATTAATAACTTAAAGAGAATAAAACAGAAAACACCAAATGGATTTTCCAGAACCTGTGAAAGAAGTTTGGCAAGATATTCTGAACCCATCCTGCTAGCTAAATGAGAATATTCAGGACTAGAAGCAAAGAACTCCTGCTCTTTTCGCCTGGCAATAATCATGTCAATATTCTTATTGATATCTGCTTGTGAACGGTTAACAATCCCAACCCATGGATGCTGCAGTCTGTAAGCTCTTCCTTCAAGAACCTTAATGAGAAGAACAAATATTGGGAGAATTAAAATTCAAATAACACAAATTGCATACCGAGAAAACAGAAACATACATCTAGTGCATTTGTTCCTTTGTCCATCAAATCAAGCTTTGTCAACACACCAAATGTCCTTTCACCTGAACAGAGATGATTCCACATGTAAGAAATTATGCAGAACATTAATATGAGCTGTTTTAAAATACGAGAACTAAAACCAGCAATCTAAGCCATTGGTTTCAATTTAGATGCCTAAAATCAACAATCAAAAGATACTGATGATTCCCAGAGGCTCTCTCAATTAATCCACTTTACTCTTGTATGGCTGCCAGTTGTGCACTCCCAACATCCTATTTGGCAATATACTTGGTATACACCATTTTTGATCTAGTGCTCAGATTTTACTTCTCATTCTCCTATTTTAGGGCTACTCCCTAGTTCATACCATATATTCCCTCTGGCATGTCAGTGTGTTACAACTTTAGCAATTGCAAGCAACCAAACAATCTCCAGGAATCTAGATAATGTGAATATTTTGGATAGATGTGAAGAAGAAATGTGTAATGCTAATGATTCTCACATTTTCACCGGTGTACAATTGGTAGGCAACATGATCTTCATTTATAAACCGGTGGGGAGCATAGTTGTCTAAAATTAGTAGCAACTGGCAAAGTAAATTCCCTACTACATAATTCATATGAACTAATCCTTTATGGAATTATGCATCTAGGGAAAGGGAACAGCTATCTCAAACCTAGGGAGATGCTCAGCACATGAAACATATTGAAACACAAATGAGGTTTCTCCAAAAACATGAATATGTCATTATTTTGTGTCTACCCCCCATTATCCAGAATACCAGATATATTTTAAGCAAATGGACCTAGCAAAGATTATTTAAGGCATATATAATAAAAAATTCATCACTACAATTTTCAGCAAAGCACCATATCAACTGTTAATAAAATTAACATATCCTAGTAAAGTACGTGTAAAACTTTGATTCATACCAGCTGGATCAACATCTCTAGCAAGCTTAATGGCATCAGATGTTGCTATATCTTGATTGGCAGGAGATATAGCAAGTATGATGCAGTTCGGCTGCAAAAGAAAATATAAAAATATCACTGCATAGGGTAAACACAAATGCACACTTCATGGTATGGTCATCCTGGTGCTTTAGTTTGCAGTGTAGCTTTATGCAACATGCAAACCAAAGCACTAGCAAATCAAGGAATTAAATTCAACAGAGGAAAGGGCACAATATAAACAGACCCATATTGGAGTAATTTTGTCTAACCCTGGGAAAAAATTATAGCCAACTTGGAAAAGAAAGGCGGGCAGAGTCCAAGGAAGTTTCTTACATTTTCTTTTAACTTCGTAGAATGCATCAAGGTAAACAATATTAAGTGCTAAATGCTAATGAGACTGTGAGACATGCAAACAGTACTTGAATCTATATTTAGTGGTTCAATCAGCATTAACTGCTAACGAGACTGAAATATAGGTGTGGGAGACCAATCGAGTTAGAACCGTATAAGTGAATCTTGATAAGAGGAAGTATTGCACCCTTAGTTTAAGACACCAGAGACGTAAGTCAAGTATAATTGAATTTATTTTTAAGGCACATTAGATAAACCATAGAAATAAAAAAAATCCAATGATAGTTCTTTAATATATACCTTGTCAACATATGAGCGCACCATATTTTCAATATCCTGGACAATGCTTTCAGGCTGTCCTTCTGAAAGTCAATGTAGTCAGTGAAAATTCCCTTGTTAACATTGCTTAAGTGAAGTCCAAGAATGAAAATCAGTACACATTTTCATACCTACAGCAACTTTAGTTAGACCCGGCAGATCAATCAATGTCAAGTTGACCACTGCAATAGTTCATTGAATAGAGTAAATGTTATGATAAGAATATTCTGGAGTTACATGAATCTACTATGTACCACATATAGATAAGGTCTATGCCTCTATGGGAAGAAAAGGAAACCAAGTTGCACAGCTATTGTTGTCAAACAGAAAACATAGTCTTGTTTATATAAGATGGAACAGGAAAAATAAAACTTAACAAGTAAAAGCAGCTGCAATCCTTCACATAAAAAATAAAGCAGCAATAAGTCAAGCAAAGGGTGTGAGTACCATGTGGTGAGTAAATGCTGAGATGAATTGGAACAGGAGATATCTGTTTAGTCTTCCCTGTCAGCCTATCAGTTTCATCTTGAATTTCCTTCCGCACAAGAGCTGCAGAAACAAACGTCACCAGCATGTCTGTAATAAGTATCTGTTCAACTTCACTCATTTCCACCGTACCAAGACACTGAAACCACACAGAATTCATTACAAGCACATGTCTTTTCTATACGCTTTGTGACCATTCATATTAGTCAAGTAAGTAATTTTAATATGTCTACAGCCCTAGTAATGGCACCAATGGCAGTAGATTGCTTCTGCTTCTCTCATGTGTTGATCGTTTAAGCAAAAGTTAACTGTAGATGGGAGAATCACTATGGAGCTTTATCTGAGTAGTGTTATCCCTGTGTAGTTGAAGAATTACTGCCGAACTTTGCCAATAAACATAGAATCACATAAGTAGCCGTGTAGAAACCGAATAATACAGCGTCTGCTGCTAGCAACTACTAATTGAAAGGCTAACTACACCAAACATAGCCAATCTTGCATTCAATTATAGCAACTGCCTGTGGACACTGGGTATAAACCAGTTCAAAGCATAAACCCAGAAAACCCCCCAAACAACTGCACGCCACTGAAAATGTCTGAGCACGCCATACGCACAGAGACTAGAGAGTGAGTGAGAGCGCTCACAAAAATCGGTGAACCGGCGCTTGGGCATATGCAGGAACTCAGCATACTCCTGCACCCCATCCTCCGTCTTGTGCAGCTGCAGAACAAGCGGCCTTCTTGTCACGATCCCTGTGATCGAAGCACAAAGCTCGTGGCCATAAAAATCACAGCATGGGTTCTGGAAAATTCGGACTCAGGCGCAGAATTCAGGATCATACCTGAGCCCCGAGGCAGGAAATCGCGCCCAACGATGCTCTCCAGCACCGATGACTTGCCAGAACTCTGCACGCAACCGCGCAAAAAAATCGAGCGTTCACCTTCGAAATTGAGCTACGCAGCGAAACCCTAGGTGGGGGAGCTGAGGCGATATAGGGCGGGGGGGCGCACCTGGCCACCGACGACGGCGACGGAAGGGAGCGCCTCCCAGAGGGTGGGGAGGGCGGCGCTGCCGTCGCCGTCGCCGCCGCCGTGGTCCCCGAGGACGGTGCACGCGCGCTGGATGCGGTTCACGAGCACGATCACGTTCTCCATCGTCGCCATCCCCGGCAGGCGTGCACGGACGAGGAGGCTGAGCGGGAGCGGGAGCGGAAGGTTCTAGAAGAAGGCGGAAGGTGCGAGAAGGATAGAGCGCTCGCTCTGGCGTGTGAACGGTGGGCGAAGCAAGCAAGCAGCCGCGGGGAGCAGAGAGGCGTCACTGTCGCGACGGCATCGGATAGGGACGAATGCGGGAACTGCTTCCTTTTTCCGGTTTTGCCCTTGTGTGGCAAATTCCAAAGTGACCCGGCGGGAACCAGGCAGAGGCACTAGTAGTTCACCCAAATTCGAAATTCAAATATTCGTTTTACTTTTCGGACGAATTGAAATTTCAAAAGGATGTAATTACATTTTCAGTATGTGTTCTTATTCCTTAATAATTTTGTAAGAGCCTCGAAGGTTGGAGACTATGGTCTTTATCTGCAAAGTAAAATGTAGGGGTAACGGCATGTTCATTTGTCGAGGCTTTATAAGCCGTACGAAAAATGAGAAATATCATTAACACATGATTAATTAACTATTAAAGATTTTAAAAATAGATCTATTTGATTTTTTAGAGATACTTTCATACAGAAAGATTTTAAAAAAACATACCGTCTTACGTTTTAAAAAAAGTGTTAACAGAAATTGAGGGAGAAACTAAAAGTAAAAAGCAGAAGAAAACGCCATATAAGTTTGGTTGCATGTGCCGATTATAGCCTGCTTCGTATGAGCAGGCCTAGCTCATATGATCATGTTTCATGCGTTAAATGTTGCTGTGTTTGGTAATTAGATTATCTGAGCTATGCTCAACAAAGAAGTTGTTTGGTTGCTATACGTGTATGAAGCCCAATAAACAGGCTTGACACAAAGAAAAGAGGCATAACAATAACAAAAACATATAGGGACTGTCACACGGCCCCTCACATCTCTGTGAGGCCAAGCGGTGGGAGGAGAAAAACAAAATTTTCATCAACAAGAAGCACATGAGCTAACTGACAGTGTCTATGAGTGATTTTACAGATCTATGATGCAAAAACAATCTGTCAACACAAACTTTTACAAAAGTATTTCTGAAAGTAATGACCTCGATCTTAGATGATTCACATTGCTAACGTTCACCTTTACAATGAAATATCTTACTCTGCTATTTTCAGCATGAGGTTTCATTTGGGAATCAAGAATGAGACCACGACTGATGACGGGAAACATTACATTGGGACATTTATATTCACAGGGTGCTGCTGTTTGCGTCCTTCAGAAAAAGCTACTACTCCTACCTCCATCCCTAAATAAGTGCCATTTTAGGATTTGAATTTTATCCCACAATAAGTGCATTCTCACGTTTAAATTACCCTCAATTATTCTTCCACTCTCAATCTCTCTCATTTAATGAGGGGTATTTAGGTCATTCTTCTTCCACACTAATTTATCATCATATTCCTAGAAATGCACTTAATATAGGACGGAGGTAGTAGTGAGCAAGACATCATATGTTGTTAACGGTTCAATGTGCAAGATGTCTAAAATAACAGTGGAAGTCTGCATATAGTAAGTAATCAAATCTCTATGATTTTAGAACTTTCTTTATCATAGACCCCTCTAAGATTAAAAAAATGATCTAATATATTACTCCCTCTATCCATAAATATAAACAGTGATAAGTTAAACTTTTTAACTTTGACCGTCAATAGCAAAACAATTATAAAGATTAATAAAGTAAAAATAATATTATTAGATTTATCATTAAACAAAGTATCATAATATGTAACTCTTTTTATTTGAAATAATTATTTTTATAGATAATATTGGTCAAAATAGTACATTGGAGACCGTGCTGAAGTCCAAAAATACTTATATTTGTAGACAGAGAAAGTATATAAATATGCGTTTAGTTCAAAGGCGAGATTAGATGAGATATGACCATTTATGTTTTATTGGATAGGATGGTTCTTATTTGGTTGGGTGGATGGGGTGAGCCAAATTTTTGTTTGGTTGGATAAACGAGGGTGAATGGAATGAGAATAGTAAATCGTTAATTAATAACAAAATATGTTAACAATATACTAACTATTCTTAATTAGCACTAATCTTAATATTCTAATAACTAATTAGTAAAAATACATATTAATTATAACTAATTAATAACTAATGATCAATATTAGCGAGGGTGAATGATTTCATCCGGCCAATTTAGCCGGATTCACTTATCCAACATCTTTAGAGAATATTACTAGGTTGGCCGTCCCATCCATCCCTCACCCATAAACCAAACACCGTAAAAATCCTGGTAACTATCTCTTGTCTAACCCCATCTACCCAACCAAACATATAGTAAGTTAAGCTGTCTTAAAAAAATATTAAATTTCGCAGGTTAGTTACTCATGGATGACCAGTGGCTTCTTTTGGCAAATTAGGTACTGGTGCCGTCTTCTCCATCTATCTCAGTTGTATCATTTCGTGCGTACAACACATGCTTTAGGCTACAGTGGAGAGACGTGGAGCTAGAACGTCATCGAAGCTGTGCTGCAGGGCCGTGCTCACTGTGATTTGCTTGTACCAGGAATGGGAGTACGGGGCGGGAAACTGGGTTGTCAGTGGGGCGTCGCCCAACCAGGTGTCGTGCCAGGAGGAGGTCCTCTCTCCATCCCCAGCGGCCATCTTCGTGAGCTGCTGGGTTAGATAGCATTACTATACAAATTCGATAATAGTTGTTCACGGGCGTTCGACGTGAGCTGAAGCATCGGACACCCTCCACTCCTCATCTCCTTCCTCTTTCGAATGTCCCCCACTCCTCTTTGTCTTCTCTCTCTGTCTCAACGACATCGAGAACACCGTGATGTTCCTCGGCATCTGGTGGAACGCGGGCCACGGGCCGGCGGTGAGCTACTCGCTAGAGTAGAAGACGGTGACCTCCCCGCCGCCGCGGTAGTCGATGCCAGTCTTCTTGTTGGTGCCGTTGTCCGTGCACACCATGGCGATGACCTACGGCGATGACGACGACAAGGCAAGGGTGTCAAGGCTGCGGATGGAGAGGTGTAATGGTTGCAATTTTATTTCGTGCTAAAACTATTTTAAATAAAAATCTAAATTCAAAAAAAAGGCTCTTTACGTGAATTTGAAATTTTGTGCCATGTGTGATCTCAATAAATTTCTCCAAAAATCAGCCCCTAGAACCTCTACAAAAATCCCCTAATTTTTCCTAAAATTTAAAACCCTATTCAAAATCAATTCCCAAAATTTAAATCCTCAAAAACCAATTAAAACAATCCCTGAAAAAATATTAAAAGTTATTGTGCAAGCTAGGCCACCTTCCCTCATTCTTGGCCTGCTCTCTCTCTTCCTAGTGGCCCGCTCGGCCCGGCACGCGCCTGGGATTAAAAATCCCTATGGGTCCTGCACGTCAGCCACCCCGCCTCCGCCTTCATTCTCGACCGCCCGATGCAAACGCGCGTACGGCCGTGATCATCTCTACCGCTCGGCCCTGCTTGTCAGCCGACGACACATCGTCGTCTTCCTCTCGCTACTGCTCACTTTCTCTCTCTTCTCTCGATCTCTCTCGAGCTCTCTCTGTTCTTCCTCTGTGCGTACCCATACCGCCCGGTCGCCATCTTAAAACGCGTGGGACACCTTCGTCAACCTCCACCGTCCCATCGCCCGGTGAGAAATCCGCGCCATCCTCTCTCTCCGAAGCGCTGAAGTCAAAAGGAGACATGGCCGCCACAGCTTTTTCCTCAACGCCGAGTCCCAAAGTCGTTTTGCACACACGAGCACCTCGTCCCGTCGCTTCGCCATTGCCTCCCTTCCCCATTTTTTTCCCTTTGCAGCCCATGATGCACACCACAATGCTCCGCGCCATTGTTGTGTCGCGTTGACGAACTCGAGCTCCCTTGCCCTATTGCCACCGCCTTTGACCGCCGTCCACTAGCGCCCGAGCTCGGCTATAAGTAGAGCAGCACCCCTTCCTCCTCTGATGACAGAGAAGCCCAGCCTAGATAGCCCGCCGTCGAGAACCTCTCTCCGCCACTCTCTGACCCAAGCACCGCCACCGTTCCAGACCCCCGTAGGCCAAGCCACCACCGCCGCTGAGTTCCTTGAGCCACCACAAAGCTCCTCCGCCCATCGCCGCCACCAATTTGCCTCTAAATCAAAAACGCCCAAATCCCTCCACCGCCGCTCGGATTTCCACTGATTGACAAAGGTAGGCCTCCATCTCTCCCCTATTTCCATTCCTCGCGAGATGCCGCACTCAAACCGCCCTACCCCGAGCCCTTCCGCCGTCCTAATGGTCGCCGGCAGCGACCAAACGACCATCGCCACCGCTGTCGATTCTGGACGTCGCCGCCAGCCCTCCTCTGCTGCCCGGCTGCCTAATCCAAGCCGTTCACTAGGTTCCTTGTTCCCTCCACTCTCCGCCAATGTCAGTCACTCGCCGTGGTTCGCCACCGCCGGCAAGATCAACTCCGGCGACCGTCGGCCATCGATCTCCCGTCGTGGTCAGCTCCGGTGGTCCATGCCGACGTGGCACGCCATGCAGCATGCCACATCAGCTGGCATGGCCCACCTTCAGGGCCCTCGGTCCCCCTCTCCCAGACACCGACAACCGGGCCCACATGTCAGCGACTCCATCCCATCTCTCTCTCTCCTGACAAGCCGACCCTACTCATCAGCACCCATCCCTAGTCACTAACACCTCGGCCCCACTCATCAATCCACATCCTCTCTCTCCCTTACTGTTGCATTGGTCTCACTTGTCAGCCTCTCTATCTCCTCTCTCCTCACTATTTTCCCAGCCCCACATGTCAGCTTCAGCACTTTTCTCTCTCTGACCCGAGGACCCCACCTGTCAGTCTCTAAGCAATTCTCTTTTATTTTTTATTCCTTTTTTCCTTAAACAATTTAATCCTTTTTAATTCCAAGAAATTGACTCAAACTTTGAAAATTCATAACTTTAAACAGTAACTCCGTTTGAACCCATTCAACTCTCAAAATTTTTCTAAAAATAAGATCTACACACTGGCGCTATTAGTTGTATGAGATAGGTTCTGATTCTTGGTGTTTTTGCCTGTTTTCTTTTTACGACGCGTAGAACCCATTCCCGAGGAGTCACCAAAGAAAGATTTTGTCGAAGACTCGCAGGATCAAGAGCAAGGCAAGTCACCCTTGACCATATTGGACCCATGATTTAAAATTTTATTTTAGTTCCTAAAACTTGCATAATTAGAAACACGACTGTTATCGGCTGCGATTCGTAATCGAATCTGTCAGGCCTAACTTATTTACTGCATTTTACCCTCCTTGAATAAATTGTTGCCCTGTCCTTTGTAACCTTGTCATCGTGGAATTTGTACTTGAGTACGAATATCGATGATCCTATTTTATCTAACTAAAAAAAATATGACGATGGAAAAACCAGGGTTTAAACAAAATGATTTTAAACCTCGACACCTTTGGTCGAGTATTTGTGAAATAAAATAACTTTACAAAACCTGGTCATGAGTCGTCGCTGCTTGTGTGGCTCCGACCTCACGTGACATTTAAGGACCGTTTTCTTGAGGAATTGCACTGAGAATATAATAGTGCGACCACACGGGTGGAATGGGACGCCGCTGGCCGAGTAACTAGTGTTTCCAGGATCGTTTTTGGTTGCTAATAAATGTGGGATTGGCTGGGTGCCAAGAGGGCGATATACGCTCGTCCCTGGGTACAGGAAATGAGTTCCTGGTACTTGGTTGATAGAACCCATTTATAGGGCAACGTACTATCCTGAGAAGGCTCTGGAAAGGTCTTGTCGCGAACCTCCCCACTTGACCAATGTGGGAGTAAGCTCGCGTCCTGTGAGAAAAACGTGTACCCTTTGCAAAGGTCTATAAACTGTTCAAACAGTTGTGCCCACGGTTACGGGTGAATGTAAAGTGATTCCTCTAGCGTAGATTTTATTTTATAAATATCTGTGCAATTGTTTTGCGGGTTGGGAACGATTACTAGAATCGGTCTGTGTAACTGATGGATGGCCTATGTGGCCTGAAACGGGCCTGTGTGACTCGGGGTGTTGGATGACACCGTAGTTGAGTTGAGTTATGTGACAAGTTTTAAAATAAAGAAATCCACCTAAATAGAGGTACTAGAGGACGGTACACTTCAAATTGGAAGTTATGACAAGTCTCTGACTTGTGGAATGGGTTGAGACGCGAGTCTCTTTCCGACTAACTTAACTAAGGTGAGTTGTTGCAAAGCAACTCACAGAATGGATTGGAGCGTGAGCTTCTTTCCAACAACTCAAAAAGGCACTCTTAGATTTTTTTTAAAAAAAATAAAATCTTTGAAGACCACTTTTGCAAAGTAACCCTAACCTTCCTTGCTAACCCTTGCATGCCATCTAATTTTCGTGACTTGCTGAATACCTCGTGTACTCACCCTTACTTACTTTCTCTCAGAAGTCTATGAAGATGAAAACCCCATCCTCAGCCAGTATTATCAGGGCCAAGTCGAGTACGAAGAGTTTTAGGGTTTCGATCTAGGTCCCAAGCTTTGCTTGTGGGTAATAGGTCTATCCGTGTTTTTCCGCTGCTTACTTTTGTAATGTGTCATTGCGTGTCTCGGGTTCTGTCCGAGGCTGCAACTTATGTAAGGACTATGTATATTAAATGAAGCAGGTTTGGCAGTGATCCACTGATGTCCTGTATGTACCAGCTGGTCTCCTGGGAATGGTACAGGTATTACAGGTAATGGCGTTCCTCCTCTGTTAACCTGTATGGGTTAACGGGAGAGGGGCGTTACAAGAGGGAGGCGACGGAGAAGGACGGCGCACGGGGGCGGAAGACGAGGTAGACGGCGTCGTGGCTGGCGGCGCCTCCAGCGTCGTGCTCCTCTGCGCGGCTAGCCGTGCGCTCCGGCAAGGGGTGCCCATGGGGATGGGGATGGATCCGGTCACCGAAGTGGAGGAAGACAGATCCGGTGGCTAGAGTAGAAGAAGAAGACGGAGGTGGGTTTATTTTGTTGGAGTTTAACAATGTTGCAACCTATTTTTTTCTTGTTACAATTTAGTGCATTAAGGTGTTTTATTCTGTTTTGATTCAATGTTGCATATTTTGAATTTTTTTTGGTGTCACGATGAGTATGTTTTGGATGTTGCATTTGGTTGAACCATTTTTGTTCAAGCGATGAAACATTTTTCTCCGATTGATGAAACATCTGAAATATTTTTGTTGAAATATTTTTCATCAAGCGGTGAAACATATGAAACATTTATCAACAATAGAGTACAACACCGTCCGACGCCTAGTCACGTCCATATAAATTCACTAATTTACCTGCTATTAATCACCTGCTATTTATATTCTATTCTTGCATCTTCTCTTCTAGCTCATCCTCATAATCTGTAGCTCCACCGGAGTCCCTAGCAAACAATAAATCATAATATTTCCATCCACAACAACATTTGACAAAGAGCTTTGTAGAGAATAGTAGATGAATAGAACAATTAAATTACATAAGTTGTGCAATGGTTCATCGGTTATATACATGACCGGACGAACATGACTCTTAACTTTTTATAGGACATGGTTGTATTGTAGGCTGCTGCTTCAGTTCATTCTAATCCTGTTGGCTGCAGGCTGTAGCTGCTGCTCTTGGACCTCGGACGAGACTAGACGTCGGGCACCCGATATTTCTCAAAAAATCGGGCACCCGTCCTGCCCCTGCTATGATGCTCTGTTACTCTGCATCCTGTCTCTGCGTGCTATACCCTGCTGCGATGCTCTCCCTGCCTCGGCTGCTCATGCCCTCCTCTCCCTTTTCAACATGCCTTCCCCTCTCTCTCTCTTTGATGTGCCTCCTCTCTATATTTTCTGACTTACCGTTTGCATGTATACTAAACTATAAACGATTTTTTTCTCTTAAATTACTTATCTGACTATCTAATTACACCGTTATATTTTTTAATTAAATCTTTAAAACAAGATCTCAAAGATTATATTTCGATGAAAAAAAATATATCCCAAAAAACCGGACGTTGTTTCACCACTTATAGAAAATTGCTTCATCACTTGATTAAATGTTTCAACTCACTTTATAAAATGTTTCAAAGATATGCAATAATCAGAAATAAACACCAAAAACTACTACATGAAACATTTAGTCCCAACGAACGAAACGTTGAAAAAAATTCATATGAAACATATCATATGTTTGCAAATACTTGATTTTGTTGCAAATTTTTTATATTACACATGAAATATCGAGTTGCAACCGTTAAAACATCATAAAATACTTGTCAAAACATCAAAACAATACCACTTGCAACATTTGCAAATGAACTAGTGAAACGTCGGGCTATACTTATTGAAACATCCAAATAACATTATGCAACATTAAAAAAAACCTGTTGCAACATGAAAACCTAAAAAATTATCAAAATATAATCATATGAGATATTATTGTAAAGATTTAATTGTAACAAATACAATGGTGTAATCAGGTCATAGATTGGATAAGTAATTAAGAGAAAAAACATTAAGATCACTGAAAACTTGCATGCATGCATGTAAAATAGAAGGTTGCCTACGGACTAAGCTTGGAGCGGAGAGCGTGCACTTTGCAAAGAGAATATGTGCATGCAGGTCTTCGCATAGCTAGATGTGAGAGGCAGTTGGGTGCCCGATCTTTCTGCAGTGATCGGCCACCTGAGGATAAGCAATTTCCTAATCCTAATGTCAATGAAGTTGGCATTCATTTGGTTTGCAACAAAAAAGTGTCACTTCAAAGTTTTGGCAAGAGAAGTTACAGAATAGATATTAGCAGAGCTGAGGCGAGAATGCGATAGAGGAGCATGGGAGGGGGCATGGATGATGGATTTTATGGTCTTGTTTGAGGGAGCTTCTATCAGCTACAGCTGCTTCTAGAATTTCCAGTTAACAGAAGCTCTCCAAAATAATCCAGATTCTCGTATAGATTATGAGAATTTGTAGTTGTAGAATCTAGAAAATGAATTAGAGACCAGTTTCTTCAAATTTGCACCAGTTGGCTTCTTATCAGTTGATTCTCAGAATCTTAAGCTCCCCAAACAGGACCTATGTAGCACTACCTCTAAGTGGCAACCATAGATATGTGGACCCATGCAAGAGCAATACTGTAGAGGGTCCTCACTGGGAGGGTGGTCTTTTTTGCAAAAGGATCCCTAAGCTTACATATTTTAGAGAAAAGTCTAATTTTCGTAATTTTGTGTTCTTTATGTAGAATATCTAAGGAATGGGAGGGTTTGATAGTAAAATATCGCGCATGCAAACTTAAGGTAGGTTCTATCCTGATTATGGTAAAGTGAGAGGGGTTTTTCGCAAAAGTGTCGGCGTACCTCCTCAGGACGACGTGAACTGCGAACACACCGCCTCAAATCGCTCTCATCCACGCCCCGCGGTTCAGGAGAGCAGCTGGATCCTGAGAGAGAAGGCGATTTAGGGTTTGCTCATCCCCGCCGCCTCAGCCTCCACTTAGGCGGCGTCGCCCTTCCACTAGGAGCCCACAATCCGGCAATTCCTTCGCTTTACCCCGATCGAGTCGCCTCCCTGGTCGATCCTCCAGTTGGGCGCTTCCTCCGGGCTTTGGGTTTGGCTTCTTCCCTGGCATTGCCTCCGGCGAGCTCCTTCGGTTGACCTGGTACGCCTCCCTCTGCTGCGCCTCCGTCGAGGGGCGGAGCTGCTCTGCCACACCGAGGACAGCATTGTGGCATTTCAAGGTAAATACGTGAATAGAAATCCTGTTGATAAATTTCTGATCTGGAATGATCTTCAACTCATGGAATTGTGTCTTCTCTTTGCAACTCATTGATGGTTAGTCCTCATAGTTGTGTTTTTCCCTGATATGTTAACTTGAGGTTCATAATTGAAATAATGTAGGTTAACAAAGCTATTACATCTTATTGTTTGTTTGTATGAGATCGTGATAGATATATTTTCAACGTTTATTCGGTAAAGGTATAATAGGCATATGGAATAATCAGTTTGTGAGGATTTGTTGAAAATCAAATTGGGACTGACACGAACAGCTTGATGTCTTATTGTTTGTTGTTTGGATGAAATCGTGATAGACATAATTTCAACATTTATTAGGTAAAGGTATAATAGGCATATGCAATATTCAGTTTGTGAGGAGTTGTTGAAAATCAAATTTGGACCAGCTTGATGCTTGTTTGTAGATAGGTGTTTAGGGTTAGTAAGGTTTATTCTAGAAATAGACATATGGATAGGCAGTCACAGATACGCGTTCTGGGCTTATTAGATCTAAGTGTGTTAGGTGCTAGTA
This sequence comes from Oryza meyeriana var. granulata, assembly GCA_003991445.1. Classification (NCBI taxonomy): domain Eukaryota; kingdom Viridiplantae; phylum Streptophyta; class Magnoliopsida; order Poales; family Poaceae; genus Oryza; species Oryza meyeriana. The sequence continues at coordinate 124,007 of RYFJ01000040.1, read as the reverse complement.
GTTAAAGTATGCTTTCGAGGTAGGACTTAGTTAAGTACTTTTATCTTCACCTGCTCTCCCATCATCCATGTCTTCTACTTTGTAGGATTTTGCCCTTACCCTAGCAAGGAGTGATGCAGAGAAAGGAACTGGTGCAGGAGAAGGGCGAAAAGTTCCAAAAGAATGCATGGTGCATGCGAAGAAGAATGAGAAACCCATACTACACGAGAAGAGTGAGGTCTCAATAGAGACGAATGAGAATGACAAACCCATGAATGAAAATGAAAGCCCACATGATGATTTTATATTGGAGCCAACAGGTCATAGACATGGGAAGAAATTCAACCTTCCTTATCCTGTATATCAGAAGCTCTACCTGTATTAGAAAGAAGGGCTTAATGGCTTTGGTCATTGTATTGGAAGAAGATAGGAGGAATTGTGGCACTGGATATGGGAACGGGCAAAACATGGATGGTAAATTGCATAAAACAATTTATATTTTAGGAATCATATAGAAAATTTGTTATGTAAGTGTCTTTTATTTTGTTTATTTTCCAGGTCGGCGCTTTTGTGGCTAGCATGCTCCACTAAGGTATTATTAAAAAGGCCATAATCATGGCCCCATCCTCTGTTGCACCACAGTGGAGTGGTGAAGTAGAAAAGGTTAGTCTACTGGGGTGTAAAATGTAAGTTTATCTAATGTAACTAATTGTTTAAGTTGTTTCTCTAATGTTGCCTAGTTCTTTTTGTCACTATTTTTATGGCATTGTTTTCTATTGCAGGTTTCTTAAGGGAAAGAGAGATGAGCAATCACTGAAGAGTATATTGAAAGTTAGTCTAGATTCTACTTTAATGTTTTTGCATTAATTTAGTTTATTAAACTTGCTTGTTATTTTTTTCTTTGTGGATTTTATTTGCTTGGCATGTTACCACTTATTCCATTGAGTATATTTGATGGAAAATGCTTATTTATGTAATTTGATTTATTCTAAACAATCACCTTGTAGAACTTTAAACGCCACCATTCCTTTTCTAATGCTTTAGTCATGTCCGCCATGCAAGTTGCTGATCCTCTTTTTGGAAGGTTGCCTACCATTAGGTTTGGCCACCCGGTTTAAGGGTTAGAAGTAATGCTAACAACTGATATAATAAAATTAGAGATAGATGTGATACCAACTTTTTTTTTTATTTGAGGCTTGAGACTTGACCACACCGTCGTTCTTTTTTGGTGTGCAGTTTTGGGGTGGGGTGGGAGGGTCGAGCATTTTTATAGTTTCAGTTTTATGCAACTCATGATCAGTTTTTTACTCAACCTTATTTTGTCTATTGGGTTGGATTGGATTGGGTTTGTCAAGAATGCAGGTTAGATGGGGTTGGAGAATTTTCAGGCTGGAAATGGATCCAATCCATGGTTTCAGTTTGGGTTCGACCCCATTGATCTAACCTACAGGCTTACTCTAACAACAGGATGCTCGCGGTGTACGTGAGCCCCTTCGCCATGTCCACCACCATCTGCTCTGCAGTGTACTAGTACACCAATGCGTGGTGGTGGCAGGCGGCGGGTTCGGTTTCTTTCTTCCTCTAGTTGGGGAGAAGTGAACTAGCGAAGACCCAAGAACACAATGCCACCAGGGAATTTGTCGCTGCCTCTCCATCCAGATCGACGTCACCGCCTTCTTCCCTCTATCGGGCGCTGCTCGGAGTTTTCAGAGCCGGTTGGCAATGGGATCAACTAAGGGATAGTTTGAAGGTGAGAGAAGAGGGAAGAGCAACAAGATCACATAAAACGAGATAAGTACATGATTAATTATTTTAAACTTAAAAAATTGATTAATATGATTTTTTAAATCAATTTTTATATAGAAATTTTTTTAAAAAAAACACATCGTTTAGCAGTTTGAGAAACATGCTCATAGAACACTATGAAAAATTTTCCCCTAACACATTAATTCGAACACAGTCTAAGACCTGTAGTGCGCTATACATTACACCTCTGTAATTCAAGCGAAGTGTACAGCTGCAGGTAAAAACATGTACTATATAGGATAGTTGTATCCGCGTATGTATGCATTTGCCTGACGACGACGGCTCAGTGTTTGGCGCGTTTGATGTTTTGGTCGGACAGCATGCCCTCGATGGCATTCTTCCACACCTGGCAGTGCATCTGACTGTCCAGCAGCAGCTGTACCACACCGGCGGCCGTGCTCAGCGCCGGCGGGAACAACACCGGGTCGTCGTCCACCACCACCTCGCCGCCGTCGACGGAGACGGCCAGCACCTCATCTGAACCGGCACATCGGCCGACAGAAATGGAGCCAGGGATCAGTACAGCCAGGTTGAGCCAAATCACAACAGTTGCATACATGTAGCGCTGCAAACAAACGTGATATGACCAGACCGTGTGTGTGGCTAATCACGTAGCAAGATCATCAGAGGGGTCAGGAGACAAGCGTAACGAGGCAAAAAAGGTGAACACTTCAGGTGACATGATGCAGTGCCGGACGGCCGGCACATGCTGTCTCTGGCTCCAACGATCGAGACAAACAGTGCGCGCATTCAGGTGAAAGAATGTTACTGTGTATGATACTACGATGACCATAATACTAAGTCTCCATTTGGTATTTTTATGGTGTTTGTTTTTTTATTGCTTATAGCTTCTCTTTCAGTTTCCGTTAGTATGTTTTCTAAAACATAAAATAGTGTGTTTTTTTTAAAATTTCGTATATTAAAAAATCAAATAGATCATTTTTCAAGTTTTTAATAGTTAATACTTAATTAATCACGCGCTAATGATATTTCTCGTTTTGCGCGTGGTTCATAAGCCATCGGTAGAAGCCGAAACGAACAGACCCAAAGGATTGTGATAATCTCAATTATTGTAACTATTTTTAGTTGTTACCCCCAAAAAAACAACTTTTAGATATTTCGGTGTTTAGTAAACTGACTCTCTCTTTAACATATGTTGCAAATAACAATATTACTACGTTCAGAAAATATGTAAAACAAGTTGTAACCACTGTAAAAAAATTTTATTTCCATATATAGCAACATAAAAAAAAAAGGCACAACAAACACAAATTAAGCGCAAGTATATTGGGTATACGAGTTGGGTGTGATTCTTACAATCTTTGTAGGTTGAGAATGCCCCGTGCAGACGCTTCTTCCCCAGCCTCAGCACCACTGTGTCGTGCTGCGGGAAGACGGCCACCGTCCTCACTCGCACTCTCCCTGCATGACACCAAAACACCAGTATTGTCATTGCTGCACTCTGCTCAATGATAGAGGCTGATCGGAAGTGAATGCTGCCACAGCAATCACTTCCGATCAGGCCCATAGCTATTAGCAGCAATGCTATTTTAATCTCCTTGTAGTAGAAGTAGAAGTAGCAGTAGAAAACTACCACTGTAGTGGAGTTCTAGCATAGGGTATCATTGATTTAATCACACTCACCACAAGGCAGCCTAACTCTGAGAGTTGTGCCTTTCTGGATGCTAGCAATGCTGATGCCAATTGAGTTGTCGCTGCTGATTCCCCTGATGTCTGCCTTCAATTTCAGTGCTGCAGCTCCTCTCAGACCTGAAGAATGTGCAAAACCAGAACAGAAAGAACCATCAACACCGGTTCAAGTCATTTTGTTTTCTTCACCTATAACTTTCATGATTACATGTAGCAGCAGTGGCCGTGAGGGTGAGCAGTTCAGCGGAGGAGCAGCTCTCGAGTCCAGTTTTCACAGCGGACGTCACGCGGGATCTGTCAACCCCGGCGATCTCTGCAGCCTCTGCGCAGACGGTGGCCACCAGTGCAGCGGCAGAAGCCAGCACTGTACCCATATTCTTGCCATCAGCATCCTCAACACAATTCAGGTTGGCTGGCCTCAGCTCGCACACCGACATGATGCCTGCGATTGATGCAGCGAGCTGAGCAACCGAGACGGCTGCGTGCAGCCGGAGCTCTTCTTTCCTCTTCTTTCGCCAGACTCCCGTGACCAAGACTCTGTTCAAGAAATATCCTCGGAGAATTGCCTTCATGTATCCAATGTTGAGTTGCTAATTTCAAAGGAACATAACGCATTCATTGTCAAATCCGACAAGTAACTAGTGTAGCACTGCAGTTACTATGTACTACAATATTGTGGCTGTGCCAGGTTAGTGGTGTCATATAAGTTGTGCTGTGTCCTTACCCAAGTCGGTTGCTTTAGCTTGTGCTTGCGCTGTACGGGGCTAGGCATCTCACTGGCTAGTACACACTGTTAGACAAGCAAGAATTGATCATACATAGGAAGATATAACTCCTGTGTTGGCTGAGAGTTAAGCGAGTCTGAGACCATTCCCTGACATACCCATGTCTGCTTGTAGAATTGACTTTTTCCACCACTGAAATGGACTGTGGATAGATCTCTCCGTTCGCCTTGGGGTTCATCTTTTTCTTCATTCTCCTCTTCGTTGCTCGCTTTCTCTGGCTGATGGTTTTCAGATGATGTTCTAAAGGTCTGCATGCATACGAGTAAAACATAAAATATCTCCATGCTTATGGAAGCACCTTTTTTTTTCGGGATGACCGAAGGAGACCATCCAAATGTTATTAAGATTGAGGAGAAAAAAATATTAAAAAACATGACAAGAAGCTACCAAGGTTGGTTGTGCACCTGAGTACACGCCTAGGACCCACGTGCCAACCACACAAACACATGCCACTAAGAGTGAAGCCTAGCACCAACCCGTTCACCGCTATGTGTGGGCAATCGCCGCCGGGCTAACAAAGCACCATAAAGAGAAGACTCCTAAAAACGACGCCGCCACGGAGGTTATGACGTCAAGGACGCCGCTGTCGCCCATCCAACAAAAGACGTGGTTTTCACCTAGAGATTCTCGCTACGAGAGGGGAGAGGTAGGTACCTCGACAGTGCCCCAAGGGGGGGTTACGGCGCCTGAAGGCGTAGCCGCTGCCGGTCCAGTGAAACACTGGGCTAGGCTTTCGCCTAGTACCCCCAACAACCCTGCCGCCGTGGTCCATGGCCCACCAACTCAGATACCACCATCCAAATACTGGTAGCACGCGGCCTTCGCCACACCAGACCGACGCCTCTCCGCCACTCCGCCAGCCAACTTCCAGTCTTGCCACCAGTAAGACCGCCACTAAGAGAATAATTGGAACTAAGAGAGTAACACTACAGCCTGGTAGATGCTGACACCCTTCACTGGTAAATGGAACTGAAACTGAGTGGTTCATGTACTCTTTGTATAAACATACACTGGGTGAGAATAATTGGAAGAGATCCGATGAGGAGGGGCTCCATGTCCGAGAGAGGAACTCCATTGCCTGCTCGGGAATGATTGGCATATCTTCAGGATGGCAGAATTTCGAACACCGTGATTTCTCTTTACACTGGTTCACTGCCTTCCAAACATCAATTTGCGGGCGCTCTGCCTGTTTGAAAGTAGAGCAATTTATTATGGTCACAGCACATATGTTAAGTAAATAACACAGAAGGGGCATAAAATCATGCTAAAAGAGAGATGCAACGGCATGCTGCAGAAATATGTAGGCACCTAACGCTGACAACAATGACAGAAATAGTTGAACCTTTGAATTTGTCAGAAGATCCAACAATGTCAAAGACATAAGTAATACTAAAACTTCAGTTGAATATGATTATAGTAGCCTTAGCTGACAACTACGGCTAGTCGCCTGCTTGTGTTCTATAAATCTAAGAGGAGTATGAATATGCAGAAGCATCACCATTTGACATGACAGTGAATTGCATCTTCGGATGGAAGACATCCTGAACTCCAGTCCTCTTATGAAATGCTCCATAATCACCAATTTAACCAGTTTGCGTTGAGATATAACAGAACCAGATAATTGTGAATGAAGTGCTGCGGAAAGATCATCCTGGCACTGCCTATTTATATGCAGGGGCAAGTTATTGTCGTCCACAAGATGTGATATCAAAAGACTACCTACAGTATAACTCATTTCTCTGTTTAGCGATTCGCATTTCTTAGTATGGACAATTCAGTAGAAAACAACCACTAGAGAACAATATCAATTATTGAATTAAAAGTACGGCCTAATGGACTGTACATACAGAATGATTATAGAACTTTATTTCAGGTAAGACAATGATTCCTCATGTTAAAATCAAGTGGTGGGGGTAAAATTGAAATTATGTATAGTGTTTCCATTTTTTTCGTTGCATGGTGACTGATCATCGGGACTTTTATAATAGAATTTCTTTATGGTACACCGTACTACTGTATGCTAGTAGATCCTACTAGTGATCTAATGATTCAAATCAACTCTATACTATTAAAATTAACACTTGTAGTATGGGTGTATTTTCTAATTGCCACATAATTTACAAAAATACCCATACAAAAGAACGGTTAGATTTTAACTGTACTATTGCCCTATTTCACTAGTATGGTGCACAGTAAAAGATCTCTTATAATGAGTACGGAACACTATATACTGCTGACGAAAGAGTAAGAATTGCAGCAGCAAGTATATGAAGTTTCTCCTCCAAAATAAAGCCTTACCGGGAAGCCTTGGATGCACAGATCTTGTCACACTTGCACGGTTATTGAGTACAATATCGCAAGAACACGTCCTCCATACAATGCATTAGCACTCAGGTGACAAGCTTTTGGAGTTTGGACTAGTCTTTCCCCTTTCAGGTCTTGTGTCCATCAAGTCCTGTAAATCTAAAATGCTTTAGGGAATGGCTCCCCTTAAAATAAGCCAAATAGGTAATATTTCGTTCCGTACAAGGTCGAGGAGATGGTCCTACTAAGTTCGCATGGTTTGTATGATTGCCATACACCAACATGGAATATATGATAGATGGCAATTCGTCCTCTAGCTTCAACAAATAGAATTCACATGGCCGGAGAATTATCCTTGATGCCAGAACAAAGAATTGGAATTGATTAATGAGATGTTTGGATGAGTGATTACGCAAAACAAGATAAGAGCAAACCACGACGAAGGGATCAATGGAAAGCTTAACTAGTACTACTTTCCAGCGTGCTACATGGATCACTAACACCAAGTGGGGAAATGTAGGGTCAAGCTGACAAAGGCATTTCATTTGCACCGTTGATTCTTGGTTTGTGTTTCTAATTGATGCACTCCCTTGTTGAAACCAGAAGGAAATAGCAACATTACCTGCCCAATCGCATAAGCGGAAGCCGCCGCCACCAGTGTACGGGTCGTGGCGGCAGTGAAGGACCGCGATTGCCTGGCAGTTGATGCAAATTCAAGTAGGCGACGGAGGTCTTCAAAAGTATTTGCAGGTTACTTTCTCCGTTTAAAAAAAATTAATTGTTAGCTATGAATCTGAAGATAATCGATGGAGGGAGTATCTTAGAAGCAAGAACATGATGCGTGGCCAGAAAAACGGACTGACAGGTTGAAAATTGTAATATTTTGGTGATGAAACTGCACAAATAACATCCAAGTGACAAATATAACAAGGAACCGTCTATTAGTTAAACGTTTGAAAAAATAAATCCATCAAACGATTTTTTTTATATCCAAAGACTAAGATATAAACCGTTAGATACAGTTATACATATTTATGACCGAGTTACATAAATTTATAACTAAAGTTACACAAATCGATAATGGTAACTACAATAAGTTGAAAGTACAACTACAATAGTTTAAAAGTGCAATTTGAAACTTGCTTCTCCTATCCTGAATTTTAAAGTTTCATCCAACGGCCAGCATTATTATTTAACAGAATCCAAAAAATCAAATGTTTGATCAATAGCAAATCTGATATAACAAAAGGCACAAAAATATCCCGTTGCAGCGAGATGGCGCAACAGTCACGAACTAAGCCAAGAACACATGATAAAATGGGGTGATAAATATAAATAAGCGCAACAATGATTTCATAAACTATTTGGGGGAACAGATACTGTTTCATCGCACGACACAACGGTACAAGTGACGCAAAAGCAAAGGATACAAGGTTCAGATTGCGCCAAACGACCATCCGTGAGCTCAGGCAAGATGCTTGCCTGTGCCCCGGATGCAGTGGGAGAGGCAGTCGACGAAGCTATACGGGTGCTGCAACTTCTCAGAAAAGCTTGAGTGGTGGTGGCATGGCTCGCTGCTTCCATCTGCAACATTGTACCCATCGATTTGGTTCTTGTCAGTATTTTCATCACAATCCAATCCCAAGTAGAGAGTATCGGCTGAGACGGAGGGAAAAGCCTCTGCAGGTAGTAAAGAGAGCGCGGCGCCGGCCCATGAACACTTGACCAGGACCAAGTCCCTGGCGTCGAAATTAGAGATGGCAATGGATGCTTGAAATCCGAAACCGGTGATTTTTTATTTTATTAGGGCACGGTTATAGATTAATATTAAAATCCACGAATTTGTTAGTGAAAGAAAAACAATATCCATCGGGTCCAGTGGGCACGGATTCATTCTCATGATATCCATATCCGTAAACCCATAGGTTCTATAAACCCAGCTCATTTCTATGTATATCAGTCCAAATACTAATGTGTTGGATCAAAGAAGTACTCCACCAGTCTAAGACTAACAAAACCATATATAAAGCAGTCTAAGGCTAACAAAATCATATATAAAGCAATGAAAATAAGTACTATTTGTTAGCTTACATCAATGTTGTGTGTGTATGACTGTGTTGCTGATGGCTGATTGCTTTGTCGGGTTAGGGTGACCCGTGGGTACTGGTTAACCTAGCAGGCATGAGTTTGGGCATAAAACTAAATCAGTGATGGGTATAGGTTTTTAATGGGTGGATTTTATAATCACGGATACGAGTTTAAGATGTCAAAACCGTGTGGGTTTGTACCCTTTGCCATCTCAGGTCGAAATCAACCCTGTAAACCTTGTACTCCATCTTGTATTTTGCACCCTACGTATCATTGCTCGGGCGCAGCATACGGTGCACCAGCATCAGCTCCCCGCAATTGTCGACAAGGTGAAGGCTGTCCGACATTGAGCGGCGGTGACGGTGAGAAGCCTCCACGGCGGCCCCTGATCTGAAGCAGAGTTGTCCAACACCAGGAGGACCGTGCTGGCCACTGCGAAGCGAAGGGCAAAGTTGAGTCAGTGTAGTATCCGTTGTCGTCGTCGACAAGAGTCCAGCATTCATCGCCAGGTTTACCGATGGCTGTCTCCATGGGGCACCGGAAACAGACAGCCACTGTGGAGGCGTCGGCAAGACCGACGAAGGGTGTCTCCTATCTCAGCCCCTGAACGCCTAGCTCGCTGCTGCTCCGGCGTCAGCAGCGCGGTCACCGGCGGGAGGTCGCTGTCGCCTGCACCCGAATCGGAGTCGAGCCGCTCCGCTGAATCGAAGCCATGACTTGTGCTTAGATCCGCCGCCCGAGGCTGCGTCGACCTCGCCGAATCTCACCGAGGAGGCGGCGTACTGGCCGCGGCGGCGGTGAATCACAGCGATCTCCGGCGGACGGCGGCGGTTGGTGCAGTGCAGTGCAGGCGACGGAGGAAGCAGTGGGGGCCGCCGCCGATTGGGGGAGTTTTTTTTATCCAAGCACGCCTATAAGTTAATTGTATTTCTACTTTCTCCCTATAACTCAATTTCTACGTAAAAGCCTCACAAATCAATTTCTCTTCTATTTCTTTTTCATCAAGTTCTACACTTTTACTCATTGTTTTAATTTCTTGTTTTACTTTCCCGTGCCCTGTGTCTAGCATGGCGAAACTTTAAAAACCTCTTTACTCGATTTTAGCTTTCGCCTTTCGCACATCCTACGCGAGCGAGATGATAACAACAAAGCATAAAGCACAACTTGGTGATTTATCCATCAGCTAGAAGATCTGTGATCCACCTGTCACGGTGGTATGAGTTTCTATTGTTCCGTCATACTGGTCTCTAAGAAATATAAAATTAAAGAACATGAAAAAATAGATAAAAATAGAATGTTGAAAGAAAGTTAGAAGGAAAATTAACTTACAAGGGTTTACAAGGGTTTTATGTATGAAATTAAGTTATACGTGAAAATTGTTAAACACCAATGACTTATATGCGTGTCAAATAAACACCACTGACTTAGGGGTATTTGGATTTTTTTTACACCCGATTGGGGGAGTTGGAGTCATCGCCCCGGTGGTCTTTTGGTCTGGGTGTTCGATGCTAGCCCAACCCATTTCGGCCCATCTGGCCAGTCTGGCCCATGAGACCGCGAGAGTTTTTTTTTCTTTTTTCTTTTTTTTTATACTTACAATAAATCGCAGCAGCGTTCACTCCCCTCGCGCCGCCGCCTGCCCGCCTCCGCGACTCCGATCCGACGCTTCTAGAACCTTCCGAGCTGAGCGTAGGTGGCAGCCATGGCGCTGGCATTCGACGAGTTCGGAAGGCCGTTCATCATCCTCTCGAGAATCATGAGAAGAAGACGCGAATGCGGGGGCTCGACGCGCACAAGGCCAATGTCGCCGGCGGCGGCGGCAAGGCCGTCCTCCGCACCTCCCTCGACCCCAAGGGCATGGGCATGATGCTCCAGTGTAAAAAGCCCGTCATCTCTGCAGTGCGGTTACTTTACTGCAACGATTCATAACCTTTTACTGCTGCAGTAGTGAGGGAATGCGCCCCTAATGATCAAGAATTTTTTTAATGGATCAGTGTTGATATATGTGTGTGAATTTGGGATCTGGATTTGTGGTTGTAGCAGTTGATTGTGTGGTTATGCATGCAAACTATCTGAAGAGTGTTTCTTCATGCCCTTGTTGATCCATTTACTGACTGAACACCTTAACCTATAAATTGCCAGCAAATAATGGAGCAACGATGCTGGAGCAAATGGATGTTGACAACCAGATTGCGCCTGATGATGGAGCTCTTTCGCAGTCAAGATTATATGAAATTGAGGAGACAAAGCGAAGTATATGGCAAGGAATCTGATTCACTTCTGGCCCGGCGAAAAAAAAAAAGAATCTGATTCACTTATGGTGGTGGCTCAGCTGAGATATCTTGCTCAATTGCATTGAAGCTGCAGCATTCACACCCTGGAGTTGAGCAAGTACTTACTGATTTTGGACATTTAAGTTACAGTATGAATGGAATGTATGTCTGTCTTCTGATTGTGTCTCTGTACCTGTATTATGCTATCAGATCATTTGCTGATGCGTTGGATGGGATTCCACTAGCCCCAGCTGAAAAACAGTGGTTTGCCACCTATTGATATGTTGACTGCAGTAAATTCTCAGCTAGTGAAGGTATTGTTTTCTTGTAATCCCAACTTTATTCTGTTGCTTTAGTTATAGTTGACAGTTATTGCCTATATCTCATATTAGTTCCATTTTAGTTTGATTAGGTCGCCCCACTCCTAGTATGTGTTGGGATCATGATTTTTTTTTTTTTTTTGGCTTCATATGCCGTCAACTCAACCAGCGCATACGCCTACCGTTTGTTAGTTGGTGGATGCAAGAAAATGTATAGAATGCTATATAATAGAAAGAATCCTCTAGTTATAGAATGATATGCTAAGGAACCTACATTCTTTCTATTATATAGCAATTGTGTAGCATTTTGGGTAACTTAGCCTCCTGAACTTCCTTTGCAGGATAGCAATTATCATGCGTTATTGACTGCAATGACGTTGGAACAAACGACATGAGAGAACAAAACGTTTTTGAAACTCTGATTCGCAAGTATCAGCAAATCTTGCTGGCAACGCAGGTGGTGAAGATGATTCTCAAGATTGATGACGTAATCACGCCGTCTGACTACTGAATACTGATGAGAAGCTGCCCAGTCTGTGATCAGTTGATTCTTCCTTGGCTGTTCTTTTTTCAACAAAAAAGAAGAAAAGGGAAAAAAAAGAAAGTCTGTCTTCGCTGGTCTCTTGTTTTGTCGTGCTGCCATCTGACAAACCTTGGTTTCACCCTGTGCATCGCATGCGAAACATAACAAGTCCCATCTGAATCAGTGTAGCTTTTTGGATGGAGAAAGACTTTTTGCTGTATTCTTTTCATATACTCGATGCTAGTGGGCTGCTTAGTGTCATACTTTTACTAGTGAGCTGAAGTTACGGACAAGTTTGCTCAGTTTTTCCTGTTTGTAATCTTCTTTTAGCGAGGAAGAAATGGTTATCATAATGAGGAAGGTTTGCTTACCTAGAGAACATGGAAAGTGATGTTTTAAAAAATTATAATTTTATACTATACATATACATTTGTTTTATGGTTTACCTGTATATTAAGAACTCAAACCACATACATTGCATGTACAGACGGTGATGCAACATGGTAAGAAAAGCAAGGCAATTTTTGGCTAGCTCAAATCAACATTTAGCGTGCTTGAGCTTTCGATCGGACAGCATGCTCTCGATTGAAGCCTTCCACACCTTGCAGTGCATCTGGTTGTCCAGCAGCAGCTGCACCGTCCCCGCCGCCGTGCTCAGCGCCACCGGGAAGAACTTCCGGCCATCCACCACCGCCTCGCCACCGCCCGAGACTGCCAACACCTCATCTGGACCAGCACAAACAACAGGATTCAGGCATCATCACCGACAAGCAGAGCAGAGATCAATACACTTGTGGCAAGCAAGCTGTTTAGCTGGTGCATGCAGGTAAATTTTGTCAAATCATTACAGTGCTGGTATGTTGTGAATGCCCCATGCAGGCGCTTCTTCCCCAGCCTCAGCGCCACCGTGCCGCGCCCGCGCTCCGGGAAGGCGGCCACCGTCCTCAGCCGCAACCTCCCTGCAATGCCACCCAAACACCCCAATTTCATATTACTATCATTAAACTGATGCACCATGCTCAATGCTAGATCCTAGGAGCTAGTACTATCTTCTTTCTTTAACAGATATAATCTCTTAGGACTAGAAGTACTATATATGTCTATATCTTCATTTTTAACAAACAAAATCTCTTACTAGTACCATCTTTTTAATTTTTTGGGAAGGAAGTCTTCTAGGACTTAGGAGTAGTACTATCTTAGTACTCCTCGTAGTCAGTCTTAGTACTGCATAACGATGTAGTACTACTAGTAGTAATGCTTTTTTAAGGTACTAATATCATTGGTTTGGTCTCTCACCACAAGGCAGGCAAACCCTGAGAATTGTGCCTTTCTGAATGCTAGCTGTGTTGGTGCTCATCATCATCATGGAGCTGCTGCTGTTGCTAATCCCTCTGCTTACGTCTGCCCTCAGCTTCAGCACAGCTGCACCTCTCAGACCTGGAAGAACACATGTGCAAGCATCAGCGGTGAGCTCACTTGCACCACTAAGTGTTCTAGTGTTGTTTACATGTGGCGGCGGTGGCTGTGAGGGTGAGCAGCTCGGCGGGGGAGCGGCTGTCGAGGCCGGCCTTCACGGCGGAGGTGACGCGGGACCTGTCAGCGCCAGCTGACTCCGCGGACTCAGCGCAGACGGTGGCCACCAGCGCGGCGGCGGAGGCGAGCACCGTGCTCAGCTTCCTGTCGGCTCCGGCACCCCCGGTGCTGCTACTGCTGCTCCTCAGCTCGCACGCCGACACGACGCCGGCGATCGCCGCGGCGAGCTGGGCCACCGAGACGGCGGCATGTGCCTGAGCCGTGTGCAACCGGAGCTCGTCGCGCCTCTTCCTCCTCCGGCTTCCGGTGATGGGGATGCTTTCCATCAAGTATCCTCTCAGGATTGCCCTCATGTGTCCCATGTTCAGCTGCTTATTTTCAATGGAAACCAAAAAGCTTTCATCATTTCACTTCACTGTGCCAAATCCGACAAAGTATGATGGCCTTTCTTGCAAAGAAAAGTCTGACAAAGTACTATCTCCGTCCCAAGAAGACTTTATTTCAAATAAAGTCTTCTTGGGACGGATTAGAATACACTGCAACTACACTGAATTTTCCCCGATTTCTCGCAAGGTTTTCATGAAATTCCTGCGATCCAAACAGGGCCTCGGTGTTGTCACATCTCGTGTGCTACTTATGTCCTTACCCAGGTGGGTTGGTTTGGCTTATGTTTGCGCTGTGACTTCCCACTGGCTAGAATTCCCTGTCAGGTGAAGCAAGAAGCTGATCATTCATAGGAAGATCAGAAGATGTCTTGCAATAATAAGCTAAATCCTGTAGGGGCTTAGACACATGAGACTATTGTACAAGTGGCTTACCCATGTCTGGTTGAACACTTGGCTTCTACCTCCATCAAATCGAACCGTGTCGCCATGCGCCTCATCACCTTCATCTCCGATCATCTCGTCTTCCTGACGGTTTACCGGTGATGTTCCCAGGCTCTAGATTCAGACAAAAATGAAAATAAACACAATTAATTTTAGCTGGTGACGATTTAACTGAAATCGTAACGTGTATAAAACATGAGTTAGAATGGAATTTTCTACGTTTTATATTTGAGTTGGAAAATATTAGGACGTGACAAAAATGGAAATAAACATAATTAATTTTAGCTGGTGACGATTTAACTGAAATCGTAACGTGTATAAAACATGAGTTAGAATGGAATTTTCTATGTTTTGTATTTGAGTTGGAAAATATTAGTATGTTGACACCCTTGATTTGTTGGTAAACGGAACTGAATTAATCATGGGTGTGGTCCAGAGTAGATGCATGTGTTGTATATAAACATACACTGGGAGAGAGGATTTGGAAGAGATCCGATGAGGAGGGGCTCCATGTCCGAGAGAGGAACTCCATTGCCTGCTCAGGGATGACCGGCATCTCTGCAGGATGGCAGCATTTTGGACGCCGTGATTTCTCCTTACTACATCGGTTTCCCGCCTTCTGCGCATCGACATGCGTGCTCTCTGCCTGTTTGAACATTCAGCAAATGAGACCACGCTAGCTCAAGTCAAGCTACAAGCTGAATATATATGTTGAAGTTGGTAGTTCAGGCACCAAGGTGATCACAGCAAAAGCTGAGATTTTCTCTGAATTTTTGTCATAAGACGTATGCAGATGGTTATGCCAAATGCATGGTAGTGCTGTATTAGCCTTAGCCGACATGTATGGTCACTTTGCATAAAGTGAACAAGAAAAGAAATCTTTAGCGCAAAAGATTTGCAAAAGCATCACCATTTGACATGACAGAGAATGGCATCTCTGCAGGGAAGCCATTCCAAACTCCACTCCTTTCTTCAGATGCTCCATTTAGCGCTGCTCAGATCAAATTAAATCAAGTCAATCTGCGTTGAGAAATATGAAAGAATCAAGTGCTGAATAAAGGTGTGATGAGAAGATATCGTCCTGGCATTGCCTACATATGTTTTTTTAGAATGACACTGCCTATTTATAGTGGTCTGATCTTTCGAAGAAAAAAAATTATAGTCATCTCCCCAAGTTCTTGTCGTCCACTAATTGTGACATCAAAAGCCTACCTACAGTATAATTCCTCAACTGTTTAGCGATTCGTCTTTCTTACTATGGACAATACACTAGGGAACAACAGCTAGAGAACAATAGCAATTATTGGATTTAAAGCATTGCCCAATTGACTGTGCATACATGCTGAATGATTTCAGAGCTTCGTTTCAGGTGAGATGAACCACTTGACATGAAAGAAAAATGGAAGCCAATGAAGCTCCAAGCAGCTACAGTTAGTATTTTTGGCATTTTCATTTGTGATGCCTGATCATTGATCACTGAAACTGTTGCATGTCTAAACACACAGACTCCATAAGCTGACAGACAGGAATAGCTAGACAGAGTTTAAGAGAGAAAGAAGGAAAGCGAAGCTAGGGACAGAAAGAAACTAGAGTAGTTAGAACAAGAGAAAGTAACTAGCCTGAAGATAACAACTTCAGAGAAAAGACCTTACCTTAGAAGGAAGTCCTGGATGCACTGATCTTGTGACACCTGCATGAGTAGAGGTCTTTATATTGAGGGAACATACCAAAAAAGCAGAAGCATGCGGCATTTACAATGCATTTGGCAGTCAGATCATACGGATTCAGTATTATAATTTTGCCATCTATCCCCACGCAATCTTTCCTCCTCTCTACTATATTCCAAATGGTTTTCGTTTTGATATCCTTTTAGACTAGTGTTTCCTCTTCAGGACGTTGTGCTGCTCATGTAGATTAGTAAACTGTGAAATGGAGCAGGTGCACTATGCTTATTTGGAATGGATCTTCTCAAAGATCACAAAGTTGATGCATGTGGATGAGGCCGAGGAGATGGTCCAGCTGCTAATTGCAATTTGGCATGGTTTATGATTACCACTTATGACGCGTGTGTATGCAAAATACGCACTGCATCTTGCATATCTGAAAAAGAAAGTAAAACAGGTGGCAGCTTTTCCACTAACAACAGTTTCTCTGAACAGTGAATTGACCATCAGAAATTACTTGCTAGACAGGAAGAGATTATAATGATTGTAATGCCGAAACGAAGGATAAGCAGTGATTGGAAATGAGTGTGTAGCCAAAAGATGAAAAAAGGAGAGAGGGGAAACCATAACGACAGCTTTAGCAGAAAGCAAACCAGCAGCTGGTACTTTCAAGTGTACTGATGCCGCTACCCTTAGTGGAAAGAAAAAACGTACTACCAATTTGACACTACATGTGCAATGTTGATTCTTGCATTAGGGATCATCACATGCTGCTTATCCCTAATCGACACGCCGCTAATCACGCATCTCATGGTCATGTGCAGATTAACATCTGCTCCTGATCGTCCAGCTCTTCGTCAGAATGACAGCAGCTGACAGACTTGAAACAGAACGGCACGGCATCGGAGTTTCAGAGAGAAGAAGAGATGGATCGGATGCTAACCTTTTTGGCTGTGAACTGAGCTGAGCTGAGATGAGATGAGACGAGGCAAACGGCAAGGTGGCATGGATGAAGGCAGGACCAGCAGACAGCTTGATCACATTCATAAGGCGAATGCTAATAACAACAATAATTACTAATTGCTGTCTTAATCGCTGGATTTAAGGCACGTATTCCTGATGGCCGTTGCAGAGATAGTCAGAGACAGGGGCCCACACGGCCAGTACTAGTGTACTACTGGACCGGTCTATTGTCATCTACCTCTTAGTTATGACTACTGAATACTGATCACTACCAATTTGGATCTAGGACAGATCATCCAGCTCGATTCAATTCTCTATGACCCATTGTAGTTTTGCCGCCAACTAGTTCATCAAAAGATTTAAGTCGAGGCAGTAACATGTATGATTTTTTTTAGATGATGGAAACGTATTACATCACCGGTCTCAGCCATAAGGCACACATCCAACAAATTCTTAACTGAATAAGGAAGACATGAAGTGTAACATGCATGATAATATACTTTATCTGTGCATCCTCGTAGTTATAGGTTATAAGACAGTGGCACTGCGTTGAGATTGAAAATGTGGAAAACTGGACATTGTGGAGGCTCTGTTATTCTAGATTCCTGATATGGTGGCTTCATGTTCTGTTTTTAAGATTCAGAGTTCCAGAACACGCTCAAATCCTCACCCTCTGTCAAAGTGTCAATACGTTGATCAATCCTGCCTCGTGTATCTGATAATATCAATAGGTGTTCATTACCCGGACAAGAAATTCTTGCATCAAGAGTTCGCGCAGGAAGAGGGCGGCAATGTAAAATACTAGTAGTTTGTTACTGCAATCTAAAAACATGATAATTAACATGTCATGAGCTTCTTGCTACATACCATGAAACAGACAGTAATGTTCTGCACAAACTTTTTAAATGTTAAAGTTCTGAACAAGTGATGGATCAACCGACAAGTTCTTGAGCCTGTGCTTGCCTGCAACCTGCAAATGAGTTGTTTTATCTTCTTGCTTGATAGATGTAGTTTTTTGTTGGAATTTTTAGTAGAGCTAGGGTCTAATTGGAGAATAATTTTAAAAAAAATCTCAAAAGTGGGCATGGGACAGGGGGCACACGCATGTGACATACGCGTGAGCACGTGACATACACGTGAATGGTTTATCAAAATTGGCTTCTCATCCTTGCGCAGACGATGCTTCCTTTTGTAGTTTTGGTTTTGCTACATCCAACAGATATTTCGGTGTTTGTTTTGGAATTCACTAGATTGTTCAGTGCGTTGGACTGGTGTGGAGTTTGGGTAGGTTACGCGCGACTTATTTGGTTTGGTTACGGTTTATGAAAGGCGTCCTGATCACACGTCTTACAAATACCGAACTGCCACCTCCACGCAACACACGCGAAAGCAATCTAGGGTTCCGCCTCTCCTTTGTACTTGTGCCGCCACGCGTTGTCTACGTGTCGCTCGTCGGCGTGTACGACGTTCGGGAAAGCAGGTTTCCGGAACCATCATCCTCATGAAGTCCTGCATCGGGAGAGGGCGAATATTTTTTTTGAAAAGCATTCCGTGCGACTGCTCGTTGTTTGTCCACTATGGCTCGTCTTCCTCTACGTTCGGGCACTGCGTGTCGTCGTCACCATCCTGTACCACGTGTTGTATGTACGGTGCGTGCTACTGCTCCGAGCACAACTGTTTCGAGCCCTCCTCTTAAATAGAATCGTCAGTACGTATTCATCATGTTTTGTATGTTTAATCTATTCATGTATTGTTCCGTTGTATACATATCTAGATTGTGTGAGATGGTTCTACTAGTTTATGCGATTAATGTCATGATTTATTTATAAAATAAATTAAATCTACATATGCTTATTTTTCCAACAGCTTTTCTGTAAATGAATGAACCTAGTATCTGTTATGGAATTTTATCTTCCCATATATTGTTTACTTCTGCAATGATCTTAAGGGTAAAGAGAAGGACGTGGGTGTTCCATATCTTCTCACGCCTCTACTGCTGTGGGAGGAATAAGAAACAGATCCGATGATCTATTAATAGACACGTTTTTTTACAACAGTTATCAGTAGCTCTGTCCTCACCGGTTTGTCGTTAGAATCCATTGTTATTAGATTAATTTCTAACATCGTTGGTAGGCCGAGCGCCTCTCACCCTCTCCTGGCCCAACGAACGCATGGACCTGAGACATGGATGCACGCTGCATTGACCGGGTCTTTGGCTGCATGTAAGAGTTAGCCGATGCATGCATGGGTCAATTCGACAAACACAAACAGCAATGTATATATATTATATGCACGTATGTGTCAAGTATGCATATAGCTAGATTGGTTCAACCCACAAGACTGCAAGGATCGATATATCAAGCCAGACAAAGCATTGGTTTTGGCTCTTATCTCTCCTTTGCCGAGTGATCGAAGACTTGACTGCCGGTCCTTGCAGGGCCGTCTCCAGGATTTAAGGGTCCCAGTGCAAAATATAAAATAAGGTCCTAAAACACTAAGAATATATATGTTTAATATAATTAAAACACACTTTCACATAATTATATAAATTCAATATATATCCTTTCATACAATATGTGAAAATATATTAAATATTCAATGCTAAAAAGTAAAAATTGTACTAACTATTGACCTTATGTTCTACTAAAAAGCATCATCCGTCTAGTATTTCTTGAGATGAAATCTTCAATTATGTCTTCATAATTAATCTTCTCCAAGATATCATTTTCAAGTGTTATTATCGTGAACCCATTGAGTCTTTCTTGTGTCATAGTAGAACATAAATAGGATTTCAACAACTTGAGTTTAGAAAAAATCCTTTCCACAGATGCAATAGTCACACAGGAATGATTAACAAAATTCTATATGTGATAACAACATTAGAATAAAATGGGTGGACGGCCAAGACACTCGACGATTCGTTTACCGTGGCTTGTGTCGAACGTGAAACAGAACATATGGATTACTAGATCTTGGAGTAATCTAATTTGAGGACCCTTCGTTTTTTGAGGGCCCGGAGCGGTCGGCCACCCTACTCGTGGCCATCGACGGCCCTGGGTCCTTGTCACCTGTTGACAAAACCTGACCAGCTGCATGTGTGCCTATGCATGCATGCACGCTATACCTGACACCGCTGGTCGCCGCAACAGGAGTTCAGTTCGTGCTTTCATCTCCTTCAAGCACGTTAACGAGGTAATTAGTAACATTAGTTTCTAAACTAATTTACTAATTCATACATACATCCGGGGATGTATCTATCAAGGTATGCGATTTATATGTTTTACTAGATTGATTAGGTTTTCATGTTTTTCATCAAGTTATGGACGCTATGCTAGTAGTAGATTAGTTTCCTGCTGTCAAATTGTTTTTGTATTTGTTGTTTTTATGAAAATCAGAGAAAACCGTGTGATTAAAACCACTAAATTGATCGGGATACCCTGACCGGAGCAAACCCAGTTCGGCTCCAGCCGAACTGGCCGTCCTCCCTGTGCCCCCCCCTCCCATCTCTCTCTTCTTGTTGATGCTACGCCGGGATCGATGAACGCGCTGCCTCAATTTGCATCGACGGATTTGGAGGTGTGTCAACCGTCTCGCCGCCGTTGATGGGTACACCGCTGGCCTCATGTCGGCACCGTCGCGGGAAACTGTTGTCACCAGGAAAGCCCAAAACCAGAGCATGTCACCATCGACGGGGCTGATGACATCTAGACGCCGCTGCTTGAACCTCACCAATGTGGGTGGTTGGCACCTGTAGATCGAATCAGTTGCTGCCAGGACGCCCTCAACTAGATGCGATAAGGTGTAGTTGCCGGGGTCTTGCCGCCGCGTGTTTGGAGCCGTCGTCACCGCCGTTGAAACCATGATGCTACGGCGAGCCAGCATCGTGGTGGATGCATGGGTCGTTGATGCTGCTCCGAACGCCACCAAGGCCGCGCCGCACCGATATCGCCACACGGGTGCGAAGCTGCCACTGCCATCTTGCCACCGGACAGTCGAGGAGTTGTCGACAAGCATCCTCGCCGTGCATCGCCCCAACCTCTATCGCCGCCGACAGTCGACATCCTCCACCGCCGTCGTCGTGCCTCCGGGCCAGCACGCTGGGCGGTGGACGCCGCTGCGTGCGACCGTGGAGGAGGGGAAACCCTATTCCCCCCTCACCCCTCTCTCGTGGTTACTTGGGTGGGCCGGCATGCCTCGGCCCAACCACATTCGGCCAAACAAAAACGAGCCAGCCCACACAAATAGAACAAAATAGTGAAGCAAAAATCCTAGCAGGCCAAGTTCGGGATTCGGCCCACTAGGAGGAGCTGGGCTGTGGACGGTGATCCACCGGTTTTTTACTGTTACTAATTTAATTTTTTTTTAATTTACAAAACTAATTTTTGATCTGGTTAATTTGCAGAAATAGCCTTTTGCCGCCGTGGGCCACGGCGGTATTTAAAAACCGCCGTGGCCCAGGGCGGCGAATGGCCTCCCCGTCAGGCGAGGCTAACGGCGGCCCCCCGCCGTTAGCCGGGGGGGCCATGTGGCGTTGCCGCCCTTGGGGATGGCGGCGAATGCCTCTAGGGGGCCGAATGCAAAAATGCATTCGCCGCCGCCCCCCAGGGCGGCGAATGTTATACCGTCCGGCGATTTGGACGGTCCGATCCCTGTGCGGACCGTCCGCTTAGGTATCGGACCATCCAAATCATCCGATCGGACCGTTGCCCCTCGAATCGGACCGTTCATCGAACTGACCATTGCCTAAGATCAGACCATCCACCCAGGGATCGGGCCATCGGAATGCACACGATCAGACCGTTGCCCCAGATCGGACCGTCCGTCTAGAGATCGGACCGTCCGAATACCCCCGATCGGACCGTTGCCCCCTCCCGATCGGACCATTGCCCAGCCCAGGCCTCGCCCCCCTGGAGCCATTTGTAAATTACCAAATTTAAAAATTTTGTTGCTAATTTTTAACCCCAAAAATGTACGTACTGAATAATTTTTAATTCGACATTGGAAGACGATATATTGTATTATTCGTCATCCACTCGGTCGATACTTAACGCAGTGCACGTACAATAGCATAGTGATATTAGCTAGATGCGAGCCGTTCGTATTGCGGCATGATGAATGCGACACCCATAGTACGAAATACAACAAGGGATACTACATTGTTAGCAGTACAATGTATTTGCTCGTTCTAGTCACTGGTTCCTAGAAAAGCGGGCGATTCGTTCATGGTACGATCTAGACAGGCTGTAGTCGGCTGGTGATTCTGGTTGCATGTTCCAGTGCCGTGATAGATATGATGGCGTGAAATTGTTAATCCATTGTCTGAATTGACACCTCCTTGGAGGATCCTGTGGGAGGAGTTTGATTAGTAAATTCGTCATGTTTGGTGAAGGTAAACTATCTGCAGGAAATAAGGTGCGGCTTGAACTTACATCGATATCGTTGTCAAGAATGTTCGGACAAACAAAACTTCTGCGTCGCAGAGTTCCTGGCCTTCTCGACCTGACGACCTGGCAACGATCACCACAAGCGCACGTTAGACGGTCCTCCCATCGCGGTAGTCCGAGAGGTCGATTTCTCCAGTCTGCCCCTTCTAGCTCTAGACGTTGTTCGTGCTCCGCCCTCCTGGCCATGTATTGCGCCATGCTTTCGTCTAATGGGAGGTAGTCATATTCCGGGTTGCCGTTGTCAATCCACTCGATGAAGCCGCAATATCTTCCCTCGGTCTGTTAAGGTAAATATCCTGGTATAAGAGTCGTGGGCATAAAAACGAATATGACAAAGACTTGACTGAAACACGTACCTGGGGACTCTGGTGCACGCACTCGAAGTATCTCCAGCCGTAAGTCTCCTCCTGATGAGATACGCGTAGCCGGCAACGGTCACTACAAAGGCATATCGAGCGTTCAGCCCAAGGTGGCAGTACCAAAGCGAAACCTAAATATCGCCAGTTGCAATCCTCCACGAAAAGAGGTGTAGGAGACATTGTTCGATGCTGTTACAAGAAGAAAAGTAAACTAGTGAGGCAGGTAGTGGCCGTAGTTCATAAACGGTGCGAAGTTTGCCCGAGGGCCTAGGTGAAGGCTCTCTGCTACTATGATGGTGCTTTTATATAGGTTGTTATGCGTCTATTTCCCTATGAGACGTACAAGTCAAAATATAAGGGACATGCATATGCAAAAACCGGTTGAAGTGGCCGACCATGTATTCAGAATGCCCGTGACAACGCATGACTAAAGCGACACGCCGAAAGCTCGCTTGTCGCAATGTGGATTATGCAAGTAAAGGTGGTCTGTACTCGCGCATGGTATGCGCCGAAAGTGGTTTCTCCTTTTAAAATGGTACAGACAGGACGGAGTACCGTTGTAAAATTTGTGAAAGGTCAGATCTGAAGGGTGGGATCGAGCCTAGAGGGGATGAATATGGACATGAAAAATTTAAACAAGTTATGTGAGACCTATAAATAAATAAATACAACAATAGCCCCTAGGTCATACGCCTCCTCGTCCTCCTAGGCTGTGCTCGAACGTGCCCGCGCGAGTACGTCAGGCGGTCCGCCGGTACCCCACGGGTGGCTCGGACCGCCTGAGCAGCAGGGGAAGCACCGGCGTCATGCGGCTGTGTGTGCGGTGCACCTCCGAGCTGTGACGACCTGATCACGTCCTGCTCCGGAAGGAGGTCGTCCTCGGTAGAGATCCAAGCAGAGGTGCTCAGGGCAGATCCCCGCCCATTGTCCCCCAGGTGATGGTGATATCTGCCGCGTGGGTCTGGTAAAGAAAAGTTCGCGTCAGCCGAATAAAAAGTGCAGTTAGTTATGGAGAATAGGTTCAAACCTGACGTACCTGACAATCCTCTCCCGATCGTGGAGCCTGCCGACCTCGATCCTCCGGCGGTACCAGAAGGACCTGCTCCCCACGACGTACTGGCCCCTACAGAACCCGCCGCTCTTGCTGATGTCCCTTCACCATGGGGACCTCGCATATGTATCTGCATCGGTGGGGCTGCATCGGAACGGCGACAAGTCAGAGCACGGATGACCGAGCGCATCGTGTTGCACATCCGGCCGAACGTGATCGTCTGCTCCTGCTGCGTGAAAGGGATGCCAGCCTCGAGGCGCTGCTGCAGTAGGCCGAGCTCCGTGTGGACCTGCCTAGCATCGTCCGCCTGTTCAGCAGGACATGCGTGGTTAGTTGCATGTGGTAACTACCGTTGAAAATAGTATGAAAACCATTGACTCACCGCGCGGAAGTAGTCCTGGTCGCGGTGTGTTGGGTATGCGTCTCGCACCCCCGCGACGTGCGCTAGTGGAGCCTCGGGAGTGAACGTCACCCGTAGTCTGGTACGGGGCTGGTACCAGGAAAGGTACTGCTCGTACCTGGCGGGTGTATAGGGGTGCATCTCCGTGATGACGTTCTCCGTGGCTATGAGCCAGTCGTTAATGTACTCGATGACGATGGGTCTCCACAACTTACCGGCGGCCTGGCCACGCCGATTTAACCTGCAAAGCACAACCGGTGACACAATGCATAACAATACGGAATATTCATTTCCACATATACCTGTGAACGTGTTGCGGTACGCCCGGGCGTTGTGGATGGCCGAAGGTCTGTCGCATACCGAACTGCCGCATCACACGCTGCGGGCAGTGCGGCTCGACAGAAATGTCGAACAGCATCGGCGTCATCGTCAGCCAGTACGCCTGGTACCTGTTGCAGAGGGACGACAGCCCATGCGGCGCACGCGCGTTCACCGCCTCGGCGCTGTACAGCTCCCAGACAACGTCGTCGTCCGTGATCCTGTCGAACTCCATGACGAAGTCTGGGTACGACTGCTGCACCTGCACGTGAGCGTACCGACGCTACAAACAAGAAAAGAGTTCTCGTTAGTCCAAGTAACATAAAAAATCGAGACGATTCTAACACCGAACATACCTCACGACGACACCACACCGTCCCCATCGTCGGATAGTCCTCCGGTGGGACATCCACGTACAGGGTGGACTCGTACGGACTGTGGTCCACCACGGGGCGGCCGATCGCGAATCGCTCTGCCGCCCAGAGCTGTAGGAGGAGTGGACAACCCGTGAAGACCGCTTCTAGGTCGGTCTTCCTGCAGCCGTCGCACGGACCCCTGTACGTGGCGGCAAGGACTGCCGATCCCCAACTGTACTGGGGAACAGCACCGTCCTCGGCGTCGTCTATCTCCCTCGCGTAAGGGATCAAGCCCTTGTCGACTGCGTGGTCGTGCGAGTTGGTGAACATCACCCACCCGAACAGCCACAACAGGTACGCCTCTAGGCTCCTCTGTAGTGAGTACGCGTCGGCCTCCGGGTCTAGCTGATCAGACTGCAGTAACATATAAAGAAGTTGACACTGTAATTCTAGTACGGACTGAAGGATGAATATAAAACAACAAGAAAGCATTCTTACCGTGTAGCTTAGTACCCAAGCCTGAGGGGGGCCTGCATGCGTGTACGGGGAGATCTCGCCAACGAGGGGAAGCCCCGGAGCACGGTGAACCGGGGCGAACCGCTGCAGGATGTCCTCTCGCCATGCCTGGAGCCCGTCAACTGGGTCCACCGCATTACCGGCTAGAGGCAGCCCAAGGAGGAGGCTGACGTCCTGCAGCGTGGGGGCCATCTCACCGCATGGGAGGTGGAAGGTGTGCGTCTTCGGTCTCCACCGGTCCACAAGAGCTGTGATCAGCGACCGGTCGATACCCCACTTCTTCGCCGGGTCAGTCGGGTCCGCTGCGGCTGCTACCAGCCTACACAGCGGCAGAAGGCCTGCCTCCCACAACCTGACAATCAAAACAAAACAAGTTAGTAAGTTGACATACACAGCTTCACAGTACAACGTTCGTACGTACCTAGTCGTGAACCTGTCGTCCACGGGAAGGAGTCGCCTAGAAGGTCGAGGACGTAAGGTACCGAGCTCGAGGTTCTGCACCGCCGAGAGAAACGACCGATGGGACTGATCGGTGGCGTGATCCAGCAGCTCAGGCGTCTAGTACTCCATACCTGCAAGGAAAAAGAAGCGAAACGGATTAGCTTAATTAAACATAGTGCATTACAGTCAGAAAATTAACAGACAGCAAAGTACCTTTAAAAGGCCCACACTAAAACGAAAATCAGATAGCAATACATGCATATTGGTACACATTACAGGGATATTACATTAGCAACCAGCGGCTATACTACACAACATAACCCGAAGGTGCACGAGGACGCCTGCGATGACGCTGCCTATTAGTGGTGCCTTCCCCAGTTGGCCGCCTTCCGTCGGCGCCTGATCCTTCCATAGGAACTTCCGCTACACTTGGGGCCTCGGCGTCTTTCGTGCACTTCTTGTAGGTATGTCCATCCTCTCCACACCTACTGCAACGCTGAGCGCTAACGCTGGCCTCGGATTCGTCCATATCATTGCGAATCCTCCGTGTCCGACGGCGGCCTGCCTTGTTCCTTGCCTTCGTTGGGTCAGGGATGAAATAAACTGGGCTTGTGTCTTCAGTGCCGACGATGCCGAAACCAAAAATCTCAGTACTCCATTTATGCATGATTGCTTCCTTTTTAAAGTACGGAGACACATATTGGCGTTCATCAATGCCGCACTCCCCGCAAGCGGCAATGACATGAGAACAGGGCTTGTGGTACAAGCTTGATTTCCGACAGGAGCACTTGCATGTCCTATCTTCCTTTAGGACACACTCTTGCCGAGGTTTCCTTGCGAATATGCCACGCCTGGACCTGTCGGCACACAATATCTCAAATCTATGCTCTCGTGTGCCCTGCACTCGGACTCGGTGCTCTCTTGCCTTCTTGCATTTCTCCTCAAGGTACTCTGTCATTTTTGTGCCGAACCAAAGGTTTGCATCGGCCATAGATGGGCCATTCTGTCTGCACCTGTCGTGGAAGTACGTCTGTGTTCCATGTAGGATGAACTCCACGATGGCAACAAGGGGGAGTTGCCTCACACCACGTATGACCCAGTTGTAGACCTCTGCAAGGTTCGTGGTCATTATGCCGTACCTTGCTCCACCTTCATCGTACAGCAATGCCCATTTCTCCTTCGGCTCGTGCTCGATCCACTGCGAAAATCTGCTAACCGAGGAACCGGGCCTCCTTCTGAATGTACCGTCATCGGTGGGAAGTGCACCTAGAGCTTCAGGGCCGTCAACACCTCTAGCTGCGGGTCTTGCAGAACTCTCGCCTCTATGTTTGGCTGTCAGCTCATCAAGTCTCTTCCACAGCTCATTGAACTTCTTCTGTTGATTCTGGGCGCACAAACGTTTGAACATGGCCATCAGCTCCTTGTTTCTGAACTGCTTATAAAAGTTTACGCCCATATGACGCATGCACCATCTGCTCTTTACATCTTCCCACACCGGAGGATATCCCTTGTCTGCGCATCCGTTTCGCAGCTCCTCAATTGCACGCAGCATCCCAGGATGACGGTCATGTATGAGACATACATCTGGCCTCATCCCCACCACCTTTTCCTTAACCAGCTTCAGAAACCAGTACCAACTCTCTGTGTTCTCGCTCTCGACGAAGGCAAAGGCCACGGGCAACACTTGGTTGTTCCCGTCTACTCCGATTGTCGTCAACATTTGGTCTCTGTATTTTCCAGTTAGGAACGTACCGTCCATGCAGAGAATGGGCCTACAATGAAGAAATGCAAACATGCACGCCTGCAAAGAGAGGAAGGCCCGTTGAAGGACATTCTGCCCAAGGTTTGGTAACGATGGGAAACTTTTGATTTCGGAGTAGCTGCCAGGATTCCTTGCACAGATGGTTTCCAGTAGACGAGGCAAATTATTGTACGAAGCTTCAAAACTGCCGAATCTCCTTTCAATTATCTTCTGTTTGGCCCTCCACGCCTTAGCATATGTAATGGTGTACTTGTACTTCTCCTCGATACGCCTGATAATTGACTTGGGCTCGAACCGGAGGTTTTCCACAACAGCATAATACAGCTCTGAAGCGATGAATGCAGATGATATGTTCCTGTGGTACTTCTGAACACCCGGAAGATGGCAGTTGTGCTCCGTCACGATTGACACGGACCAACAGTCGTCATATTTCTTCCTAGATGCGTACATCCTCCATGGACATCCATCGCTTGAACTTGCACATTTCACTTCGTACACTGATCTGGTGGACTTTGATACCCAGAACTCCCTCCTAAGTGACACGGCCCACATCTTCACAGCCTCTGTCAACTGTGCTTTTTCGGCGTATCTAGTGCCTTGATCACTTCATTCTGCCGATACTCCCATGCCACGGTGTGCCCCTCTGAGACAACGAGTCCGGAGAAGTCCTCGTTGTCCCATTCTGCCGGGTATACATCATCCTCCGAAGAATCATCATCCTCCATATGCTCAGGTTCTGAGTCTTCAATTTCCATCTCCTGTACTAGACCTGGGTGTCTCTCCCCTTCATCTGCAAACCCCCCAGGTCCCATGTCTTCTTGGCCTCCTTCCTCTCCGGCACCCTCGTCTTCTGCCTCATTTTGCTCCCCTGTTTCATCGGGCCCTTCCGCTGTATTTGGACCAGCCTGATCAATGCTGACCCTGTCATGCACTACCACTAGGATGCTCGGTGCCCATCCTCGCTGCAGTGCACTCTCCACAAAAAATACCCACCTGGCCGTCGAATCTATTGGCATCAATTCCCACCAAAAACCTTCCACAGCCCAGCTAACCAGTGCGTACACCGTAATTGCATTTACTTCAGGATCTACTCCGAATCCCCTTATTAACCAATTGTAAACTCCAGGAAAACTTCTCTCAGCTGGAGCTATAATTCCCTTTTGTGCTACGTTGAACTTCGATAAATCTACCCCATATGGTCCTTCTCTGACATTTTCTTCACCGTGATATATCGTGAATACAACTCTATTTGCCATTTCTATTGACAAAAAAGATTTTCACTACAGTTATTAATCTGTACTAATCAATATTCGTTCCATAAAAAGGCTATAGATATGAGTCAAACCATTATCGTTTCTACATTTTACAAACTAACCCACCAGCGCTAATAAAGTTATACGCTAGGTTTATCTAACATGTCGAAATGACGTATACCAACGATGGTCATGACGGAGCATATTTATTTCTAAAATATCTACAATTTACTACATGTTCGCTATGTTCTTTTAGTACGGTCAAATAAATTTAACACTAACGATGGTTATGCCAAACCGTTAATATTTTCATAATATGTCGGGTATTACACTACGCGTCTAGTACTAATTAACACTTGTCTAAAAAATTGACTACATAACAGGGAGAGAGCAAAAAAATACCTAGATTCAGCTCAAAAATCCGTCAGGGCTTCGCCGCTGTACTGCTCCTCCTTTGCCTCAGCTCTATTGGACGAACGCTGGAGGCGGAAGGGGGAAATGACGTGCCGGCGAGTGTGCGAAGGGATTATATATGGGAGGCCTAAAAACCGCCGTCCCCCAGGGCGGCGATTGGGCTAATGCAAAAATACATTCGTCGCCGTCCCCGAGGGCGGCAAGGCCACGTGGCCCCCCCGGCTAACGGCTGGGGGCCGCCGTTAGCCGCGCCTGACGGGGAGGCCATTCGCCGCCCTGGGCCACGGCGGTTTTTAAATACCGCCGTGGCCCACGGCGGCAAGAGGCTATTTCTACAAATTAACCAGATCAAAAATTAGTTTTGTAAATTAAAAAAAAAATAAATTAGTAACAGTAAAAAACCGTGATCCAGCCTAGTAAGATCATAGCTGAACAGGATTTCGGCTAGATTACCTTCATTTTCACTGACATTTTGTGTTCAAGTCCCTAGAAAGATTGATTTTTACGCCTAAAGTTCACTATTTAAAGAGAATTTATAGTGTGAACCTTGCAATTAATGGTAATTACATCAATTTGTGTAGAGAGGATATAGTCTTGCTTTTGGCCCTGTTTTTAGTTGGTTTTTTGCATGTGGGTCCGTGGACTCGATAAAAATCATGTAATGGTGTATGTTTTAGGCATTTTATTACTTTAAATATTGATGCAACTCTAACTAAATAATCTAGATATGGATTTCTAGGTTATGATGCTTCCATAAATTGTGTTCACATAGTGTAGAAACCCCCTTGGAAGCATTATGATGGGTTTATTTTTCCACCATTTCTGTGTGATGGTTTTTTGTGGGGCATAAATATTGGGAATATAATGCCATTAAGACCAACTTAAATAATAGAAAATCACCTAATGCACGGAAATTCTGGGAAATTAAATATCCATGGCTATCGATAAAAGACCACTCTTTACTATTACACTCCTTCATACATAAATGGAGCTTACAAAGTCGCTGAAATGTATTGACATTAGACATTGTGCTTGGGTTTCATTATACCATCCTCTAGTAGCTTAACATCTCGATGAAATTATTCTCGAACTGTGGTCGATATTCATGCTTTCCCTATGGTTGAGAGCATGATCTTCTAATTTGGAGATAAATGATTATACCTCATTTCTGGCAAGTGTCGCACCCTACCCTAACACCACCTATAGTGATACTAGAGAGGATGCTTGTAGGAAATCAGCATGACCCGTCTTCCGTGGAACCGCGATGCCGATACCAGTCCCAAGAAAACTTGCTGGTACCTGCGGTTAACGGAGATGCACCATAGCACTAAGAGAATGTAACCGGCAAGCAGAGAAGCACCAGTGGAACTTAGCACAGCTAGAACCCAATCCACAAGCAACGGCTTGGGACTAGGAAGGAAACCCTATTCTTCAACATCAACTTTACTTTTCCTAGGGAAGGAAAAAGAAATATGGATTGAGTACATACTTACTCAGCAAGCCACGAGAATAGTGAGTATGCAAGCTTCAAAGAAAGGTTGGGTTTATTCCGCAAAGTTTTCTTTTGAAATATTTTCAAAACTCTAAGTGTGGATTGCTAGGATATAATTAGAAAGAGGCTCTCACCTCGATCCTATCAGCGAATTGCTTTGCAATAACTCAAGCGGACAAAATGAATTTTAGCTAATTAAAGTTACTGACCAGGCCTATTCCTATACCGGTTGTCCGACCAGGAGACCAGCTCAAAGGCTCTGCCCTTTAATCAGCTGTCCATTGTAAAGGACTATAACCAGAAACAGAGTGAACCCCTAGGAGAAATTATGAACAGTCTGAAAAAGGGAAGAAAGCAGTAAAAAAAATCTGCTTCTCATGCAGCTAACAGCATAATGATCCAAACTTCTCAGACACAACTACGTGGTAAAGGAGGCACAATTTCCATCAACAAGATTATTCTTTTTATTAGTTGGCAATGGAGATGGACATATGTACGAAATAAATAGGCACCTCAATTACTCTCACATAAACCATTCCCATGGAATAAAGAAGGAAAGCCATGACATCCTTTTTTACACAATTCACATCACAAGCCTCTGCCATAGTTGTTGTTTAAAGAGCTGAAACCAAGCTATTACCTACCACATTCTAAGTTCAGATTTGGAAAATTGACAGTTTGCACCACTTGACTTCACAATCATATAGGATTATATTTTAACTTGTTCTTAATCCAAGCAGGATTCACATTGCTCTCTCTGCTCTCTTGATTTTTTTTTTCTCTATACTGTCAACTGATTTCAGGTTCCTCTGGAAAAGACACCGCCTTATACAAGCAGGATACCTTGAGATAAAAATCACAACCAGATAGAAAATATGCAAATAGTTATAAAAAATTCTGAAAAAAAAACAATATAGAGTACGGTGGCATCTATTACTCTATCAAAAATCAACTTCAAATTCGACCTATACATTGAGAAAAAAGAGATAAATTCGGGTGTAAATAGAACACTACTATTCATACGCTGAATTTGTCTTTTTTATATCTCAATGTGTGAGTTGAGTTTAGATCTAAGATTTTGTAGAGTAGTATATGTATGTTGTATGAGTGTTGTCAATTTTTTGAGAAATTTTTTATAACTATCTAGTAGGTTTTTAAAATAAACGAGAGGACATCCCCTCAAGGATCAAAATAGTTTCCCTAGGTACCTCGGATATTTGGTATGTACCATGTCAAAAATTGAGTATAAAAATTGGGGAATGAACTGTTGACTTTGAGATGGGCTCAAAGAGCATATAGACTACGTACCGCGGGGAAAGACAGAAATGAGAAATACATAGTTTGTTACTGAAATTAATCTGTAAACTCACATAGCAATAATGTCTTGAGCGCTTCTTACTTCATACAAGGAAACATGCAGTAAAGTTGTGCACAACCTTTTTAGTACTATTAAGTTCTGAATAAGTGATGGATCAACCGACAAGTACTTTAAGCCTGTGCTCACCTCCAACCTACAAATGAGTTATTCTATCATCTAGCTTGGTAGATGTAGACTAGTCCTGTTCGTGAATGAATATTGTTGTTATTTTTCTATGTCTGCAAATAGTGCCTTGCTTGCTTTCAAGTCTCAACTCTGGGGCTAAATTTCTGAAGTATATATCACCAGCTCTGGGTCTTGAAAATCTTTTGTGAATAAGCTTGGGGTTCTACATCACAAGATTCTTATTTCTGGATGTGTTTTCTAATCTTTTCAATGGATATTTTATGTTAAATACTCTCTACACATACTCATTTATAACATTCTAAATTATGTCAGCAGAAGATGTTGTCAAGCGTTGTTGATGATAATAGAATTATTTTTGTGGATGGAGTAGCCAAAAAAGATATCATAACAAAATTAATTAATGTTACTTGTTTTGTGCCTTTCATGCAAAACATGTATTTTTCTTGTTTATAGAGCACAATTTCCTTACTTGTTTTTCCAAGAAGATAGCAAATTCAACTGATAAACTATAGCATTTCTAATATAACCATTTTCCTGCTGCTGTCAGTTCCATGAAACCATGTAAACAGACAGTACAGTTATGCACAGATGATAGTCAATTGACAAACTCAAGACGTGTGCTGAGCCCCAATCTTACAAATCAGCTTTATTTTGTTGGAATAGACAGATGCATAACTATTCCAGTATTCCTGTTCTTTCATGAATCACTGGCAAGCTAGCACTCCAGAATTCCATTGCTCCATCTTCAAAAATCAGACTTTCTCGACTGCAACTTTAGGTTCTATCTCTTCAAGTATGGACAGTAGCTTTGGGTCCTGGAAATCTTTTAACAGCAAGCTTGCTCCTGCATCTTGTAGAACCTTTTCTGGATTCCTAGTTGTCAGACCAACCACAGGAACATTTGCAGCTACACCGGCTCGAACCCCTGACGCAGAGTCCTTGACAAGGATGAACACCATGTTATTATTTTAACATGAATATAGTTGATGGTAAAACTGAAGATATTTATGGTGTACAAAAGTAAAGAATTCATGTGCACCTCAAATATGAATGTGTGATCAGGTGATGCATCAATAAGCTCAAGAGCCTTGAGGTAAGGATCAGGAAATGGCTTGGCTCGGTCACACTCGCTCCCGATGACGAGCACCGGGAAGAAGTCAGTGAGCCCAAGGAGCGACAGCATGAGCTCTGCATTTGACCTTGGAGCATTTGTTACTGCGGCACGCTTCAGTTTGTGGTCTTCTATCCATCTGCACAGATCATGCAGGCCTTCTACTGCCTTCAACTGTTCTGGAGCCAACCTGCATAGTTTTTGAGGTCTCAGGATGAACCGAACAGCACTATGGATATTTTGTATCGACCTAGGTGTGTTCAATGTTTGCAAATCAGTATTGTAATAGGAATTAACGTCTTGTGTTGAAATTGGAGAACACTGGACTGTATTTGCAATGCACTGGTAGTTCTGTAACCGAATTACTATGCTATGTTAGGAAAATTCAGAGTTGTCAGTATATCTGCATTAGCACTGTATCAAAGTTTACAACTAAGTTGCTGCAGAAAAACTAAAATCTGCAATTAATTCATTGTTCTCTCAAGACAGAAACATAAGAATATTAGATCTTCCAACAAGCGAGGTTGAAATTAAGTCATGTCATGATATAGTATATGGAACAAGAAAGTGGTACCGAGGTGAGATTAGTGCCGTACTTTCTGAACAATGCTTCCTTGTCATCCATGAACTTCATTGCCTTGTCATGATCCAAATGCGGGAACAGTGCCCTTGCGAGGTCATCGTTGTGCCCCCCGCTGATATTCGCGCTGTAGAACTCCTCGGTGATGGGGACGCCATTGTTGAAACCAACCTGTTATGAGACCATAGGTGGTTATACACATAGAGATGCAAGGTTCAGAATGACAGATTATGCAGAGACGCAGAGCGTAATTGCAAGCCATGAGAGAAAGATGGAGCACCTGCTGCAGCAGTTCACGGAAGGCGCAGAAATGGATCGGATCAGAATCGCAGAGGGTGCCATCGATGTCAAACAAGATGGCTTCCAGTGGAGCAAGCTTTGACAGCGTGCTGCTGCTTCAGAATTCAGGCAGACAGAGAGAGGATCAGTAATCTTTCAGTGTTTCTGGTTTCAGAACAGCATGATCTCTGAACATATGCAAACTGAAGAATGATTGAACAGCACGAACAGCTGAACCAGCAATCAATCGATAGGAACAACGAAAATGGGGGATCAATGATTCGTCTTGTCGGAACTCACTCACCTGGAGACGGCTGCCATGTCCACCGGAACAGCTGCGCTCCTCCTCCAAGAAGCGCTCGTCGTCTTCCTCCCTTGTGAAGCTACTGCTGTTGCGGCTGCTGCTGCAACGTGAAGAGGAAGAGACGGTGCAAATGCAGGCATAAAAGGAGAAGAGATGCAAAGCAGAGAGACGATGCCCGAATCGAATTCGTCCACAGAGGAGCTGTTCAAAGACTAGTGGCGAGGCTGCAGGCAGCTGCAAGTAATCGCGGCAACGCCGGAGATGGCGCGAATGGAACACATGTGGCTGAGAGCAGCCGAGGCGTGGCAACGGATAGTCAAAAGGGAACACCGGATAGTGCCTTTGGTGCTGTAGATTCATGACACCGGCGTTTTGCTTCTTTGACTGGATAATCCGATGGTCAAATGGCCATGCTTCCAAGAAACTTCATCACTGTTGCGTTTCTGCACTCTCTTCTTGTTTTTTTTTCTTTTTACTGGGAACACTCTCTTCTTGTTTAATTGTAAATGCAAACCGAAGGAGCTTTTGCATGTCCGAAATACAGAAAAAGGGTGAATGTAAAAGAGTGGAGGATTAGGCCTGCAGAGTTGATTAGATTAAGCCCACTGGGTAAGATGAAGATGGCCCAGTAGTAGAAAAAGGAAAACTGGAAGCTGAAGGAACAAGAGGAACTGAGGAAGAGTCTGATACGGCCCACAAGGACACAAACCAATGCAACCACATCCGCACACGCAGGTGCGTCCTCATCGTGAAAGGTCAGTATCTCTACTTTCTCTTCCAACCGCCGTACGTATAAAAAATTATCCTCCCTAAAAACCACCTAACCCAAAAAAAACCCAAACGAACCATTAAAAAACCACTCCACTTAAAAAATTAGATCACAAATAAATTTTATAAAATTATCATCTTTCTATGGGTCCTATTGCGACATACGGACATAGCATTAGTGGTAAGATAAAAATCCTGATGAATGGTATTCCCATGAAAATCATGTGATCCAAAAGAAGCCTTCGTCTTCCTTAAAAAACTTTAAAAATAATAATATTTTAAGATAGAAGGAGTAGCGATTAGAGAGAGATAAGTATAGTATGATGAAAATGGCCAAATTAATTAGCTAGATTTGGCACAGAAGCAAGAAAAAAAACTGGAGAGTGGAGACAGATGAGGTAAACGGAAGAGGCCAGAGGCCTATCAAATGAGAGAGTTTTTTTTTTCTCTCTTGAGGGGATGTTCTCATTTTCTTGTATGTTATTTAAATAATTATAAAGAAATTGAAAAAAATACAAGATGGATTAATATGTCCCGATCGATTTCTTGGTGCTGCTTGAGGATCGAGTAGGCTAGCTAACCGGCAGTGATTCTAACGAGACTCTCGGTGTAGGGCATTACACTGAATATATGCAAAGAGATTCTTCCCTCTTGCCGACCTACCACCCTGGTTACCTGAGGCGATCCAGCTCACACACTAGGATCAACTCACTGCTCGCCGGATGCAGTATCGCCTCTCCCATCGCCAGACGCCGCCGCCGGCGATCGACAATGTCCAGATCGTCACAGCCGCAGTGTCGCTGACGGCGTGCACGACGCATAGCTCCCCGTGAAGCACGTCTACCAAGACGTTGTCGTCGAGCGCCGGGACGTCGAGCGAGTTGGGGAGGATGGTGACGCCGAACGCCTCGTCTTGGAGGCTCAACCGGAGGAGGCCACCGCGGGGAGCGTCGGGGCAGAGACGCCTGTCTATGCACCAGAAGAGGTGGCCGCCATGGACGAACAGCGCGGTCATCCACCTGACGGGGTATGGAGGATCAGTGATTGTCTTCCTCCAGCGAGCGTCCGCTTCGCCGACGGTGAACACCTCCATCCCCATGCGGCTAATCGGATACATGGAACGGTAGTAGAAGGATCGAACCACCTTGTACTTGCCGGTGACAGTATCAAGCCGTAGCCCTGCAGCATAGTTGATGACTAGGCTGCGGCCGTAAGCTGGCAACGTGATGGCGTCCCTTGTCGCCGGGTTTAAGAGGTAGAGCTTGGAGGCGGTGGAGGCGAGGACGAGGCCGTCGCAGTGGGTGGCAGATGAAGCGGAACTCGTCGGCGGCGGCCAAGTCTTTGATATCCATGAGCCTCGCAAGGCGGGAAGAGGAGCTGGCACCGCGTCGACTGTGTGTGTCCCACCGGTAGAAACATGGGGGTGGGATGGCACGGCGGCCGTTTGGAGGCCGACCACCGGAGGTGCGCGTGGATGAAGGAGGGCTCGCCGATCATGGCGCGCCACCCTGTGCAGACAGACTTAAACCGTACTAGGGATTTGACGGGCAGCCGGGCCATGATCTCCACGACCATCTTCTCCGGCAGCTCGGCCGCCGCCGCTGCCGCCGGTGTACTCGCCGCCCTCCTCTGCTTCCTCTTCCTCTTGCTCCTCGTCTTCACGTCCATGGCGTCGCTACTGGTTTAGTAGAGTGTAGAGTAGTGTATTTTTTATTCACACGGTAGCGTATTAATGATTAGACCGAGTCTGAATCAGAAAGAATAATTAGGCCCATTAGGGAGGTTGATTCGGACTATTAGGCCCAAACTAGTTAGTTTGGGCCCATAAACATAAACAAAATGAGAAAAAGGCCCAACAAAGTGACAGGCCCACAACCAAGCGACCACCACATCCGCACGAAACATCTCGACGCCCTCTCGCCTCACGCGCCGGAATGGCGACGCTCGTGCGGTGGCATCCACCGCCGCCGCCACCGCCGGCGGCGGCGGCGGCCGCAGGGCGCGTTTCCCTTCGTATGGCGTATGGACGTAGGCGCCGGGCCGCCATGGTCTCCCCGCGCGCGTTCGGCGGCGCTGACTTCGACGGCTTCATGCGGCGGGCATGGCGGGGCGCCAACGCCGGCGCCGAGCGGCTCGCCTTCGAGGTGCACCAGACCGCGCAGCGCCTGGACGGGCGATTCTCGATATCGAGGCGCCTGGCCGAGGCCGCGCGCGCTGCCCGCGCCCGTGCCGTCGAGATCGACGCCGAGCTCGGCATCGGCCGGCGGTGGCGCTCCTTCTCCGTCGACTTCTCCCGCAACTGGCCCAGGGTTCCGATCCTCTTCTCCTCATCACCATTTAGCTTTCTCCTTATCTCATATCGCCTTATTTGGGGGCTCAATTTGTGGCTGATTTGCTTTTTGCTGTGCAGTATAGAAGGGAGCTGAGTGACTTCATGGCGACACCTATTGGGAGAGCTTTGACTGTGAGTTCTAATATCTTCAATTAGCTCTGATAACTTGCTAAATTAGCTGTACTTTAAGTCTGCACACTCGATCATGGGTGTCTCAGCTTGTAACTGGGATGTGTCACTAGTAGCTCATTTCATGTTTGCATCCGATACACCTGTTTGTATCAGTTCATATAATTTTGAGTTAGTTTTAATACTGAGTGAGTAACTTTTGCCTTGTCGACCGCAATACCGCGAACAGTTAATTGGCATCCCTGCTTGCAATTATCTTCATCTGACTGGGGATTTTGGTGTTAATACTTTGTTGGGAAACATCGTTGGTAATAGTAGATGCACTTTCTCAAGTATGCTGCTGCTTGTATGGTATCAGTCCCTTAGGGGAGTTCTGGGAGAGCGTTTAGATTGCTT
Organism: Oryza meyeriana var. granulata; assembly: GCA_003991445.1. Lineage (NCBI taxonomy): Eukaryota > Viridiplantae > Streptophyta > Magnoliopsida > Poales > Poaceae > Oryza > Oryza meyeriana. Next base: position 86,083 of record RYFJ01000040.1, on the reverse strand, counting down.
TGTAAAGTTCTACCGCCTAAGCTAACCACAAGATGATCATAAGACCTAGAAATCATTAAATGTGAAGGTGAACCCTTTCATAGCTGCTTGAATATTTATGCTTCTTTAGTATCTATACTCTACGATTTGAAGTAGCTAAAAACATCAGAAAGCAGAGAGAATTATTTTTACATTGCCAATTCATTCGTTTCTGACTAGATTTCTGGTTCTTGAGAGAAAAATGAGAGACATTTATCCTAGTACTCTCTGTTAGCATTTTTGGATATACACCTTTTCATGCAGCTGTCATGTCCATGAAACCATGCAAATTTACAATTTTTAAGATCAAAACTGTATGCACCGTAGCTTCTAATAGTCTGTAGCCTCTGGCTACTTAGTAAATCTGCTTCAAACAATTGTCAATCCCTTTCAAGAGATTTTGTGCTGACTAGTTCTTTTTTTTTATGCAGACGATTTTTTTCATTTGGTTTGCACTGTCAGGATGGCTATTCAAGGTTTTTATTTTTGGTACATTTGTCCTGCCTTTTGCTGCCCCGCTTCTCCTTGGGACATTTGGTAATAGGGTCGCCATTGAGGTAACAATACATCCATCTTTCTGAGTTTGATCTATTATCCTGTGTTTATTGTACTCAGTACTCGCTTTTGAAATGGCCTTGGAGACGCCTGCGTGTGTGTGTTAAGACTGCGTTTGCTGAAGAATTTTCAAGTCAGGGCAATTCTCCAGCCCCCCTCGGTTGAGTTAACTGAACTTAGTTTAGATCATGTCTGTGGCGTGCTAATGTTAAATGGATTCTAAGGGACTTTAACCTGTATGCAAGTATGCTGCGACTATCAGCCACTGAATATCAGCACCCTAGCACAGTTCTTTAGTCTATTGATGTTTGCGTTTACTTTGAGTTTGTTGGTATGATTTTTGGTTATGCTTGAAGTGACCTTCTATGGCTTCAAATGAATTCCCCTCACCACATAGTTATACAATGGTATCATAATGCATCAACTTACTCTTTGATTTACGCTTTTGTTCTTTGGTTGGTGGTACTAGCAGTCAAGCAAAACCTAGGTATGCTTTGAAAATACTAGTGGGTACTCATTTATCGTGTTTCAATTCCAGGGAACATGTCCAGCATGCAAAAGGAGGTTTGTGGGCTACCGCAACCAAGTCATTCGGTGCATGAATTGCCAAAACATAGTGTGGCAACCAAACAATAGGTCCTCTGGACGAGCTGGCAGTTCAAGAAGCTCAGGACCTGATGTAATTGATGTGGAGTTTGAGGAGAAGTAAGAACATGTTGAACCGTGCACGAGCAACTTAGGGAGGGGAAGAGTGAGAGGATAGGCTCAAGGCCGAAAGTTTGTGATATGCGTGTGTGTACTAAGTTATTCCTGCTATTGCGTGTTGTACATTATGTGTTCTTTGAAATCTGAATAAAACGAAGCATCGTCAAATTACAGCACTGTGCATTACTTGATGTTTTTTTAGATAATGAAAGCTTTTATTGAACTCAGCGAACTACTTGATGTTTAGCATTCGGCATCTCTGTTATGGCATATCCACGGCCTGTTCTGCAGCAAGCATGGTGGTGAGCAGTGGAATTGTAATTTTGTAAAGCAAGTAGTTTCTGCAAATATTGAAAGAACCCATATAACCATGAGGTGTTAAAGCTTAGTAGCACAATGCTAACTTGGAAAGCTTCAGAGCAATCTATGAGTGAGTTGGCCATCAACGGACTGAGGAAAAAATATAACCTCTCTGATATATAGAACAAAGGTTTTATGTATGTTTGTGGCCATCGGTTGAGATTTTCATCTGAGTAAATGATCAGTTGATCACGCATTGCCAAACATGAGACGGTTTATCTGGTCAATGCCAATATCTGAGATGGGTTCGATGGGTTTCTCCTCCCCTGTTGCAGACGTAGACGCCGCAGGCTCCCGGGCAAATTCATCTGGCAAGAGGCAAAAATGAGAGAGCAGTTTCTGAATTTGTATTGCTAAAGCTAAACTGCAGCAGCAACTGAGCAAATGCAACAATGCTGGAACTGGAAGTGAAGTGAGCACAAGAAAGTCTCATCTCACCGGAGACAGTGGCCAAGGAAGTCGGCGCAGGAGCGAGCAGAAAGTTGGAGCCCATGTAGAGTACCATCCCCTGCGCCGCCGCCATCAGCACCGACGGCACCGCCAATGCCCAGTGCCTGAAACCACACCGTCGCCGAACACCATGAGACGCATCCAGCCCAAGCGAACAACTGCAATGCGACGAGTGGAGACGGCGGATGCCGCTGTGCCTGACTACCCACCTTGCGGGGTAGCAGGTGACGCCGAGGGAGCGCAGCCACGGCTCCGGCAGGTAAGCCCACGCGAGGTAGGCGACGGCGGCGATGGACCCCACGAAGCCGTACGCCTCCGACGGGCCGGGGCCGCCGCCGCCGCGGGAGGGATCGGCCTTGGGGCGGCGGCCTGTGACTCTCAGGCGGCTCACCGTTTGCCTGGGGCTCCGCGCCGCCGCCTCCGATTGCATCGTGCAACGCGCGCGGCGCGGGGATGCTGCAGACGGGAGGAGACGGCGATCGTCATCACAAAGTGTGTATTTTGCTTTTGACAAAGCCGTAGTTAAACCAGACTGCCCAAAGAATCAACAATTCGATCGTCATGTACTTCCCTCTGACAATGACACGTAGGACTTAATGACCTGTAGGTAAGTTGGCAAATTATCAAATGCCCAACCTAAAGAAACCATCAAGGATTGGTTATGCCGAAGTATGGGCAATGCCAAAACCTATGCAAGTTTTGGTATTCCAATTTTTTGGTAACATATGTTTGTAGTTGGCAAAATTTTGTAGCAAACTAAACATGAGCAAACTATTCAAATTGCCAACATTTTGGGTGGGCAAGTTTTGTCATCAATCCAAACTTGCCCCAAATCCCCCACCTCAAAAAGATGTGGATACATGGATGAGAAAATAAAAGCTGCAATGCACATGTTTAGAAGGACTGGAGAAGAATGGCACATTAAAATTAGTATTCCAACCGCAAAATTTCATCTTCGAATACATGATCCGTAAAATAGAAGTGCAGGTGTACAATCAAAACCAGTAGAAGATCAAGAAATTGTGCGCTTGATCTCCAAAGCCTATTATGCGAAGGGGGCGGCAATTAACTTAAACACGAGCAACACCTGAAAGAGATCTGAGCAGATACTAGCATAAGCTTTTCACTCCTGATCCAGCTCAAATGGAACTTCTTCTTCATGGACGTCTACGACCTCTTCCACCTCAACTTCCTTGGTATCGTACTCTTCCTCATCATCACTGGCCTCCCCGTCTCTAAGCTCCATCCTATATGGCCTCTCTTCCTCGTGCAGCTGCTTCCACTTAGCAACCCATCCTTCCCAATCCTCCTGAAGCTGCTTCCGCCTCTTGCGCTCCTGCTCGCTCAGCTGATTGAAGGCGTCCTGATCCTCTTGCTCGTACTTCTTGCTGTACTTCCTCAGGTTCTTCGATATCTCCTCTTCCTTTTCAGGAGTCAGCAGCGACGGTGGTCTCGGGCGCCACAGGAACTGTAACGGTAAATTAAAGTAAATGCCAAAGGATTACGACGATGGTAAAGCAATGAGAACTGTACCAGTAAATTTGGATTACAACAGTGTTTTTTTAAAAAAGGTCTACAAGGCCGCAAACAAGGAACAGGTGCCCCAAACTTGTAGCACTTAAGCCACATAAGCAGCCGATTATGCCGCATAAGCGCTACAAGGTGGGGTGCCAGCACGAAACCACGCACCGCTTTTAAAACATTGGATTCCAATGATGATAAAGCAATGAGAAAGTTCAGAAAAGGATGGAACCTCCATACCTGATAGAAGTGATCCTTAGAAACCTTATAAAGTTGCTTGCCACTGAAAGACCATATTTGGAAACCGTTCTCCATTTCATGGACTGAGGTAACTGCAGATGCAAGATATCTAACAACAAAGAATTTCAACATCATTTCAGTTCCACTGCACCATAAGGGAATCTATCTTAACTTGTTTAGTCACACCAATGAGAAGAATTATCAAAAATTGCATCCAACTAAGACTCAAAAGTGTTTTACATTCTACGAGTTGGTTTTTGAAGAATTCATTTATAGAAAACATTTTCTGTAGGCATATAAGACTTGGTTTTTGAAAATTTGACATAATGATAGTGCCTGGGCCACAGGGAGTACTACAAATTTCCTAATCAAATTATAGGCTCACCTTCCAGTAGGATCCCACATAATGTCAGTAGCCATGAAATGTTCACCCGTTGCCATGGTCTCAAGCTCATCAACATTGTAAAATTCCAGCTGGCCATTAAAGCCCTTCAGCCCAGCAAAAACAATGAATCTTCCACCAGGAGACCAGTACAAAGCATTAGCCTGCTTGGACTTGAGTGTGGTGAGCTTGGACACACGACTGATGTTGTTGGCTGTTCGCATGGAGTAGAAGCTTATATCAGGCTTAGGGCCATCGCCATGAATAACAGCAAAGCGGTGACCTTTGGGCTCCCATGCGAAGGCAATGATTTTATCGTTCTTGTTGTCCAATTCAAGAACCTCAATGGGTATGTCCCTTTCCTTAATTCTAAACAGCTCAAACCCAGTGTAAGTGCTCTTCTTTGTTTTTGTGTATCTATCCACCTGGACAGCGAGATACTCTCCGCTGTTCTGCCAGTACATCTTGCAATCACTGACACTGAAAAGGTTTTTCTGCCGCAGCTCCTCTTTGCCAGGAATTTGCACAAGGCTCACCTTTCAATACAAATAATCGATTTTAGCCTTAACAATTAGTTGACGGAACATCTTCAAAAGAGGTGAACCACAGAAATTTGAACTTACCCTCGCAGGCTGGTTTCCTCCACCCAATTCAGGGACAAAAAGGGCTATGATTGGATCAGTTGGGGACCAGCAGAAGTCCACGACATTCTCAACCTTCAGAGATTTCTTATCAAGAAGGGAGAATGTTTCAGTTTCATAGACAGATATAACATTCTTCCCAAGCCTTGCAAAATATTTATCGTCTTTTCCACCTCCCCATCTTCAAACACAACAACTATAGTAAGCACCCCAGGTACAACTTAACAAAGAGGAGGTAATGCATTCAATAACAAATACATAGAGAAGTATCTTCACCTGAAAATAGGCCATGAAACACCAGAAACACTAATATTTCCACTGGCACTAAATTCATCAGCACTTCCTTTAAAGTCTCGCATCACTTTGCCAGTCCTCACATCAAAGATATTAAGAACAACCCTCTACAACATCAAGAACAAAAGTCAGAAAGGAAAGCTATGAGCAAATAGATAAATGTAAGCCAGTCCCTTACATGAGTGTCCCTAGGGTTGCTGGGCTCGTGGCTACTATATGTGACCAAATATTTCTCACCGGGTGAGAAGTCAATCAGTTTCACCTGTTACAAACCATTGTTAGATAGATAAAACATTAAATATTTCACATAACTTGGTGCAGGCAAACCACGTACCTGTGGATGAGCAAAGCGCATTAGACGCTCAAACTTATCGTCGCCACCCCATACCTGAGAACCCTGCCTATGCACTGTTGCCAAGTATGTTCCAAGAGGGGACCACTGAATAAAACTGTCTGTCCAATACTAGTTAAAAAAAAAAGACGAGGTAGAGTGATGAGTATAATTATGCCTGTGGGACTGCAGAGCACAGGCCGTGACCTTAAATTTTCAATTTCAATTCAAGAAAGCCAAGGTACCTGCTTTTGGAACACAAGTTCAGGCATCTTTTGCCTTGCATCATTCCAGTAAACTTCAGTGAATGTACCAGCACGGATAACAAATTGGTCCCGTGCCTTCTCATCAGCTAACCATTTTTGCAAGTTCTCCTGCAAAACATGTGCAAAATCAAGATATAGGCAACTTCACAAAAAGGATCTTAATAATTTTAAAATTTTAAATGCCAGTAAAAAATAAATACGTTTTTGGCTGGTGTATAGTTGAAAATGCTTACTCCAGGAGTATATGGCTTAATTTCAGCAGGCATCCATTCATCTGGAACTTTCATGTACTTGTCAAAGTCATCAAACATGTTAACTGCAAAGATGTGAGACTTGTCGAGCTTGTACCCATTTGTCTTTTCCCTAGCTAGCTCAGCTTCCTGACATAATGTCAAACAAAGAAATAGAAACTTAAACCCTGCTAGACTTAAAAATGAACAAAAAGAAAGAAACACCCAGCAGAGTCATTCAATTTCCAATTTTTCCTCACCTGACTAAGCAATTAAAAGCTAAATGAACATGGACAACAACAATAATAGTGGTTTGAAAATTTTTCTAAATGATTAAGCCCATGGTCATGGTGTTCTCAAGGCATATACTCATGTGAGTTCCATATTCATATTGTACAGATCCCAGGGATGACTTGCAAAGACAAGAATAAAGCCAAGTGTCATGCTTTAAGAAAAAAAATACAACTGACATGTGGCAAACTACCTGCGGGGTATTATACTCGACGAAGCAGTAACCATATGTCTTCTTTGTCTCTGGGTTTACAGGCATCCAGAGACCACCTTCTTTGATAGCGCCAATTTGACTGTAGATCTTGCGTATGACATTCTCCAACTTCTCAAACTTCTCTGGTGGAACAACGGGCAGGTTGTCCACGACAACAATGTTAGCAAATCCCATTTCAAGCTCCATAGGATCATCATCCCGAAGAAAATCCTCATCGTCACTGAACATTGCAGTCAATTAGCAACAATAAAGGAAAAAATAAGAAATTTTCTTGACTTATAAAAATATGATCAGTCAATCCAAACAATACTGGCCACATTATAGTGACTCAGCTTACGTTTCACCCCAAGCTACAATATGGAACTATTTTAGGAAGATAAGTAATACAGTCATTCGCACCCCTTGCATGTTTAACCTTGATACTACCTCTGTCCCTAAAAGACTGTCTTTTTAGCTATTATGAAAATTGCAGTACACTCCATATATCATGTGCATATTACAATACAACCACTGTATAAGACCATCAAAACACTAGCACATCTGGTAAAGCTAACAAGCATGTTGCAGCTGTTCACATGTACTTATAACAGTAGCATCCAAAGCATAATAAAACACAGTTATTGTCTGCTACAATGCATAAGAACATACCCACACATTACGAATCCTCATGCAGCCATGATACATCTTAAAACATATCAAAATCACTACCAGTGGCAGTCAAAAAAGCATCAGATACCAGCTGCCAGGTTAATTAAGGTAGATCGACCAGCCACGTGATGCTATAATCAGCGGCATAAGCATATCCGGCGCATAATCTAAGAAAATCCACCACATAATCGGATCTAATGAGACAGAAGGAGTGACTAGGATATCCAGCGAAAGCGCACAAAAGCGTGCAGTAGTGTTTGAGCCGGATCGAGAGGCGGCGCGGGCGGCTACCTGGGGATGCCGAAGTCCTCGCCCGCGGGGAGGGTGATGGAGTCCAGATCGACGGTGGAGAGGTCGACCCCCAGCTCCCGAGCCCGCGCTTCGATGCCTTCCATAGAGATTTCCAGCGCCATCTTCGCCTACATAAACCTCAAATCCTCCGCGAGAGAAAGAGAAGCGGCGGCGGCGGCGGCGTCGGCGGCGACGCGGAGATTGGCGAGAGAGGCGGCGGCGGAGAGAGGCGTGGGTTGGAGTGGGATAGAGTTGCTAGGGTTTTGAAGCGGTGGGGGTGGAGACGGTTCGGGATTCTTACCTTTGTAACCCGACGCCGACAGGTGGGCCCGGCAGGTCAGTAGAGGCGCGCTTTCTCTCTCTCTCTCGAAGCTTTCGTAGAGAAACCCTTCAGAACTATGCGACTGGGCCAGCACAACTGCTGCACAAGCCCGTCGCTCATAGAATCGAAATCAGTTTTCATCTCGATCTTCAAAATTCAGTGTTCACTCAGGCGGACTAGTCGGTGGCTCCAATATATTAAACAATAAAAATTTACACACATATATCTATCTATTTTTATATGTTTTGTACATAGTGATCTTTACCTATTATAAAAACCGAAGTTATTTTCGCTAATTTTTTTTACGCCATCCGACCCCTTTACGATTGGTACATCGTCCATCATAACACTTAGATACGACTCATCCGTCGCCACATTTCTTGGAATTTTTACTGTCACTAATTTAATTTTTTTCTTTAATTTACAAAACTAATTTTTGATTTCGAGTTTTTGCAGAAGTAGCCTCTTGCCGCTGTGGGCCACGGCGGTATTTAAAAACCGCCGTGGCCCAGGGCGGCGAATGGCATCCCCGTCAGGCGCGGCTAACGGCGCGGGCCGCCGTCAGCCCAGGGAGGCCACGTGGCCTTGCCGCCCTGGGGACGGCGGCGAATGCCTCTAGAGGGCCGAATGCAAAAATACATTCGCCGCCGTCCTCCACGGCGGTTTTTAGCATAGTGAACGGACGGTCCACACAAGGATCAGACCGTCCGAATCCACGGCCAGCGCGGCGAATGCATAGCAAATTGTTGTAACGCGCGCTATCTACCTTAAAATAGTCATAACTTTCGCATACCATCTCGGAATCGGACAAATAAGTACTCTACGGACATCTACAGAAAAAAAGATTCGGATTGGGGAGTAGAAACAGAGTAAGGAGGAGAAAGCCAAAAGGGATTATGTCCAGCTGCTGCTGCCCAATCTAATGGACAGGATCTGTAAAAAAAAATCACAATATCAAAAGCCAATAGCCGCCTACATGTCGGCATTGTTTACGACTTTACAAGTTATAAGCATGAGAAGTAATCTCATAATCTCGAACAGAATGGTCTGATGCAGTTTTTAACTTTGGAGAGCATGGAATCGTCGTAGCGAGTACCATCTAATCAAGAGAAAATTGGACCTGAAATTGGAATACTTGCTGCTACAAGCTGCAGAGAAGATGAGAAAAGCATACGAACCCATTACAGGAACAATCAGGATAGTACTTTGCTGTTTGCTCTTGATCTTATTTCTTAGTGGCCAATCTGGAACAAAAACAACCAGGCCATACATATATCACCACATGCATGTAGATTGTAGAATCACTGCACTCCGCTTGCCGGGTGCACGTCTATGCAGAGTATTGAGGCAAAACAAGATCGAGCTTAGTGAGCTGTGCGCCCCCTAAGTTCTATTTAAGTATGTAGATCCACCTCTGATCAACCTTGGAAAGCATACTTGGTGGCCAAGTTTTTGAAAGTTTAGCATCAGGAAGGTTCAATTAAGAGGCATTAATGGACATGATACTATCTACCTTGTGTGTCGGTAATTGTCATTCCGTTTATGGAGCGTGTTCCTCCCTGAACATCAGCTTCAGTCCAAGCCCCAGCAGAGATGAAGGCAGGCTGCATCGGATCGGGCAATGTGGTGCTTTCATTATCAAGCGCTGAAATTATCTCGGTCATGGTGGGTCGATTGATGGGACTCTCTTGGACGCACATTAGGCTGACATGAATGCATCTCAGTGCTTTATGCTCTAGACATGCGTTATATATGGATGGATCAACAAGCTCAGACCACCTTCCTTCTTTCCATAGTTCCCATGCCTGCAAAATTCAGGAGTTTATTTTTCAGTAGAACAATGCACTTACCGAAAACAACATAATTTTGACAATGCAAATATCTGCTACTTACATAACAAAGGAGGTTGAGGGAGTTCCCACGTTGGTGAAATCCAGCGTTTCGAATTCCACTTACAATCTCCAGAAGCAAGACTCCAAAGCTAAACACATCAGACTTAACCGAGAAAATGCCTTCCATAGCATACTCCGGAGCCATGTATCCGCTATAATATTGAATTAAACTAATGAACATTTATATCTGAACCTAGAATGATTTTTATAGGTTAAATATGAAGAGAAGAAGGCTCACTAAATGAACTTACTATGTTCCAACAACCCTGTTGGTGTTTGCTTCTGTTTCTTTGGAACCAAATATTCTTGCCATACCAAAATCAGATATCTTAGGATTCATATCAATGTCCAACAGAATATTGCTTGCTTTCAGATCCCTGTGAATAATCCTGAGCCTCGAATGCTTGTGAAGATAAAGGAGACCTTGAGCAATACCTTCAATTATATTTATTCGTGTTGCCCAGTCTAACATTTCCCTTCTTGATTGTTCTTAAAAACAAAGAAATAGTGAAGTCAAAAGATGGCAACTGAGGAGAAGAGTTGATGTTTTTGGGACAAGAAAGAAAAGGCTATATAGGACGAAATCTGTGAAGAAATATTAAACTGACCAAAGAGGAAAAAATCCAAACTTTTGTTCGGCATGTACTCATAGATAAGTATCTTTTCTTCTCCTTCGATGCAGCACCCCAAGAGCCTAACTAAGTTTCTGTGCTGAAGTTTGGCTATCAGCATGATCTCATTCTTAAACTCAAGTAAACCTTGTCCTGAATGGGCTGCAAGTCTCTTAACAGCAATCTCCTGCCCTTCCGGTAAGTTGCCCTGGAGCATGATCAGGGATTGTGACATTGTGTTATGCCTTACAAAATCACCACAGAATCTCAAAGCTAAAAATCACTGGCCCCAAGGTCCTGCATTTGTTCCCACAACTCACATTCCCCCCAACCCCCGCATGCATGCTGTTTCATTTTGGGATAGCCAAGAATAGACATCTGGAACATTTTATAAGAAGCATACATTTTTTTTCTCCAGCCATTATTAACAAATGTGCAAATGCAAATGGAGTTTGAAAATTTTGTGAATTATGTTAGAATAAATGGATTTTGCTACACTATATAGGTTAATACCTAACGGTAACCATTGAACTAAAATTGTTTTGGAGTATTTCGGTCACTTGAATGCAATATTTTATTTACATATGTCAATCAGCTGCTTAAGTTTTTTTACAACCATGGAGTAGCTAATTTAACTGCATGCTTTGATATGGGCATATGGCAAGAGTTTTTAATCTAATTTAGCTAAGTAGCACACCAATCAGAATGTGTGTACCTTGTAGACAGGACCAAATCCCCCCTCTCCAAGTTTATTTTCAGGCGAAAATTTGCATGTTGCATCTTCTATTTCAGAGAAGCAAAATGAAGTAAAGTGAGAACCTGTCTGCTCACTCTCCCAAAGCTTTATCGCACTGTCAGTATCCAGCCCCTTCACTGATTCATAGAACAACATTTTCTTATAAACACATACTTTTGGTATGAAGGATCCAATATGACTTTTCATGGTTACCTTTGCTTTTCTGCCTCCACATCCAAAGAAGAAAAAGAAGGGAGGCAAAACTAAGAAATGCAACAGAAGAAACTGTAGCTGCAATCAAGACCACTGAGGCACCTGAACAAGAGGAAATAGAGCACGTCAAGTTGTCAATTCCCTTAACAGTTTACAATAATTTCAATATGAGTGTAAACTTTTCCTTCACGCAGTTAGCCTAGTATGCATCTCGTCTGTACAGTGCTGAAAGAATGTTACTGTCAGGTACATCCGTTACCTCTTGATTCCAACTCTGAGGCGGCCAGACGAAGATAGAAAATTCCTACTGCATCACCACTTTCCCCTTCCCGCAAGTTCATAATATTTCCATACCACAAGTTGCACTTATCCTGCAATATAGCATAAGCAGTACAGGAACATTTCATCAAACAGGTTGATTCACACTTCTTTTGTCCTGTAATAGAAGATACTGCTGATGCATTTCCTGGCAATCCCATGTCAGGCATTCGGAGGAATTTATCACCTGCACAATGCAGATTAGTTTGTCTAACACATCCTCTCCTGGTATCTCCACTAGACCATCCTACTCCATCTCCTGGATTAAATCCTTCTGGGCATTTGCAACGGTTTTGCTCGTCTTGGTTTTCAGCACAGATGCCAAAAGCTCCACATGGACTATATGCTTTGCAGCTTCCCTGTGGCCAGGTCCCAAGCAAAAGCCACTCGTGTAAAATGAAGTCCATTCGATCCAGGAGTTTGAGTTGCCCTGAGTGATCTAGTACATACCTTACCATTCCACTAGCTGGTATGGGATAGTAATTGAGCGTAGTCCAGTTCGGATGGGAAACATATTCCAAACTCAACCTTTCTGACTCAGTAAAATCATACCATTGGCCATTCCATGGTCCACTCTTCCAATAGACATTGCCCCTCCCCCAGATAAAAAAATTAGTCTTCTCATTTGGATCCAACCCAAAAGAATAGTCTCCTATTGCTGGGTCATCTGAGCTCCTCCATGAAGTGAGTAACTGGTTTTGTGCACCAACAAATCCAAGATTCATTCCTGGGAGCCATGTATCAGTTGGGTAGTGAAAGCTCTGCCATCTGACTCTCGACCAGTTACTGACACTCCTCAAGACAAGGTTACCAGAATCCAGTATAGTTGCCTCCGTATCTTTTGCTCCTGATCCATAAGCAACTGTGAACGAGCTGCCTTTGCCATCTAAAATTACCAGATTTGCACTGCTGTCAAACATAAGGATGCCAGAAGCATCTAGAATCGGATTGTTTCTATTAGCAACCCACACAACTGTCCTATTTGGAACATGGCTGTACCATATACCAACATACCTGTAAGTAGAAGCTCCAGGGCTAAAGAAGCCGAGAGTGAATGTCTTGTTTGCAGACACAATAGTCCGCCCATCTGAAATTTCTTGATTTGGTAACAAGCTGTCTGTTGTTATTGTGCTTGACAAACAGCATGTTGACAGTACAAGTACAATCAGCAAAGCACCAAGTATGCAGTCCCCAAACATAAAGTAGCTTCTTGTCCCAAACATGACTCTCTCATATAGGCAGCGGATTGAATGAGGGAGGAGTAGATCGAGCTAGTCGTAGATGCATCTAAGCGTAAGTTTCATACCTTTCTTAACTCCTTGGAAGATCAATTCTTCAAACAAGATTGGTTGTGAGGAATGAATCTACAAGAGAACATGGGAAACACTATACCTCACTCTTGTTATAGCAAGAATACAAGCAATATCTAAATTAAATCTTCAGATCTACTTGCGAAACTTCAGTGGTGGTATATCTTCTTTTCCAAATCAATGCAATATAAACATGGTCCACAACTAAAGGACAAAAGGAGCATAGCACTGTTGACAGTTGACTTGACTATTGTGCTCCAAGACTAGATGTACTACAGTCATCATTATATTATGGACCAAGTATTGTTTCTGTACCAATTTTTTGCGGTACACTTTAATAGTCACACCAAATTCTCCATTCCTTCTCATACCTCCCATCATTTCCTGTTGGGTCCCTTTTCTGTTGTCCAGGCCATCCTTGAATATTGCCGGCACCTGCATGATTCCATCAGCTCCAATAACAACAAGCACCAAGCTTCCAACATGACTAATCTCTATTCTCCATCCCACCCCTCTGCTCCCGGGCGACATGCAAGCAACGCAACCTCCACTCCCCAAGATGCAATTATGCAAACCAAATAAATATTTGAAAAAAAACGAGATGACCATGAATTAGATTATGGAAGCCTATAACGAAGAAATGAACATTTTGAGAAAAGATGCATGCAATATAAGAAAACAATTGGAAGAATTAATTCCAGCTTCCCTCTTCCACCAACTCCATTTTGTTGTACGATATGCCTTCTCTTCCATAAATTCAATCCCTTTTCACCACCAAGTTTGGTAATCCCTATTGCGCAGTTGCTGGAGCGCCAGGTTCGTTCTGCAGGGATACTTAAGCTGTTCACCAAAACAAAGCATTCACAAACCTTGCAGGCATTGGCCTTGGCCCTTGGGGACAAGACGATACGAAACCGAAAGCGGCGCTTGGATGGAACGATGCTAATAGGCTCTAACATCACCTGCGCTTGCTCTTCCTCCTCCTTGTCTCCTCCGCCGCCGCCGCCGACGACGACGACGAGGAGCCATGGCGGCGCAGGTTCCAGCGGGGGACAGTGTTTGGTGGGCCTCCGGTCACCGCTTTCCTATCGGCTGCGAGCCGAGAATTTTTACTGTTACTAATTTAATTTTTTTTAATTTACAAAACTAATTTTTGATTTCGAGTTTTTGCAGAAGTAGCCTCTTGCCGCCGTGGGCCACGGCGGTATTTAAAAACCACCGTGGCCCAGGATGGTGAATGGCATCCCCGTCAGGCGCGGCTAACGGCGCGGGCCGCCGTCAGCCCGGGGAGGCCATGTGGCCTTGCCGCCCTGGGGGACGGCGGGGAGGCATTCGCCGCCGTCCCCCACGGCGGTTTTTAGCATAGTGAACGGACGGTCCGCACAAGGATCGGACCGTCCGAATCCACGGCCAGCGCGACGAATGCATAACAAATTGTTGTAACGCGCGCTACCTATCTTAAAACAGTCATAACTTTCGCATACGATCTCGGAATCGGGCAAATAAGTACTCTACGGACATCTACAGAAAATTTTACATCCGCTTCCCCCCCGACTTTGTCGGGTCTTTCCAAAAAAATTTTACGAAATTCGGCCAGGAAGATTGAGTTTTTGAGGTCCGAAGTTTCAGCACGGTTTTTAAAGCACACTCACAATTTTCTACAGACCACATCTTACATCGGTTTGAGCTGCACCTTCACGAGATTTTGCTATTCTCATGTTGCTAGTTGAGAAAAAAATATCAAAAAAAAGAAAAAAAAACATTTTGCAGGCGGCCCCCTGGATTCGGACGGTCCGATCCTTGTGCGGATCGTCCGTTCACTATGCTAAAAACCGCCGTGGGGGACGGCGGCGAATGCAATTTTGTATTCGGCCCCCTGGGGGCATTCGCCGCTATCCCCCAGGGCGGCAAGGCCACGTGGCCTCCCCGGGCTAACGGCGGCCGGTGCAGTTAGCTGCGTCTAACGGGGATACCATTCGCCACCTTGGGCCACGGCGGTTTTTAAATACCGCCGTGTCCCACGGTGGCAAGAGGCTATTTCTGCAAATAGCCCAAATCGAAAATTAGTTTTGTAAATTAAAAAAAATTAAATTAGTAAAAGTAAAAATTCCATTTCTTGCCCCCTCCCCCGAATTTTTTTGATTTTTATATTTATTTATTAAAAGATTTGCAAAAATAGATTTTTGTTTGAAAAATTTGCAAAAATAGACTCCCACCGCCCTCTGGGAGGGCGATTTTTAAAAATCGCCCTCCCAGAGGGCGATTTTATGACGTGGCTGACGGCCGTTGGCCCCCCGCCGACGGCCGTCAGCCATTTTGCAGGGGGGCCGGCCTCCCAAAAACCGCCCTCTCAGAGGGCGGCAAGGGAGCCGCCTGCAAAATACGCCTGGGCGCCCGCGTCAGCGCCCGCGCCCTCGGCCGCGTCAGCGCCCCGCGCGTCCTCGGCCCCGCGCCCGCTCGCGCCTGCGTCCGTGCCCCCGTCCGCGCCCTCGGGCGCGCAATTTGCAGGCGGCCACCTTACCGCCCTCTGAGAGGGCGGTTTTTGGGCAACCCGGGGGCCGTCCGCAAAATGGCTGACGGCCGTCGGCCGGGGGCCCGATGGCCGTCAGCCACGTCATAAAATCGCCCTCTGGGAAAATCGCCCTCCCAGAGGGCGGTGGGAGTCTATTTTTGTAAATTTTTCAAACAAAAATCTACTTTTGCAAATCTTTTAATAAATAAATATAAAAATGCTAAAAATTCCTCCCCCCCTCCTTAGAAGCCCAGATCACACATTATATATAAGATCGTGCAAAAGCGGTCCAATAGAAGCCCACGCCCCAAGCTAGCCAAACTCTCCCTGGGAACATGGCATTACTTTTGGCTATTTGCTTTCTTAGTTTTTGTTTCCAAATAGATGGGCTAGCTAGCATGCAGAAAACCAGGAGAAAGATTGGGCTAAACTCTAGCTAGCCTAGCTTGTACATCGTGAGAAGAATCCGCTATAAATTTTCGCAACTTCAAGCATCCCTCGCCAAATTACAAGCAATGTTCAGAAATTAATGGTTAGCTTTCTCATAATTACTAGCCAGGATGCTGGTTAATTACCTTTTTTATCAGATAGACGTTCAAATCCAAAATTTTCAACTAAAATTGCCTTTGGAGAGTACGCATGTTCAATTAAATTACTTTTGCCCGTTACAGTGCACGTGTATATTACTATCTTACATACCTACTACACTAGATTAAAATTTTTGGAGTGCTTTCATTCACTATGTTTGTTATCCAGTATTTGGTGAATATTTTTATTGGACTAAAATACTTATGACAAACATACACAAAGTAAAATTTTGCAAAGCTTCCCCCACAACACGAGACACTAGGATATCTAAGCCTATGCAATTTAAACTAACTACACCTGTTGTAACGCATAGACATTTGCTAGTTATTGACAAAACCAATAGAAGTATAAAATTGAGATTTGATAAGTATAGCTAATTTTAAAGGTATTGTTGATCCATTTTTTTCATATTATTGTTAAACTCATTGCTAGAGGGTTCTGATGCAAGAGAGCATGATGGGTGGGAATAATAGAGGTGTCCTAAAGCTAGCATATCTTCCCAACCCTCATAGCCTGCGTGTTTGGCCCAAATTTTTAGCCCACATTACTTTTTTATTTTTCTAGTCAGGCTATTTACCGGACTAGTCACTAACTAATACCGACCGACTTGAACCGACTATACCGACTTTAACTTACTAATCGGTCGGAGCGACTAATTTACGGTTTACCTCCTGATCGAGATGGCTTGCCGTTGACTACCGACTAGTTACTAACTAATCGATCGGACTAGGCAAATACTGTCAAATTTGCAAAGTGCTTTGACAATTTATTTCTATTGTAGATTAGGAGAAGTATGGATATGGTTAACATGTCGTAGCTTTTTCTAAAAAGGAAAAGAAGGCACGGTTGTTTTCATTTGTTGTATTGGGTAGCACATTAAGAAAGATGTGCTTATTGCTCTAGGTTGTGTGAATTTAGCCGATTCCTCTCTAGAATATTTCTATGGAAATATGGTAAAGGTTATCTCACCATCCTATCATGCTCATGCATAGTTAATCAAAGTCCCTTTCTCTATGCTCTCTATCCAGTGGTATGCAAGATTTATTCGGACATCAAAGGGCTTTTGAATGTGGTAGTGCTATTTTGCAGTTAGTTTCCATGTGAAATGCCAATATAATAAAAAAAATTACTAAAATATTGAAACATGTATTTTTCATATAGTGTTTTTTATTAGCAATAAACCTCCATTTGATATTTCCTAGACGGACGAGTAAGTTAGTTTATTCGAGTCATAGGTAAAAAAAATATTAAAATAAGTAAATTTCAAAAACCTTCATGTTTATTGATCAAAGTTAAAAAAAACTACATATATTATGACTTTTGGCACATAACTACAGATTCTATAGTCTAACTGTTTAATAAAACTCCACCTCTATTTAAATCTCAATTAATTTAACATAACCAAAACAATATTTTTCAAAGTAGTGAAGAATTTAAACTAACAAATTTAATCAAGAAATCAACAATTAAAAATTTTATATGCACTTTATATTTGAAAAATTAAGTAAATGCATGCTCAACATGCATAAGGATAGGGTTTTATAAAACTTTAGAATCATAATATATAGGATTATCTACTATCTATTATTATAGCTAGGGTTCTATGCAACTTTGACCATAAAATATGGAACACGACTAGACCTTGCACGTACGATAAAATGCAAAAAAAAAAAAAAAAATCAGACGTCCTCACCTGCTCCTTACTAAGTTGTATTTGGATGGGCTACGGCACTCTCACCACTCGATGGCATGCCATGTCTCCGCATGCATGCGCTGGTGTAGTAGCAAACTTTAAATATTTTTTCTCCTTAACTAGCTATCTAATTTATGATACCATTGTACCATTATATTTATTGTAATTAAATTTTTATATTAAAATATCACATGATTATACTTCAGATAAAATATATATATGACTTTATTTTTAATTGAAATATTTTTATATCTCACATGAAATATCGAATTGTAACCGTTGGAACATCACAAAATTTTTATTGAAACACCCCAAGGAACATGTGCAACATTTACAGATAAAATGCCATGTGCAACATTTAAAAGGATTCATTTCAATTGAAACATTCCCTCACACGTGAAACATCAAAGTTTAATGGTTGAACATATAATTTTTTTCACCAGAATATAAAATCAAGTGAGATATCATAGTAAAGATTTAATTGTAACGAATACAGTGGTATAATCAGATCATAGATTAGATAAATAGTTTTTTAAAAAAGTCAATTAAAATTTGCTAAAGAGACTTGAACCCAACCAACTAATCAAATGCTTGCCTGCTATTTGCTACCTGTAGTTGGTCAGAGTGCATGCGCATGGAACTGTGGGAGGTAGAAGGAGTGATGCGGGCGTCCAATCCTTTTGACAGAAAAGTTCTTCTAAAATATGGGGTTTTCTAAAATTTACTCTATTAAAATTTATAGAGATTTCTTTAGCCTACTCGATTTATAATCACAACACGACAACTAAAAGTCAATCCAACTAATAAGACATTTTTTTAAGAAACCAACTAATAAGACTTTTATTTTAAAAAAGGTCATACATTATACAATCTCCATGTTTTAACATATGATATTTAAGACAAGCTAATCAGGTTAATTTTTGCCTAATTAGTTTGTTCCTAAACGGCCTGCACTACTACAGAGGTAGCAGTCTCAAACATGAATTTTAAATTTTAAATATAAGCAAATTTTACTACAAGACATCAAAAGTTGGTACTCTTTGCTGTAGAACATGTAAAAAACGTAAAATTGACCTAGGATACTCTAAAAATTTGATAATTTGCCGAAGGACACTATGCCTATTATTTTCGGTGATAATGGAGAGAGAGATTTTACTAAAAGACGAGACTGCCCCTCGGCCAGCATGTGTCTTCGAGCATTGCACCGCCCGTGGCATCGTTGCCGTCAAATGTTCCGTCATCCAAGAAGCGCAAGTCCCCAACAGCAGAAGCAACAGCCACCGCTGCTGCGCCGAGCAGGAGAGACTATACATTGGAGGTGGCAAGAAGGGAGGAGGCAAGGGCGGCAGAGCAGGATCCGATAGGAACATAAGGTGGGCGGAGCAGCTGCTGAACCTGTGTGTAGTGGCCGTTGAGGTCGGCAAGCTGTCGTGCATGTAGCATCTCTTCTACATACTCGACGAGCTCGAGTCCTTCTCCGGCGACGGCAACCACCGCTTGGCCGCACACGGGTTGCGTGTGCTTGTCCGCAGGCTCCTCACCACCATGGGCCCGATAGGCGCTGTCGGCCGTGCGTGTGCCGGCACGCGAGTGCCCGACGTCGGCATTCGTTAGAGCGGAGCCGTGGCTGTTCCGTGCATCTTGCATTAGGTTCCACGAGGTGAGCCCATGGTTCACGCTCCGCAACGCGCTAGCCAACGCCGTCATCACGTAGGCCTCAATGTGCGGCGTTGCACCGACCGCTCCATGTGTGTCGACCTCGGCATCTCACACTGCATGCAGTGGTCGACGCTCCTCGAGCCCCTTACTCACCAGCCCGACGGCCAAGCGCCGCTGTCCGTTCGTATCACCATCGCCTCCCCCGGGCGACCTCTCTGATGTCTTTCTCGGCGAGCTTGGGTCTATTTCGAACCTGACCCAGCCAGGTTAACTGCGTACTGGCTCGAGGGGCAGTCCTGTCTTTTAGCAAAATTTCTCTCTCCATTTTCACTGAAAATGATAAGATAATAGGTACACACTGTCCTCCGGTAAATTATCAAAATTTTAAGATGTCGTACGGCAGTTTTACGTTTTTCAGATATCTTATAGCAAAGAGCAACAATTTTTGATGTTATGTAGCAAAATTTGTCTTAAATATAACTCAGATTTGTGTGGGCTTAAACTAAGGAATATTCTGGTTTTTTGTTCGCAGCGTCTGAAGCGGCCGTGGTCGGAGCAACCGGCGGCACGGCTCACGGCTGCCGCCTCCTCCGTTCCCGCGTCCTCCTTTCATCCGTCGTGGTCTCGTGGACTCATCGTCTCCAACGACCCAAGAAAAAGTCAAAAGCAGCGGCGGCGGAGCTACCAAGCCAACCGTACCCACCCCTACCAATCTCCCCCCCTCCCCACCCGCTGGGAAGTCGGTCCCTCACCGCCTCACGTCGCCGCCGCGGGGGAGTTCCAGGTCGCCTTCCATCGCCTGCGAGAGGTATGGTTTGCTTCCTCCGATCGAGAGCCCCCCTTCCTTCCTTCTCCCTCTACGCGCTCGTCGAATCCCACCTCTGGAGTTCGCCTCTGTAACCTGTGCTTGCTGCGGGGATCGGGATTCCGAGTAGCCCAGCCCCTGCGGTTGTGGAGCCCTTTCTACTGTGGAGATAATCTATCAGGTGGTTTTTTTGTTCGATTCTCTTTCGGATCGAGTTGTGATTCAGCAACCCAGCGAGGCGGCGAGCATGTGCGGTTCCTGCTTTTGTTTGCGAGTTCTATGGCGCAGACACGGGGTGGACGACAGGTTGATGCTTCTCGAGAAGCTTATATACTATGTAGGTGGTGATTGTTTAAATTCCGTAGCTATGGGAGGCGGTTGATTGGTTATCGCGTGCCACTAAATCACTCGCTCCTTCACTTCAATCGATTTGTGTCTTCCTCCTGGGTTTCATTCGATATCCCGTGTTAGCAGTTAGCGCCTCTCTTCCGATGAGCTGCTTCAGAAGTTGATAATCCATTGTCCGAAAACTCTATATAGGAATTTGAAAGGGTCCCAGGCCTGGTTTGATATAAATAGGCATATGCTAATTTGAAAATGGTTGACATCAGAATTGGCTACAAGTCAAATAGGCATATCCAAACACTACTTGTTTTGATTAATACTTATACTGTTTGTTCTCTTGCCACCTCATTTTTGCAATGGACGTCTTGTTCATAAACTGAAATGCACGCTGCAAATATTTTTCGGGTGATGGAGGAAACTCCCGGCTTCCGCATGTGCTGCAAATATTTCAATTCAGCAGAGTGAATGCTTATGACTTTCCTGTAACAATTTCAGGTTCATGAGGGGTTTGAGGATGAATCCAGGTGACCGTAGAATGCGGAGCATGATGTCCATAGTAATTGTGATGAGTTTGTGCTGCTTCTTTTATATACTAGGAGCTTGGCAGAAAAGTGGCACAGGAAGGGGTGATAGTATTGCATTGAGGGTGACAAAAGAGACCGACTGTACAATCTTGCCAAACTTGCACTTTGAGACCCATCATAGCTTAGGTGGTGTTAATCCTTTGGTCATGACCAATAAAGTGTTTGAGCCATGCCATATTCGATACAGCGACTATACTCCTTGTCAGGATCAGAACCGAGCAATGACCTTTTCTAGAGAAAATATGAACTACCGAGAGAGGCATTGTCCTGTGGAGAATGAGAAACTGCACTGTCTAATCCCAGCGCTAAAAGGCTATGTCACCCCTTTCCCTTGGCCCAAGAGCCGTGACTATGTTCCATATGCAAATGCGCCATATAAGAATCTGACAGTTGAGAAGGCTGTTCAGAATTGGATCCAGTTTGAGGGAGATGTGTTTAGATTTCCAGGAGGAGGGACAATGTTTCCCAATGGAGCAAATGCCTACATTGATGACCTTGCATCCGTCATTCCATTTACTGATGGCACCATTAGGACTGCACTTGATACTGGATGCGGGGTATGTCATCTAAACAGATCCTATCATTCTTGAACATATGTTAGCAT
Organism: Oryza meyeriana var. granulata; assembly: GCA_003991445.1. Classification (NCBI taxonomy): domain Eukaryota; kingdom Viridiplantae; phylum Streptophyta; class Magnoliopsida; order Poales; family Poaceae; genus Oryza; species Oryza meyeriana. The sequence goes on along the minus strand of RYFJ01000040.1, from coordinate 64,454 downwards.
TGAGCAGCTAGTTGTAGTCTCTCTGTTAGCGTCTTTTTAGTTGCCTCTCTCCTTAATTTATGATGTACCTCATAGCAGTAACTCATGAAATGTTAGTGCATCTTAGTCCAACTAGGTCATTTAGTTTCATTGACCTTATGTTAGTACTTTCTTGATCACCTGTTGTAGCTGCAATAACAATTTCAGCCACTTGTAGGTTGCAAGCTGGGGTGCTTACCTAATGGACAGAAATGTATTAACCATGTCATTTGCACCTCGAGACTCACATGAAGCTCAGGTTCAATTTGCATTGGAGCGAGGTGTCCCTGCAGTAATCGGAGTGCTTGGAACTATAAAACTACCATACCCCTCTGGATCTTTTGATATGGCCCATTGCTCACGCTGCTTAATCCCCTGGAAGTCAAATGGTTAGTAGTGTCAACTATGCATACCAAATGAAGTGACTCTATCAGCTGTTCTCTTTTGCATATGCTATATTGTTTTGCTTCATGCAGATGGGATGTACATGTTTGAAGTAGATCGGGTTCTGAGGCCTGGTGGCTATTGGATATTGTCTGGTCCTCCCATCAATTGGAAGACACATCACCAAACATGGAAAAGAACCAAGGAAGACTTAGAGGCAGAACAAAATGTAATCGAAAAAATTGCTGAAATGTTGTGCTGGGATAAGATCCATGAGAAGGGAGATATTGCTATTTGGCGGAAAAAGGCAGATTCAAATGGATGTCCTAATAAGGACGACCGTGCTAGCAAGATGTGCAAAATTCAAGATGCAGATGATGTGTGGTATGTTCTCTATGTATCTAATACTACTATATGTGTGTTGTTAACCTGTAACATGTCATATCAACTTGACTAAGCTATAATCACATATAATTCCAAAATCCTTGTTATATAAAACAAAACAGCTAGCCTTTTCAGATACCACTATATTATAGAATTTGTGCCCTTAAGTTGATGTTAGAAGGGCAACTTATTACAGTGATCAGTGCTGATATATGCAAATGCTCTCTTAATTGTGGAATCAAGAAGAGTTACTTATCTGAAAATTTGTCTCTGACAACATTTATATGTTGTTTCATTTGTGAGTTTTTTGGATGGTTTATTATTATAGGTATAGGAAAATGGAAGGTTGTATAACCCCTTTCCGGGAAGAAGCACAGCTACAGAAGTTCCCAGAGAGACTATTTGTCATCCCTCCCCGAATTCTACAAGGTCGCACCCCAGGTGTTACAGAAGAAATTTATGAGGAGGATAATAAGTTATGGAAGAAGTATGCCAGTACTTACAAGAGGATAAACAAGCTGATAGGTTCTTTGAGGTATAGGAATATTATGGACATGAACGCAGGGCTTGGAAGTTTTGCTGCAGTTCTTGATTCTCCCATATCTTGGGTAATGAATGTTGTGCCCACAATATCTGAGAAGAACACTCTTGGTATCATCTATGAACGAGGTCTGATTGGCATATACCATGATTGGTGAGTCTTGAAGCTATATGTTTTGGCATTCGTTTTAACAAGGGATGCCAATCAGTTGGAACTGTTCCTGGTTACTCTGACATTGCATTGTTGGCAGGTGCGAAGCCTTCTCTACGTACCCTAGGACATATGACTTGATACATGCCAGTGGTCTCTTCAGCCTGTACCAGAATAAGTATGTGCTCTTTCTCCTGTATTGGTAAATGGTAATACTTTGCAAACTGTCTACTCTTTAAATATGAGTTTGTCAAACTTGGTAGGTGTAACATAGAAGACATTCTTCTGGAGATGGATAGGATTTTACGTCCTGAGGGTGCAGTCATACTGCGGGACAATGTTGAGGTGCTGAACAAGGTTAGGAGGACAGTGATGGGGATGCGGTGGAAGTCCAAGTTGCTTGATCATGAAGATGGGCCTCATATACCTGAGAAGATTTTGGTTTCAGTGAAAAAGTATTGGGTTGGCAGTGAAGAAGAGAGCAGTTCATAGATAGGAGGCCATGGTGATTCTCGCTGAGATATGAATAGCATCCCTATCGATGTTGTACCTGTTCATAGATTTACTTCATACATCATAGGTATGGACCTCACCATTCTCAACCAAGATGACATATAGACACATTATTTTGATGTCCTGCATATTGACTGTGCATATATGGAAGCAGGAGGAAACGTTGGTGATTTGCCAACACATTTTGTAGGTAAAGAGGATACTTGTGTCGCTAGTTTGTTCTGAGATGAACTCCTTGTATTACAGATACACACAAGAACAGTTTCTGAGTAAACCAAGTGCTGTCCCATGGATTTTGTTTGTGGTTGAAACAAGGGGACAGGGAGTTGTACATAATAATACATATCTACTAGCACCTACCTAGGTTTTTCCTTTTCATCTCGAGCTGATAAGATGTTGTTTGGCCATACCTATGGTGGACTGATATAGTGTATTTAATGAAGTCGGTCAAGCCTCCAGTATGGACTCATGGAAGTAGCAACAATTTTGAAATTCTGGCACCATCAGACCTATTGAAGCTGGTAAGGTACTACCATTCTGGAGGCTATTCCGATTTGTACACGTACAGTTTTGGGGTTTAATAAAACAATATAAGTTTATCAACATTACGTTCTATCAGTTACATGTATATAATAATATCCAGTGACTTCAAGTTTGTGAGTTTGTATTTCTCTCACAATTCGAAAACAAGTTCAAGTGACGAGGTTATTTGGTTGTGCATTTAAACCCAATTCAAACAAGTGATAACTCAATTCAGAGCATGTACCAAAATTGGCGGAATAGGCGGTATTGACCAGAATGACCGGTAACGTGACCGGAAATACGCCATATGGTGTGTACCGTTTTTTGAGTGGCGTAACTTTACGTACTGGTCTATTCTGGTCTGGTATCAGAACTGAATTGACAAGCTTGGTCTATTCCTTAATACTCTCTTACTAGAATATGATTTTTTTATTTTAAAACGGAGAGAATATTCTTTAACATCCACTATCGATGGGTGATTGCTCCATGGAGTAAGCTGGCCAAATTGGCCGTGGAAGAAAGAGGTCCGTTGACCCCTGGTCAGTGAGACAATGACGCTCTTGTTCTGCAGATGCTATTAATCCTGAACTCCAATAGCCGGTATGGTGGAGAGGTGTAATTTCAGAGAAAATTACAGTCCAGACATTAAAGAAGAAGAAGAAGAAGAAGAAGAAGGAGGAGAAGGAGGAGGTAAAGAGATGACCAATTATCGTAGCTCGTCTTGTGCTGCTGCCATGTCCCTTTGCAAGGTGCTCCTGATGGTCCTCGTTCTCATCTGCGCCCTGCACACTGCCCCCGTAGACGGTGAGCGTATGCGTCTCTAATCCGTTGGAGCTAAGCTTTATATGCTGCAGCATGTAATTAACGACGACTTAGGTGCATTCCACACTAAAAAACAAGAAACATTATTAGCACGTAATTTATTAAATATTAACTATTAAAAATTTAAAAAATAAATTTATTTAATTTTTTAAGATAAAATACTTTTATATAAATTTTTTTTTATAAAAACACATCATTTAACAGTTCAGAAAGTATACTTATAAAAAACGAGAGTCATAAATGTATCCTTAAGAGTTAACTGAATGGAGTGCATGATGCATACAGGGAGAGGTGTGTCCGTGGGACATCTAGGTCCTCGTCCCAACACAGCCGTCGCCCCGGGATGCCCAATATCTACAATATCTACAGGTGCCCTCCAGCAGCCTCGCCATAACAGCCTGCTAGCTTATCTACTCAACTCAATCGATCGGAGATGCCATGGAATTCATAATGTGTGTGATGCATATCCTATCTACACAAACAAAATTATAATATAGACATAATCGAGTAGTTTTCAGGCAAGAGGACTGGAGAAAATTAGGAGGTAGGATGACACCTCTTTTGTAACCAGCAACCTGTTTTTTTTTCGTTTGCATGCTTACGATCTGTACGAACTGATCATTTCTGTTAATGGAGATGGAGGCAACACCCTAGTTAAAAAAAAAAAAGCATGATGGAGTAGATGCAGTTTCTCCTGAGCACATGAGTCTTTAGTTTGCATCAGCAGACGACAACAAAAAACTTCTCTTTCCAAAGAGCTGCCAGCCTATCGTGTAAATACATAGTTACCAGAATATATTGAAATATTGCTATAAGTATATTAAACTGATTTCTATAAGCAATTTAAGATCCGGGGGATATGAACAACCATCCCAAACAGGATATCTTAAGCTACTTAGTATATGTTTTTGTTGGCTGTGTGTATCCTTTTTAGATGTAGTGGCCGGCTTTTCATTCATTTTCTAAAAAAAAAATTTCTTGTTTTTAATCAGTTTACTTTGTTGAAAAGGCAAGAAGCATCTACTGGCAAAACTTTAGCTGGGTTGGTTTGTTGTTGTCGGAGGATGAAACTCCAACCGCGGGAAGTCAGGAGACCCCCCTTTGAGATTCGGCCAGGGGGGCTGTTCCCCAGGCGAAGGCGGCGTCCGATGGCGGATCTGTGCTCGGGTTCGGGGACCCGGGTTGAGAATTGCGGGGTTCGGACCGTCCGTTCATGGAACGGACCGTCCGGATCTCGTCGGTAGTGCAAGAGAGACAGGAGGCGTAGACAGGTTCGGGCCGCTCGGAAGCGTAATACCCTACTCCTGTGTGTATGCTATGTGGAAGAGGCCAATGTGATTCGATCTTACAAGGATTTAATGAGGGGAGCTCGAGCTCCTTGCCCTCACTTGGGAACTATAGAGCTAGGCTTTAATGCTGGAAAAGGGTCTTCTTCTACCTCCAGCCTTCCGAACCTTTGAACAACAACCACCAACTCCTTTTCTGGTTGGCATGGATCCTCCTTTTATAGGTAAGGGGAGTCCATAGTGCCCACTAGATGGAGGGAGTTAGATATGATGTGTCATGTTGCACACGACCGCCTGCCGAGCCCACGCTGGAGTTGGTGTAGCACGGCAGGCAGATCGTCTCGTGGCGCGGCCGCTGCAGGCGGCTAAAGTCTTGTGGATGTGACAGAGCGTACTGTGGTTGCCAGAGTGTGGGAAAACGAGGCTCACTCGGTCAAAAGTTCTCTGACCGCACGGGGAACAGAGCGGGCGTCAGGGGCGACACGCCCCGTCACCTCGCCGTCGGCTCGTCATTAATGTGGTAGTTGGCAGCTGACCAGCTCGGGCCAGCCTGCCATTAATGTGGTAGTTGGCGGCTGACCAGCTCGGGTCAGCCATGCGCCCGGGCGCCGCACGCACGGGGCGCCGAGGCTGCAGGCCCCGGGCCCGGGGAAAGCACCGGGGAATGTGGGACCCCCATTCCCGTTTCGCCGACAGTGGCCCCTGGGCCTGTTGCTCGACCGGGGCTCAATCCGGGCAGGAACAGGGCCATGTCTCGGGGAAACGAAAAGACGCGGGGCCCACCAGGTTTAGCGGGGAACGAGGCGAGGCTACCACTTCCGGTCCGCTAATCGAGGGCCATAATGGCGGAGTCGAAGGGGCGCTTCATGGGTTCTTGAGGCTATAAACAGCAGCAGGCAGCATCCGGTTTCCCCCATTGCTGAGTTCGAATCGCCGTTGCTTCGGTTGCTGCTTGCGCCCAGAGCTTAGGTTCCCCGTTCGCGCGCGCTCCTCCTTGCTTTGTTCTTTCTTCAACCTCTCTCGCCGCTACATCCACGATGCCACGCGCCGGCCGCGGGGTAAGGCCGCTGGACGGCGGGGCAGTTCCGCCGTCGCCCCTGAACGACGACGCCGGGGTGGCGCGGGTGAAGAGGATGATGCCGGCCGCCACATGGTGGAGGGCGGCGCCTGAGGTGCGCCCTGGCGAGTCGAGGCCGGCACCGAGAGAACCCAACGAAGCAGTGTACTTCGTTGATTATGCGGTCGGCGGGTTAGTTCCGCCGTTCTTTGATTTCTTCTTCCAGGTGCTGGAGACGTATGAGGTGCAGATGTTGCACTTGACCCCCAATGCCGTGATGGTGCTGGGGGTTTTCGCACACTTGTGCGAAATGTTTGTGGGCGTGATGCCCTCGGTGGACCTTTTCCGGCGCTACTTCACCATAAAGAGCGCGTCGAAGAACAAGGCCACCGACCTGCCCGAGCGGGTAGGCTGCGTATACTTCCACGGCCGCCCCGGCGTCGAGTTCATACCCATGGCGCTGAAGAATAAATGGGACTTGTGGCGCCAAAACTGGGTCTACATCGGCGTCGACGCCAACGACCGGCTCCGGCTCCCGGCCGCAGCGGCCCAGAAGGCGAGGAGCTGGGCCGAGTCGCGGCCGAAAGATGCGCGGTTTGCGCCAGTGTTGGCGCGCATCGCCGACCTGGTGGCCGGCGGGTTGAATGCGTACATGGTCGTCGGCGATTTCCTCAGCCGGCGACTGGCGCCGCTCAGCCGAAGGTCCCGCCCATGCTGGCTGTACACTGGGCCTAAGGACATCACCAGGACCCACCCCGATGACCTCGGCGAGGCGGCGATGGGCGTGCTGATGGCGTCGGCGCTGGAGGGAGGGGGCGCGGTGGACCGCGTGCTCCCGGGCGGCGTGATGCCGCTTTGCACTGACCGCGGGCGGGCAAGGATCCAGAAGGCCCTCCCGCAGTTCGACGCCGTGGGCATCGCCATCTCGCAGGTCACCCCTAAGATCGTCGAGATACTCGACGTCCCGGGGGAAGAGGATGTGCCGGCCGAAGAGCCGGCGCTGTCGAAGAAGGAGGGGAAGCGGTCCGCGGGTCCCGACGTAGGACTCGCGGCGTCCAAAAGAGCGAAGACCGACGCTCCAGAGGCCGTCGTCCCGGCCGCTGCCTCCCCGGGCCGCACGGAACCCGGGCGAACCGGGGCCGTTGTGGCGGCAGCGGCTCATGAGGTGCCAGTAAGCGCCGCCCGGGTGCAGTCCCCAGAGCCGGGGGCGGCTGCCCGGGCCCCCGGGACCGGGACAGAGGCGGTCCCGGATGCGGGGGGCGGCGTCGAGCAGGCGCCAGGAGCGTCACTAGGGAAGGCGGGGCCCCGTGGTGGCGACGGGCCACTTCTGAGACCCAAGGCGTGGAGCTTTAAGGGGCCTCGGGCCAAGTAAGTGCTTCAACCCTATTCGGTTCTTCTTGCTTAGCTCGCTTCCCGACCTAGCTCTTATCTGTCGGGTTCCGGCCCTTACAGGAAGAGCCAGGGGCCGACGATGGCGCCGCCGGCCCCGGCCGGGGGCGGTGCTGGGGACGCGCCGATGGGGCCACCGCGTCCCGCCACGCCCCCGCCATCGCCGGGCATGGTGGTGGATATGGAGGTCGCGATGGCCACGCCGGAGCGGGCTTCCGCGGGACCGACTGTGGTCCCCGCTGAGGGGGGAGAAGAGGATGCCAGGGTCCCGCCGTGTCCCGTGAGGGGGGAGCGGGCCCTGGTCCTTTTTGCTGCGCCGCGATCAGGCGCTGCGCGCAGGCCCGAGACGCTGCACGCCGCGTTGGGGCAACTAGTGGTCGCCGTCGGCGAAGTACAGGTGGCGGCCCGCCGCGAGCAGCGCGAGTCCGCCCGGCTCCGGGCGGAGCTCGAGAGGGGGCAGGCAGCGATTACGGTGGCAACGGAGGGACTCATCATCCGTATAATTGCCACCGAAATCCTCGTGGCGACCTGCCGACAGGAAATCGAGGCGGCGGAGGGGTGCATCGCCCAATTGGGAGCCGCCGCCAAGGTCGCCGCCGACGAGGCCTCCCGCGCCCGGTCCGAGGTGGAGGCGCGGGAAAAGGAGATGACTTCCCGGGAGGACCGTCTCCGGGGCAAGGAGGCCGATCTCGCGGCCCGGGAGCGCGAGGTCAGCGCGCGGGAGGTAGCCGTGGCGGTCAGTGAGGAGGCCGCCAAACTTTCCAGCGCCATGGCCCAGGACAGCGCGAGGCGCCTCTAGGACCAGGAGAAGAGGTTGGCGACCTGGGAAGAAGACCTCGCAGGACGGGAGGCCGACCACCGACGCGAGGCCGAGCAGGTGAAGATGCTAGCCGCCGAGCTGGATGCTCAAGCCGAGGCCCTTGGGATGCGAGAGGCGATCCTGGAGGGCAAGGAAAACTCCCTGGCCCGGCGGGAGGCGGCGGTCGCGGCTGCTGAGGACCGGCAAACGGAGATGGAGGCCTCCAGGAAACGCACGGCCGAAACCGAGGCCGCTGTGCAGGTCGCGTCAAGCGGCTCCCCGCTATCGACAAGCGGGGTCAGCTCAGCCGAGAAGCTGGCCAGGGCGGAGAAGCGGCTGAGGTTGGCGCACAGCACTCTCGCCCTCTGGAAGGAGCTCGATGGCGAGATCATGGCCTGCCTGGGCAAGTATGGTTCCAGGGTCCGGAGGTGTTTCAAGCGCATCGGCGTCCGGGCGCCCCTGCAGAGGACCGACCTACCCGCCGGGGCCGGTCGGGAACTAGCGGAGTTCGGCGAACTGGTGGACGCGCTGGACTCGCTCCCCCAGCACATTCATCGAGTCTTGGAGAAGGAGGGAGCAGAGCTCGCCAGGCAAGTGGCGGAGTATGTCCTCGGGTGCTACCGGGCTCGGGACGCGGACTTCTCTCTAGCCTCGGCGCTCGAGGGGTTCCCGGCCCAGGGGGAGGAGGAAGCACGAAAAGCAGTGGGCGAGGCCGCTGCAACGGTAGCAGGGTTCTTCGACCGCGGCGAGTGCCTCGAGGAGACGACGACTGATGAGGAAGATGAGTGAGCCCCCCCCCCCCCGGACGGCGACATCTCCCGGCCTCCGCTCCAATTTTGCCTATCTTGTGCAAGGAAAAAACATTTGTATATGTATGTAATGGTGTTTAAATTTTCGCACCTTGGATTGTTGCGCTGTCTGCTCTGGAATTTCAGCCAGTTGATTCGGACGGTCCGATCCGTAAGGGGACGGTCCGATCTTAGGCATTCGGTCGGGCCGACTTGGGGCAACAGCTAGACCGATCACCGGTCTAGATCCCACTCCCGCCACGCGGGGGACGGCCCGGGGTTGGCCTCTGGGACGGTTAGGTCCGCCACGTCCCGGGTGCCGCTGGCCCCATGGGCGCTGCGTAGGTTAGGTACGGCCCAAGTGTCAAGCTCGTGTCCTTTGGCTCGCCGGGAGCCTCTCGGGGACCGACCTCGACCGGGCACGGGGTCGCCAGGTAGCGAAGCACCTGGCGCCATGGCAGTGGCCGGGGAGGAGGTGGCCGGCCGGGCACCGCTGCTCGTCCCGGGAATCTAAGCTGGCCCGATGGGGGGCGCTGCCCGAGACCCCGGGGCATCGACAGTGTCCGGGGCGCGGTCCACGACCCGGTCATCAGGCCACGGCAACCGGGGCGGCACTGACCCAATGGCCCGTGTGCGCGGCTTCGGCAAATCCCGCTTGCCCCTGGGGCCGAGGAGAGCGAAACGCGTGGTCGTACAAACGGAGAAAAGATAGATAGCCGAGCGAAGCGTATAGTTGAACAAGATGCGTATCGGGTGTTGGAAAGCGTGGTGCGGCTGCTCGGGCAAGACCTCGAGGCCAGGAGCACCGCGGGCTCTTGGCTGGGCCCGAGGATTGCCTGGAGATGGAAACGCCTTCTTGGGCACATCCACCTCGGGCCCCCGGTCCTGGGGGCCAGCTGCGAGGGTATGACCTCGGGGCCGGGAGTACTGCCAGCTCTATGCTGGGCCCGGGGACATTCTCGGGGTGCTGCGCCGAGCACCCTACTTAAGCCTGCCGGGGAAGATCTGGTCTGCACACGATGGACCGTGAGAGTATTTGGCTCGTCCCCCTGTCCATTCCATGCTACGAACCGTGGGGTCGACCACCTCCCGAAGGCATTCTCACAGTCGCGACCGTGCAGAGGAAAGGATTGCGCACAAGCATTTCGCCCCCAACCTCCGGAAAGAACCGATCCCGAAGCTAGCCAGGCAGGGCATCGGAGCCGCAGGGACACGGGGCGCCTCCCGGAGGGCGCCATCAGGTCCCCGCGAGGTCGACAACGCCCTGGACCTAGCACGTCAGGGCACGATTACTCATCGGTAAGGGACTGATGATAATGCGCGGACCCCAACCGCCGCACGGGCGCGGCCCGGATATGCCCCCAAGGGATGGGGCACCCGCGGATGCAACACACGGAAAAGGACAAAGGACGAGACCAAAGAGGATATTGAAAAAAGCTGTTTATATGAAATGTATACACATGGGGCCCCCGACCAGCGTTGAGTTTTGGAGGAAACCGACGCTGGCCCGAGCTCCCTGCAACTTACGGGATATGTTTACGGATAAAATTTGAGAAGGTGCTCGATGTTCCAGGGGTTGGGAAGCGGGGTCCCATCCTCCTGGCCCAGTCTTACCGAGCCCGGTCGGGAGACACCGATCACTAGGAAGGGGCCTTCCCACATGGGGGAAAGCTTATTCTTTCCAGCACGTGTAAGGACACGGCGGAGGACTAGGTCCCTGACCTGGAGTGATCGGGCCCGAACCTTGCGCTGGTGATAGAGCTTAAGGCTCTGCTGGTAACGGGCGACTCGGAGCGAGGCGCGTCGTCTTCGTTCCTCGAGGAAATCGAGGTTGTCGAGCTGCATGTTGTCGTGGTCGGCGCCGTCGCTGTAGCGGTGTACCCGGGGGGAGCCGAAGGTGAGTTCTGACGGCAGAACGGCCTCGGCCCCGTATACCAGGAAGAACGGAGTCTCCCCGGTCGCCCGGCTTGGTGTGGTAGGATTGGCCCACAAGACCGCTGGGAGCTCGTCGATCCACTTGACGCTGTGTTTCTTGAGGTCGTTGTAGGACCTTGTCTTGAGGCCCCGTAGGATCTCGGCGTTCGCTCTCTCAGCCTGCCCATTACTGGCAGGGTGGGCAGGGGAGGCGAAGCAGAGCTTGATGCCGACGTCGGAGCAGTATTCGCCAAAGAGCTCGCTAGTGAACTGCGTGCCGTTGTCGGTGATAATGCGGTTGGGGATTCCGAAGCGGCTGGTGATTCCCCGGATAAACTTGAGCGCTGAGTGCTTGTCGATGTCGATTACGGGGAACGCTTTCGACCACTTCGTGAACTTGTCGATGGCGACGTACAGATGCCGATAACCCCCGACTGCCTGGGGAAAGGGGCCGAGGATATCGAGCCCCCAAACCGCGAAGGGCCAAGACAGGGGGATCACCTGGAGTGCTTGCGCCGGCAGGTGGCTCTGTTTGGCGTGAAACTGGCACGCGCGGCAGCGCTGGACGAGGTCGAACGCGTCCTGCAAAGCTGTAGGCCAATAAAATCCTTGCCGGAAAGCCTTACCGACCAGGGATCGAAATGCGGCGTGACTGCCATATTCCCCTTCGTGGATGTCGGCGAGGATCTCGATGCCGGAATCACGCGGGATGCACTTGAGTAGGACGCCGTTGGCGCCACGCCGGTAGAGGTCCCCATCTACCATAACGTAGCGCTTAGACAAGCGCGCCACTCTTTCGGCTTCTGCGTCGTCTTCGGGGAGGTGTGCTCGGAGAAGATATGCCTGGATCTCGCCCATCCAGGAAGGCGCACTGGGTCCGGCCGCAAGGACCAGGTCCTGCGACTTGACGTGCGTGTCCGGCTCGGGCCCGGGCTCGGGGATGGCCCGCAGAATCCCGGGCGAGGCTGCCGAGGGGGCCCCGAGGGCTTCCTGAAAGACTCCCGGAGGGGCCGGCGCCTGAGAAGACGCCAGCTTGGAGAGCTCGTCGGCGGCGAGGTTGTGACTGCGAGGGACGTGGCGAAGCTTGAGGTCGTCGAAGCGGCGCTCAAGCCTCTGCAGTTCATCCACATACGCGGCCAATTGGGGGTCCAGAGTTTGGTACTCCCGGGACACCTGGTTGATGACAAGCTCGGAGTCGCCCTGCGCGCACAACCGCCGCACCCTGAGGGCAATCGCTGCCCGGAGGCCGGCGAGAAGGCCCTCATACTCGGCCATGTTGTTGGTGGCTCCGAAGTTGTGGTGGACGACGAAGCGGAACTCGTCCCCGGCAGGAGACACGAGGATGACCCCGGCCCCGGCGCTGGGGAGGGAAGCTTGTCTGGCGCAAGAGCCGTCGAAGTTCATTATCCAGTGGAGGCGCAGATCGGGCGCCGGCTCGGGGGCCGGGAACCCGGCGTCCAGCACAGGGTCCGGCTCGGGCCCGGGCGTCTGTTAACGCCAAAATTTGGTAAGGCCCTGTATCAGATTCGGTCAAGAGGACAGTTGCAGTCAACTAACGGAAATTGATCCGGAAGCGGGCCGAATCAGGGAAGGAGCTGTGAAGACCGCATGTGGCAGTTAATTACTATGTTTATTAGGCAAGGACTTATTTATTTAGGAAACCTGACCCCGTGTTTAGTCAGGTCTTGTTAGTATTTCCCTTGTAATTAGGAAACCTTATATCGTGTCCAATAAGGACTCATGTTAACTCGGGGTATAAATACGTATGCCCGGGTGCTGTGTAAATTATCTACAATCAGATCAATAAAATTCGACGCATCGCCACCCCTTCGACGGGTTCTTGCTTCTCGAGCCGGGCTGCATCGGTTAAGTTCGACCTCCAGCGAGAGGGTAAGTCTCGTCACCCCGGCTACCTATCGGCTAGGACTTCCTCGGTTAGGTCCGATATTCTAGTCGGTTTATGGTAGTCGGCTTACCACGATATACTTATTTTATCTATGGCTGCATCAGTTCAGTTTGATCTCATAGGTTAATTAGGTATATCACATCACGCGTGCATAGATCATATCGGCCTACTGGGTGTAACTTATCGACAGTTTGTGCTGCATCGGTTAGGTCCGACCTACTAAACTGCCCCGATAAGTTATTCCTGCTAGGTCGATATTTTCTGTGCAAGCGTCTTATCGGAGTGTATAGCCGATAAGTTATCTTGTTTTACATCACAATCGTATTAGATTTATCGGCTTGTCGAGGTACTGTTATTGTTACTAGTCTGTGCTGCAACGGTTGGGTCCGATCTACTAGACTGGTAATAATAATCCTACTCTTAATAAGCCGATGGGTGTTTATGCGATGTTTTATCGGAGTGATTAGCCGATAAGTTATCATTACATCACGATCGTATCAGATCTATCGGCCTACCGAGGTCTTGTTATTATCATCAGTCTGTGCTGCAACGGTTAGGTCCGATCTACTAGACCGATGATAATAACTTTACTCTTAGTAAGCCGATGGGCTTTATACGATGTTTTATCGGAGTGCTTAGCCGGTAAGTTATCTTCGTACCTAGCCGATTATACTGCTTGTCTTGTTATATATCTTTGCCTGCATCATTATTACGATCGGCTAAGGCCTAGCCGATTGGTTTACTATGCCATGAATATACCTTCGGCAATCGGCTAATCCGATACTTGATTATTACTGTATTATTGCTCATTGCCATCATCGGCTTCCAGTCGGTGTATAAGTGCTACAGTTCACATCGGCCATCGGCCAGTGAGACGAGTCCAAATCGGCTTACAGCCGATTGGCTCATGGATCTGACATTTTCTTTCCTTGTCAATTGCAGGGTCAAATTGACTGGCACGCCTACGAACCTCGAGAATTTAGGACCTGCACTGGAGTGAAGCAAATCTCCTAGGCCTTCGCGTGTCTCCGCAACGCCGAGCGACCCCCGGCGGGTTTTCGGCGTCAACACGCTTTTGGCATGCCTGGTGGGACACGAAGTTTCAGCACAAGTTTCAAACTTGGGATTTCAACATGGCCGGAAAAGAAATCAAGCCAGACAACAACGTGATTCCGGTCAATATAGAAGATTTGACAGACGAGCAAAGACAGCAAGTCGAGCAGAATATGGCCAATTTTCAGAAGCTTTGCTTAGAGTCCTTCAGTATGACAAGGCAAGGGCCGATGCAGAACACTCAGTTTCCAAAACCAGTTCTGGTCGGTGAATCGAGCCGCACACCACCTGAGAGTCCACCAATAAAGCCATTACAGGAGATGGTGAATGAAGCAGTACATCACGCGCTCATCAATCAATCCGGGATCTTGGTGAACACGCTTCATAATCTTATAAAGAAGATGGTGGATGGGTCAATTGTTCAAGAACCTACTCGAGGTCCGGTTTACCTCCCACCAAAGATTGAGCCAAATCGAGGTGATTAAAACATCAGTAGGGATGTACCGGAAAACTTGTTTATCCAGAACCAGGCTGGGGGGCAACAGGATGTTCCTGCTGGATACCATCGATCTGCTTATTACGGGGGATATCGGCAGAATTACCCAGGTGGTTTTGTCGATCCGGGTAATTATCAGAGGGAGTACCCTAGACAGAATCGGCAGCCAACTCCACCAGTACAGTATCAACAGTATCAACAGGAGAATCCAAGGGGAGAAGACTTGTCGGTACGAGTTGAGGAAATAATGAGGGAACAGTTCAGGATAAAGCCCAGAGAACAAACGTTTATGTATCGGCATCCATACCCCGAGTGGTTTGACAGGATCCCGTTACCACACCGATACAGAGTCCCGGATTTTTCTAAGTTCTCAGGGCAAGATAATACATCTACAGTGGAACATGTTAGCCGATTCCTGGCACAGTGCGGAGAGGCATCGGCTGAAGAAGCCCTAAGAGTTAGATTTTTTCCCTTGTCCTTATCAGGATCGGCTTTCGCATGGTTCTCTTCATTACCACCGAATTCGGTTCGGGGGTGGGCCGATCTAGAAAAACAGTTTCACAAATACTTCTTTGCTGGAATCCATGAAATGAGACTGACAGATTTGACATCGGTTAGGCAACGAACGGATGAAAATATACCGGAATACATTCAGCGATTCCGGGAAGTTAAAAACCGATGTTACAGTCTGAACATAAGCGATGGGCAACTGGCCGATTTGGCTTTCCAGGGACTTTTGACGCCGATCAAAGAGAGATTTTCATCCCAAGAGTTTGAGTCCCTGGCGCATCTGGTGCAGAGGGTATCGGCTCATGAAAGCCGATTTCAGGAAGCGAAGAAGGATAAATTTCAAAGACGAGTTGCCCAGGTACAAGTTTACTCATCAGACTCAGACGACGAGGAATCTGATGCTGAAGTTGGATTGGCGGAGTGGACCAGGAACAAGAAATCAGTGTCATGCCAATGGGTCAAGGATATCGGCAAGGAAGAACGGTATGACTTTGACATCAATAAAGCCGATAAAATCTTCGACCTGCTATTACAAGAGAAACAGATACAGTTACCGCCAAATCACGTGATTCCATCAGCCGAAGAACTGAAGAAGAAGAAGTATTGCAAGTGGCACAATGCTATATCGCATCATACCAACGAGTGCAAAGTTTTTCGACAACAGATCCAGTCGGCTGTCGAGCAAGGAAGAATCAAGTTTGAAGACAAGAAGCCGATGAAGATCGATGGACATCCGTTCCCCGTAAACATGGTCTATGCGGGGTCTTCATCAAGGAACCAAGCCGATGAAGCAAGGCATCAAAGGTATGGATCAAGGATTACTTCATCGGATATGATAGAAAAATATTCAAGGTACGAGGAACAGAGGGATGAATCAGAAAGATATAATCCGCATTGGAACTGCCCATTCTTCCGATTCTGCTGGGATCAAGGGATGAGACTGCCATCAATTGAAGATTGCCCTGAATGTAATAATCTGCAGCCTCAGCAGGATCAGCAGGAGAAGTTTTCTCGGGATCGGCCGCTTGGAAAGAAAGCATCGGTTCATAGCCGATTAGGGCCGATCCGCGAAGAGTTCTTTGAAGAAGACGAAGAGGGAATACATGAAAAACAAGTCCAGAACCCTCAATGGTGCCCTAGTGGGATATTCACGAAGAATCAGAAGAGAAGGGAACAACGGTTACGATACCGAGAGCAGCAAGAGGAACAGAAGCAAAATCAAGAGGCCGATCATCGTCACAAGCGAACCAAACAAGTATGGCGCGTAAAGAAAAAGGACGATGAAGCTGATCAATCGGCTCCAGTAGACATGGTGTTCTTTTTGCCTCGGGAGTATAAAGCACTTTCATCAGATGAGGAAAGCAATGAGGAGGTTTTTGCTCAATTAACGTTGCAACCTGATCAAGCCATATTTGACAAACCTGAAGAGTCAGAGCATTGGCACCTAAAGCCATTATATATCAAGGGCTATGTGAATGGGAAGCCGATGGCGAAGATGCTGGTTGATGGGGGAGCAGCAGTTAATCTCATGCCTCATGCTACATTTCGGAAATTGGGGAAGACTGCCGAAGATCTGATAAAGACAAATATGGTGTTAAAAGATTTCGGTGGGAACTCGTCAGAAGCAAAGGGCGTATTAAACGTGGAATTGATTGTGGGGAATAAGACATTGCTTACCACGTTTTTCGTCATTGACGGAAAGGGATCATATAGCTTGCTTCTCGGCAGGGACTGGATTCACGCGAACTGTTGCGTGCCCTCGACGATGCATCAATGTTTATTACAGTGGCAAGGTGTTAACGCCAAAATTTGGTGAGGCCCTGTGTCAGATTCGGTCAAAGGGGAAATTGCAGTCAACTGGCGGAAATTGATCCAGAAGAGACCGATTCCGGGAGGGAGCCGTGAAGACCGCTGTTTGGCAGTTGTTTACTGTACCTATTAATTAGGCAAGTATTTATCTTTAGGAAACCTGACCTCGTGTCCGGTCAGGATTTGTTAGCGTTTTCTGTTATGATTAGGAAATCATGTACCGTGTCCAATAAGGACTCATGTTAACTCGGGGTATAAATACGTATGCCCGGGTGCTGTGTAAATCATCTACAATCAGATCAATAAAATTCGGCGCATCGCCACCCTTTCGACGGGTTCTTGCTTCTCGAGCCGGGCTGCATCGGTTAAGTTCGACCTCCAGCGAGAGGGTAAGTCTCGTCACCCCGGCTACCTATCGGCTAGGACTTCCTCGGTTAGGTCCGATATTCTAGTCGGTTTATGGTAGTCGGCTTACCACGATATACTTATTTTATCTATGGCTGCATCAGTTCAGTTTTATCTCATAGGTTGATTAGGTATATCACATCACGCGTGCATAGATCATATCGGCCTACTGGGTGTAACTTATCGACAGTTTGTGCTGCATCGGTTAGGTCCGACCTACTAAGCTGCCCCGATAAGTTATTCCTGTTAGGTTGATATTTTCTGTGCAAACGTCTTATCGGAATGTATAGCCGATAAGTTATCCTGTTTTACATCACAATCGCATTAGATTTATCGGCTTGTCGAAGTACTGTTATTGTTACTGGTCTGTGCTGCAACGGTTGGGTCCGATCTACTAGACTGGTAATAATAATCCTACTCTTAATAAGCCGATGGGTGTTTATACGATGTTTTATCGGAGTGATTAGCCGATAAGTTATCATTACATCACGATCGTATCAGATCTATCGGCCTACCGAGGTCTTGTTATCATCATCAGTCTGTGCTGCAACGGTTAGGTCCGATCTACTAGACCGATGATAATAACTTTACTCTTAGTAAGCCGATGGGCTTTATACGATGTTTTATCGGAGTGCTTAGCCGGTAAGTTATCTTCGTACCTAGCCGATTATACTGCTTGTCTTGTTATATATCTTTGCCTGCATCATTATTACGATCGGCTAAGGCCCAGCCGATTGGTTTTCTATGCCATGAATATACCTTCGGCAATTGGCTAATCCGATACTTGATTATTACTGTATTATTGCTCATTGCCATCATCGGCTTCCAGTCGGTGTATAAGTGCTACAGTTCACATCGGCCATCGGCCAGTGAGACGAGTCCAAATCGGCTTACAACCGATTGGCTCATGGATCTGACATTTTCTTTCCTTGTCAATTGCAGGGTCAAATTGACTGGCACGCCTACGAACCTCGAGAATTTAGGACCTGCACTGGAGTGAAGCAAATCTCCCAGGCCTTCGCGTGTCTCCGTGACGCCGAGCAACCCCCGGCGGGTTTTTGGCGTCAATAGCGTCCACTCCGCCAGGACTTGGCTTTTGATGGCGTGGCGCGCTTGGAAATGGAGGTCGAATTCGGCGAGCTCGACCGCCCACTTGGCGACACGGCCTGTTCCCTCCCGGTTATGCAATATCTGCCCAAGCGGGAAGGAGGTGATTATCGATACCTTGTGCGCCTGGAAGTAGTGGCGAAGCTTTCTGGACGCGATGAGAACTGCGTAGAGCATCTTCTGCGCCTGCGGATAGCGTGATTTGGCGTCGCGGAGTACCTCGCTGACGAAGTACACCGGCTTCTGTTGCGTGTTCCCCGATCTCGGCCCGACGGGGGCTGATGGCCCGGGCTCAACTCCCCCGGAGGAGAGCGAGCTCTCGCGGTCGGGAGGAGATGTGGACCCGGGGCCCGGGGGCCCCGGGTGGAATGCGGTTTGGAATGTGCCGGGATCCGGGGGCCCGGGCATGGATATGGGATGTGTCGGGACGACTTCCCCGGACTCGCTCTCGGCAAGGCGATGCTGTCCGGGTGCTTGCGCCCCATATGGTTGTGATAGTGTTGAGGTTATCCCGGGCGCCGCGTTCCTAGGCCCGCACTCGTCTTGGCGAGCCTGCCCCGGTTCGGGCTCCGCGGTGTCTGGCTCGGGGAGCGGATTCTGGGACATGGCCCCAAGAACCTGTGCCCCGGCTCGAACATGTGCCCGAGACCCGGAGGCCCCGGACTGAAATGTGGTTTGATATGTGCCGGGATCCGGAGGCCCGGGCTTGGATATGGGATGTCTCGGGGTGACTTCCCCGGACTCGCTCTCGGCAAGGCGATGCTGTCCGGGTACTTGCGCCCCATCTGGTAAGGGGCGCTCGACGACGAGCGCCGCGCTCACCACCTACGGGGTTGCCGCGATATAGAGCAACAAAGGTTCCTCTGGTGCTGGTGCCACGAGGACAGGGGGCGTAGTTAGGTACCTCTTGAGTTCGTCAAGGGCTTGTTCGGCCTCGCCGGTCCAGGTGAACCGCTCGGTTTTCTTGAGAAGCTTGAACAGGGGGAGGGTGCGTTCCCCAAGCCTAGAGATGAAGCGGCCTAGCGCGGCCACGCATCCGGTCAGCTTCTGGGCCTCCCGAAGCCTCGTCGGGGGGCGCATGCGGTCGATCGCCGCTATCTTCTCTGGGTTCGCCTCAATGCCACGGCTGGACACGAGGAACCCAAGAAGCTTGCCGGCCGGGACCCCGAAGACACACTTTTCCGGGTTCAGGTTCATCCTCGTGCATCGGAGGTTGCTGAACGTCTCGGCCAAGTCGTGAAGCAGGGTGACACGGTCACGCGACTTCAAGACCAAATCGTCGACGTAGGCCTCCATATTGCGACCTAGCTGTGATTCAAATGTTACACGGACAGCACGCTGGAATGTTGAACAAGCATTTTTCAACCCAAAAGGCATGCACATATAACAAAAGGCCCCCTGGGGGGTGATAAAGGAAGTTTTTTCCTCATCCTCCTCTGCCATGCGGATCTGGTGGTATCCTGCATAAGCATCAAGAAAACACAAGAGGTCGCACCCCGCGGTGGAGTCGACTATCTGGTCTATGCGAGGCAGAGGGAATGGGTCTTTGGGGCAAGCCTTGTTGAGGTCGGTGTAGTCTATGCACATTCGCAGCTTTCCGTTGGATTTGGGGACGACGACTGAGTTGGCCAGCCACTCCGGGTCGACGACTTCACGGATGAAGCCGGCAGCGAGAAGTTTGTCGATCTCCTCACGGACGAAGGCTTGGCGCTCTGGGGCCTGTCGTCGTACCTTTTGCCGCACCGGGCGCGAGCCCGCGTAGACGGCCAAGCGGTGCTCGATCACCCCCCTGGGGACCCCGGGCATGTCCGACGGTTGCCAGGCGAAGACGTCGGCGTTTGCCCGAAGGAAGGCGATGAGCGCGCTTTCCTATTTGTCGTCCAGCGAACCGCCTACCTTGACGGTCCGGGACGGGTCATCGCCGAGGACGACCTCCTTGACTAGCTCTGCATCGGTGGCGACGATGCGCGGCTTGGGGGCGCGGCGCAGCGAAGGCCCTGCGCCGCCCGCCGTGTCAGGAGCTGCAGGGGTGATGTCGGCCGCGCGCTGCTCGGCGACGAGAGGGCGGCCTTCACGTCCCCGAGGACCGTGATCGGGCCCGAGGGGCCCGGGAGCTTCATGGTTAGGTACACGTAGTGCGTAACCACCATGAACTTCACCAACGCGGGGCGCCTGAGGACCGCGTTGTACGGGAGGTTGCACTCGGCAACGTCGAAGACGACGTGCTCGGTGCAGAAGTTGCCGCGGTCACCGAAGGTGACGGGCAACGAGACCTGGCCGAGAGGCCAAGTGAGGCCCTTCGTAATCCCAATGATGGGCAACGAGGGCGCAAGATTCGTCCCCGGGGCCTTGATCTTCTCAAAGACCTCGGGGGAAAGGATGTTGAGGGCGGCGCCCCCGTCGATGAGGACGCGGCCCACCTTCACGTTGCATATGGTGGGGGAGACCGCCAGGGCGAGGTGTCCCTCCCCAGGTACCCGGGCCGGATGGTCCGTGGGGCCGAAGGTGATCGGAATGTCCGACCACTTCAGCCTCCGGGACGCCGCAGGCCCCGGGGTCGCGGCCAACAGCTCGCGCTTCATGGCCTTGAAGCCACGGCGCGAGGAGTGAGCGTGTGCCCCGCCGTCAAGGGTGGCGAGGACATTCTCGGGTTCTTGGAACTCGAGAGGCTACTTCGAATCGGGAGCGGTCTTGGCTTGCTGCCGCTCCTGCTGGAACTTCTTGGTGCGCTCGGCCAAGTTCTGGACAGCGCGGCACTCCGTGAAGTCGTGGCGGTCCATCTCGTGGACGGAGCACCACTTCCGGCCTGCAGCCGGTGGCGGTGGCGCACGCGCGGCTTCTGCCGCTTGCCGCCGTAGTCATCTTGGCGGCCAGCACTGCCCCGGGGGCCGCCGGACGCCGCCAAGGCGAAGTTCTCGGCGACTTCCTTGCCCTTCTGGCGCTTCCGCCTGTCCCGCTGAGCCGCGGAACGTGAGGTCTCGCCGTCTTCTCCAGGGCCCTCGTCGGGGGCCTCAGGACGCGGCTTGTTCCACGCTCGGGCCTCCTCCTTGCGGGCGCAGAGGTCGGCAAGACTGAATAGTTCAGCCGTGGTTTGGACGTCGCGGGTGCCCATCTTTTTGAGCATGCGCTGGTCGCGCACGCCCGAGCGGAACGCGTGGATAACCGCGTGGGGGGCGATGTGAGGAATGGTGTTGCGTACCTGGCTGAAACGCTGCAGAAAGTGCCTCAGCGCCTCACCCCTACTTTGACGTAGGGCGTGGAGGTCCACTTCGGTCCTAGGGCGCGGGAAGGTGCCCTGGAAGTTTGCCACAAACTGGTGGCAAAGGTTCTCCCACGAGTAGATGGATCCCTCGGGGAGGTTCATCATCCAGGAGCGAGCCTGGGCCTTGAGGGCGACGGGGAAGTAGTTCGCCATCACCGTCTCATCTCCGCCCGCCGCCTGGATGGCGGTGGTGTATATCTGCAAGAACTCCGTGGGGTCCACGGAGCCATCGTATTTCTCCGGCAGGTTGGGCCAGAACTTGGCCGGCCAACGCACCTGCCGGAGGCTAGGAGAGAGGGCCAGGCAACCCGAGGCGCCGTAGTGGGCAGGCTCGGGCGATGATCGACAGCTCCCCGTCGACGGGTTGGAGCTGGAGGCCTGGGCCTCTGGAAGCTTGGCGGCGTCCGCGCGCCGCTTGCGCTGTCGCTCCAAAGTGACCCGGGCGTCCTCATGAGTCCGCCACCGGTTCAGCCGGTTGCGAAGGTCGCCCGTGGCCTTCTTGGTCTTTGGCGGGACGTGAGGCGCTGTGCCCCGGGCTTGATTCTGTTTCGGGGCGGTAGGCCGGCTCGCGCTAGAAGTTGCGCTATCGGCGCTGCCGGCCCCTGTACGGCCGTCGGCGACAACCCGACGATGGGCCGTAGTTACCAGGTCAGCAACCTCGTTGAGCCAGCGCCGCTCCCGGCCTCCGCCCCCGGTAAATGCCGGGGGGTGGCGCAGGAGGGCTTCTGCCGCCAAGAGGGCTCCCTGCGGCGTCGCTGACTGAAAGTTGAGGGCACGGCACACAGTGGTACGACGCGTCCGTTCACGCCTCATAGATGAGGCCGCGGCAGACCCGGCGGGGCACTTGCTGGCCCCCTCCGCAAGGAAAGGGGCCGAGGCCGCACGGCCAGGTCGCCGCGGGTAGAGCTCGGCCCGCCGGGCATGCGCCGCGCGCTCCCAAGAAGATAAGGGGGAACGTGGCGGATTCGCCACGAGGCTAACGTTGCCCGGCGAGGTGAACCCGCCAGACTCCTCGTCGGAGTCTCGTGGACGATGGCCTCCTGCCATGGAGGGTGTCGGTGTCGGAGATGCCTGCGCGTCACCTGAGGAAGAAAAAACCCCCCCTACCTGGCGCGCCAGCTGTCGGAGGATGAAACTCCAACCGCGGGAGGTTAGGAGACCCCCCTTTGAGATTCGGCCAGGAGGGCTGTTCCCCAGGCGAAGGCGGCGTCCGATGGTGGATCTGTGCTCGGGTTCGGGGACCAGGGCTGAGAATTGCGGGGTTCGGACCGTCTGTTCACGGAACGGACCGTCCGGATCCCGTCGTAGTGCAAGAGAGACAGGAGGCGTAGACAGGTTCGGGCCGCTCGGAAGCGTAATACCCTACTCCTGTGTGTATGCTATGTGGAAGAGGCCAATGTGATTCGATCTTACAAGGATTTAATGAGGGGAGCTCGAGCTCCTTGCCCTCACTTGGGAACTATAGAGCTAGGCTTTAATGCTGGAAAAGGGTCTTCTTCTACCTCCAACCTTCCGAACCTTTGAACAACAACCACCAACCCCTTTTCCGGTTGGCATGGATCCTCCTTTTATAGGTAAGGGGAGTCCACAGTGCCCACCAGACGGAGGAAGCTAGATATGATGTGTCATGTTGCACACGACCGCCTGCCGAGCCCACGCCGGAGTTAGTGTAGCACGGCGGGCAGATCGTCTCGTGGCGCGGCCGCTGCAGGCGGCTAAAGTCTTGTGGATGTGACAGAGCGTACTGTGGCTGCCAGAGCGTGGGAAAACGAGGCTCACTCGGTCAAAAGTTCTCTGACCGCACAGGAAACAGAGCGGGCGTCAGGGGCGACACGCCCCGTCACCTCGCCGTCGGCTCGCCATTAATGTGGTAGTTGGCAGCTGACCAGCTCGGGCCAGCCCGCCATTAATGTGGTAGTTGGCGGCTGACCAGCTCGGGTCAGCCATGCGCCCGGGCGCTGCACGCACGGGGCGCCGAGGCTGCAGGCCCCGGGCCCGGGGAGAGCACCGGGGAATGTGGGACCTCCATTCTCATTTCGCCGACAGTTGTAGAATATCAGCAAAAAAGAAAAGAGGTGGCTTCAAAGAAAGAAGATCAGTAGGATCCCAACCAACCAATCGAAAGTCGGCTGGTCTTGCGGATCATTGGCAGGTTAGTAGGATGATGCTTTTTTTTTAAGAAGAAGAAGAAGGGCAAAAGATAAAAAAAAATGCCTTTATATATTGATAGAGAGGGGGCAAAACAAAGATGTCAAAAAGGAAAGCCATGCCCGCATAATACTAATCAACCGTGGTCCAGACAATCTAATCAAATCGGTTATATCACCGTGTATACAGGAAAGCAAATACATGATCTTTTATTTACTTTCACCCAACAACAGCAGAAGCAGCGGCAGCTGCATGTGTATGTGCATGTCGCACCGCTTTTCTTTGATTCAAGAATATACTTCTCAAAAGAATAGCATAAACATATTATGCACTCCTCGTTATAGAATATAGCTATTATTTCTAGCATTAAAATTTTATCTTAAAATATAGCTATACGAGAAACTGTGCTTTATTTAGTTTCACTAATCTCCTTAATCACTGTAAAAAACTTGAGAAGTACTTGTATTTTGAGACATACAAGTAGTATATACTGTTCAAATAAATAACTAGTATACCACCCAGTGTTAGCTTTTGGCGTGCCAGTACAAATTGCAATTTTTTGAACTGTTTGTAATTTGTACAGCTGAGAAAGCTAACGTTATGTGATATACTGATGATTTATTTGAATGATATATATTATACTCCTATGTACTAAGAGACTTTTACGGGGGATTAACCAGAGGGAGGAAATTAAATGATGGAGGGGTATGACTGATTGAGATGAGAGAGTAGGTAAAGACGTAGCTATATTTTAAGACAAAATGTTAAAGCTAGAAACAACTACCTCCACTGTTAAAAATATAAGGCCTATTAACTTTTGTTAGGATAAGTTTTGACTAACGGTTTTTTTATTAGAATATAATTTTTATAATATTAATTGATACTATTAGATTTATATTCAAAAGTACTCACTTATGATTATGCTTTTGTATAAAAAATGAGATTATAATAGAGTAATTTTTTTTTATCAAAACCTTGTCTTAATGAAATCTAATACCTTTTATAGTTTTAAATGGAGGAAGTATATTTTAGAATAGTGAGAATGCATATATTTTTGTGCTCTTCTTTTGAGAAGTATATTCTTGGATCAAATAAAAGCGGCTTTTGACGTATACGTACACATGCAGCGGTTGTCGTGTTAAAGAAAATACAAGATCTTTGTATTTGTTATTTGCGTGGTGATGTGACTATTGATTAAACCGTCTGGCCCATGGTTGATTATTACTACTCCCTCCGTAAAAAAAAATACAATTATAATATTCAAAAGACATATTAGTAGGGAAAAATGACCTAAATGTCCTTTATTAAATAAGAGGAGATGAAAAGTGAAAGGGTGGTTAGAGGTAATATAGAAAGAAATTTGAATGAGTGGTGATAGGGGGAGAAATAGTGTTCTATAATTATATTCTTTTTAGAATAAATTTTAAATGCTATAATTATATTTTTTTTTTCGGACGAAGGAAGTAGGTTACATGCAAAGTCCAGCCGACTTTTGATTGGTCGGTAGGGATGATACCGATTTTAACCATCGGTGGTGTATAGATTTGTAAATTCTAAATCTAATGGTACATTTTTATAAAAAAAAAGTTAATTTTTTTTAAAAAATCGTTGGTTTATTAGTTGTAGCTAAAATTTAAATCTTGAAACTTAATCTGAGAGTTGATTTGAAATTTCTTTTATTATAGTGTATTTTCTAGCACTACTGTTAACACAACTATAAAAATTTTACTCATAAATAATTTTTGATTAATTAATTCATTTTTTTTTATCTCTTAGCAACCGTAGCTCAATCGATCAGGATTCAGTGACGGGCTGACCCGCATTTAGTTTCTGCAAATCGTGCCGAAAAAAAAAAAAGAGAAAGAAACAGGGATGGATGTTTCGGAACAGTACCGTGACGAACGTGTCTATAGGTCTATTGCTCATGATTCTTTAAACCATACCTATGTACACATATGTAGAAGCAGGGCATTAAAAGTGAAACGTTAGTGATTTGCCAACAGTACACATTTTGATATTTTTGTAGGTAAAGAGGAGAATTATTGGGTCGCTCGCTAGTTTGTGCTGAGATGAACCTATTGTATTATATCCACACAGAAGCATTTTCTGACTAAACCAAGTGTTGTCCCATGGATTTTGTTTGTGGTTCTTCTACAACATGGAGCACTCGCAATACATATAACGATGATACAAAGGAATTGTACATACACATAACCTGGTTTTCTGGTCTTGAGATGGATCTGATAAAATCGATGTTGCTTGGCCAAATCTATGGTGGATTAGTTGTAGTGAAATTAGTCAAGCCTCCAGGATGGACCAATGAAGAAAGCTGACAAATTCTATTCCTCAAGATTCCTTATGGTCCGTTCGACAGTGAAGGTTGAACTGAAAACTCCACTCGTGTTCTATAAACATGTTTTCCGAATTACTTAAATGTTATATTTTTTATAAAAATTTTCTATCTAAAAGTTTCTTAAAAAACCATATTAATCTATTTTTTAAATTTACAATAGCTAATACTTAATTAATCATTTACTATCGAGATATTGCATGATCATCTTTATCTTTTATTTTTTTCTCTATCAGCTTCAAACTCACTCTTAACATCGACGGTGATTGCTCCATGGAGGAAGCTGGCCAAATTGGCTATGGAAGAAAGAGGCCCGTTGACCCCTGGTCAATGAGACAATGATGACTAATTACACTCCCCTGTTCTGCAGACATTATAAATCCTGAACTCCAAGAGCCGGTAGAGGCAAAACGAGAAGGTGCACTTCCAGTAAGTCGAGATGCCCCTTTGGAAGGTGCTCCTGATCGTCCTCGTGCTCATCTGCGTCCTGCACGCTACTGCCGTACACGGAGGAGGTAAACTTGTTATATACAGTGCTCCCTTCTAAAATATAAATATTTCTAGATTATTTAGTATTTGTGGATTTTAAATTTAAGAAGAAAAAACTTTAGTGTTCCTCAATAAATAAGGGATGATCGATGGTTGAGAAGTGTTTAGAGTTAAGATGTGAATAAGTTTAAATGAGAAGTGATTAATAAGATAAATAGTCCTATAGATATTATAAAACAATTTTTAAATCCTAAAAATGCTTAGGGCTCATTAGGTCCATAGGTTTCCATAGGATTATGGTAGGAATTAAAACCTTAGGATTTTTTCCTTATATGTATTATTCGTTTCACATAAATAGACACTAGTTAATTTTTAAGAATCATATTATTATGACCTTATTCCAGAGGATTCTTTGTATGAGATGAGAGTTCTTGAAAAAATTTATAAGGATTAGAGCATATTTGACATCCTAAACACATTACTTTCCTATTTGTATGGTTTAGGAATCCTATAAACCAAACAAATCTTTATATTGCTAGATGAAGGTAGTAGGTACACATGGAGAGAGTCTAATTCGTTGGAGTTAATAAGTTTTTGTTGCATCATTATTAATGACTATATCACTCTAGAGGGTTAACTGAATGCACTATGATTGATGCAGATAGATATGGGCCTGTGGGATATCCACCTCCTCGTCCCCACTCTTCTGTGTACCCGGATCCAAGTTGCCCTGCTTGCCATCCTTCGGGCGCAGGCTCACCATAACGGTCTGCAACTATCTACTTAACTTAATCAATTAAAGATATTATAAAATAATAATATCTTTATTATTGTAAAAATACGGAGTAATTCTGTTTGTTATCCAACGTTTTCGTCCGTCACCTGATTAATTTTTCATCTGTCATCGCATATTCGTGTCCATTTCGTTACCGCACGAAGTCCGCGTCGCAAGCCGGCTAGGCCTTCTCTTCTGCTCATCGCCCCGAGCTAGGCCGGCTCCTTCACGTGGGCCGCTTTGCTGCCTCTGAACGGCCGTGCGCCGAATTTTTACTGTTACTAATTTAATTTTTTTTAATTTACAAAACTAATTTTTGATTTGGAACATTTGCAAAACTAACCTCTTGCCGCCCTGGGCCACGGCGGTATTTAAAAACCGCCGTGGCCCAGGGCGGCGAATGGCATCCCGTCACCCGGGGCTAACGGCCCCGATGGCCGTTAGCCACGGGGAGGCCACGTGGATTCGCCGCCATCCCCCAGGGCGGCGAATGCATAGGACCGTCCGCACAGCGATCGGACGATCCGAATCTAGGGGGTCGCCTGCAAAATTTTTTTTTCTTTTTTTTGATATTTTTTTCTCAACTAGCAACACGAGAATAGCAAAATCTCGTGAAGGTGCAGCTTAAATCGAGGTAAGATGTGGCCTGTAGAAAATTATGAGTGTGCTTTAAAAAGCGTGCTGAAACTTCGGACCTCAAAAACTCAATCTTCCCGGCCGAATTTCGCAAAATTTTTTTGGACAAACCCGACAAAGTTAGGGGGCAGCGGATGTAAAATTTTCTGTAGATATCCGTAGAGTACTTATTTGCCCGATTCCGAGACCGTATGCGAAAGTTATGACTGTTTTAAGGTACTTAGCGCGCGTTACAATAATTTGCCGTCGATTCGGACCGTCCGATCGCTGTGCGGACGGTCCTATGCATTCGCCGCCCTGGGGGACGGCGACGAATGCCCCCAAGGGGCCGAATGCAAAATTGCATTCGCCGCCGTCCCCCAGGGCGGCGAATCCACGTGGCCTCCCCGTGGCTAACGGCCACCGGGGCCGTTAGCCCCGGGTGACGGGATGCCATTCGCCGCCCTGGGCCACGGCGGTTTTTAAATACCGCCGTGGCCCAGGGCGGCAAGAGGTTAGTTTTGCAAATGTTCCAAATCAAAAATTAGTTTTATAAATTAAAAAAAATTAAATTAGTAACAGTAAAAATTCGCCGTGCGCCCGTACCCTGCCTAGCTACGTGCCAGTGTTCTCCATATCCAATGCTTATCGTAATTTAGTTTTTTTCGTTATAATATATGGGTATTTTTTAATAGACATATAAGTAAGTATGTATGTGTATGTATATATATGTGTATATATAGAGATGTAGTTTCTCATGGGTTCCGAGTCAATTTTTTCCGCCTTTTAGAGATAGTTTGAAGATGAGAAAAGAGAGAAGAGAAAGAAGATTACGCAAAACGAGTTAAGCTATTAGCACATAATTAATTAAGTATTAATTATTTTAAACTTAAAAAATAAATTAATATAATTTTTAAAGAAATTTTTATATAAAGAATTTTTAAAAAACACACCGTTTAAAAACAAGAATTTTTTTCCTCAAATGATTGTCCCGAACGGAGTCAGGTAGACGTGGGCTCAGTTTTATCTGGTAATGAAGAGGACTAATGGACTATACTTGTGTTCCCAGTTTGTGCTGTGTGATGAGCTCACGGTACGTATCACATTTGCCACAGTTGCCAGAAAAGAATATTTTCTGATTATTAAACCTAGTGTTGTCCCATGAATTTTGTTTGTGGTTGTTCTACAACTTGGAGCATTAGTAAGTACATGCAACATGAAGACTAAGGAGTTGTACATAGCCCCCATGGCCTTACCTAGGTTTATCCTGTTAGCGTATATGGCATGTACCGTATATTTTGTTTCCTGTCGTTCCTCCCTATATGTCACCCAATTATGTATCTATAAAAGTCAGTTAAACAGATAAGGAAATATTCAAGTCTATATATACTCCGTATTATTATCAATCAATTTATCGTGTTGAGTAATATCCGCTCCCATATTCTTTTGAGTTTGAGCTGGCAAGCACACTACTTCCGTACACGGAGGTAAACTGTGTTTTATATTGTGCTGCATGTAATTAACGATGAGGGACTGTTTGATTTAGATTATTACTGCACATTATTAATTTAATCATAGATATAAATTAAATATGTTAAGAAATAAACTTTATAAGTCACTTAGAACAAGTGGCCTAAACAATATAAGTAAAAAAAAGTTTTTCTAGGAAACATATTTTTCAAATCGTATAATAAATAATCTATTTTAATAATTCGATAAATAATCCAAGAAAATATAACGGAAGAAACGGAGTGTATTAATTACGTACGATGGATGCAGGGAGACCGGAGATCGGGTGAGTCCAGGGGATATCCAGGTGCTCATCACAATGTGTACAGGGGAAACATCGGTTGCCGCACTCCCTACGGGTGCAACGGCGGCCCTCCAGTCAAGGTGCAGCCTCATCATAAGCTATGTACACAGCGGCTAGAGATGGCTATTGTCGGTGAAACGGAACTGGGGGCCCCACATACCCCGGGGACGTATGGATCTTCGGCCATATCAGTTTCTCCGGGGCCCACATTTCGCACAAGTGATGGCCGGCTACGGCCGTTTTTCCACTGAGTGCCTGGGGCCCGAGCGTTGTCCGGGCCCGGGTGCATTGTAACGACCCCTTTTTCCTCTCCTTATTGGAATTCGTTTCCTGAATCCTAATCCTCTCCTATCCTGTCAGCTGTGCCTCAGTTATCCTCTCCCTGGCCAGCCGACTGCCGTTTTTCTTTGTGCCGAGTAGATTCCCTACTCAGTTCCTGTATCCTGCCCTTTCCTTTGTTTTACTCGGACCTCTTTGCTGCCGAGTAAGCCTGTGAAGTGGCCGACTACCTTGTTAATTTACCCGTTGTCTCATCATCTCACCAAGTTGCACCCTGCCCGTTGGATGCCGACTACCGAAGTGGTAAAGAAGCTTGCCTTCACCTGCCCACAGCACCGCTTGGACCGTTGGACAATGACCCGCTGTATCGCTTGGACCAGTGGTTAGTCAAAACCCTGTCAGTGAGACTCCACCAACTCGTTCTTGCCATGACCTTAGTGTCTCCTCACCGCTACAGTGTCTACCAACTCCACCGGCCACGCCGGACTCCAAAGTCACTCCCTGCCTTAATGTCATATCCCTATCAGTTCATCTTGACTTTTTGTCTCTATCCGTTGCCCAGCATCACCATGCCTCAGCTTTGTACGTCGGCTATATAAGGCCATCCGTGCCTCCTCATTCTCTTGTTTTGCAACCCGGTCAGCTCTGCTAAATCCTCATTCTCCTCTCAAGCTTCGGAGCTCTGTCGCCCGGTTCGCAAGCCTGGTTCAGCCGACTGCTACCTTTCTGCAGCCGACTATCTCGATGTTCTTTCCCTTGGTGTTTTACCTCTCTTGCTTATCTCTGTTTCTCTTTCCTGCTTGTCCAGATCTTGAACCGGTGAACGATTCAGAAGTCGTCTTCGACGAGCAAGATCCTTCGTTGGAACAAGGCAAGCCCCTTTAATCATATTGTCTCCTATATGTGCAAAATTATGTTGTTTGCAAAGTATGCATACTTAGTTCACACGTTAAACTGATCGGTCTCGGTTTGCAAGCACAACCGATGGACCTACCCACTAGTCGCACTTACTTTGGTAGGATTTTGATGTTTTTCTCCCTTGATAGCCCCACAAATGGCACGTTGGCATCCTATCTACGGATACGACCGCCGAGTAGAATGCTTAGCTCTGCAACGATTGTTTGCCGTTGGGGAACAGTGGTTTTACTTAACTGTTTGAAAACCCGGTACCTTGCGTATCGGCGTGTTTAAAAATAAAAAGAAAGTTTGTGAAAACCTTGAGGTACAGAGACAGTGCCTGTGTGGCCTGGCTGTGTATTGTCGTTAAGAACCGTTTCCTTTGGGAATTGCATCCGAGCATTTTACAGTACGACCATACGGGTAGAATGGGATGCCCCTGGCCGAGTAAATTATAGGTTTAGGGACGTCTGATGCCGACTGGAGTGGACTCATCTGAGTTGTGGCTCGTGAGCCCCTGGTGCTGATGGTGGTTGGAGCCGACCTGAAGCATTGATCCTGTGTGGATCCTTCTGCTGGCATTAGGTAACCCTAGACTGGCTTTGGAAATGGCATTGTCACAAACTTCCGGTACAGGCCAGTACTCGGTGTAAGTTTTGTGTCGTATGGGTAAAGCGTGCACCCTCTGCAGAGTTTAGCTGAACTGTTCGAACAGCCATGCCCCCGGTTAAGGGCGATGTAAGGTGATTCCCATAGCGTAGATTTGTTTGCCAGTGGTTTTGTGAAAGTGTTTGATGGAAAGGGAATCGTGACCAGAGTTTGCCGAGTACGCAAACAGAAGGCCTGTGTGGCCAGAAACGGGCCTGTGTGACCCGGGGTGTTGAAGCACCGTAAGCAAGTGTGTGAAAAGTAATCAGGAGATAAGTCTTTGGATTGTAGCCAGAAGACGACAAAGAGCAAGCTCCCGGGTTGTAGCCAGGGCAGCAAGTGAGCTAACTGTTTGGAGTAACTCTGGGCGTTCGGGTTAACCCGAAATTTCGGGTCGGGCTGTTCGGGTTTTTTAAAATTCGGGTTTTGAGATCCGGTACCCGAGATTAGCACCGAAATTTCGGGTACCCGCTATTTCGGGTACCCGGAATTTCGGGTTCGGGTTTCGGGTAACCCAATAAAAAGTTTAGAAACATACATTGGATGATTCCTCTGTGGTTGCTGCCATTGGCATCGCAGAACAGCAGCTGCACGGCACTGGGAGGCAGGGAGTTGCGCTGTTCGCTGGTGCCGGCACAGCGAGCCGATGATGTTGGGAGCTGCTACGACGGCGCGGCCCCGACGCCCCGAGATGGGGTGGCGGTCACGAGGTGGCGGGCCTGGCGGTGGCGGTGCCTCAGCCTGCGCCCTGCTTTGTGTGCCCGTGCGGCCGTGCGGGAGACCGGAGATGGGGGCGGCGTGCTGGCGCGGTGGGTCGCCGCCTCGCCGTTGGCGGCGGCCCCAGGAGGCAAGCTGGTGAGGCGCCGGGAGCGGGGAGCAGCGCGCCGGCCCGACGCAGTGGGTGGTTGCGTGCCTGTGTTTGGTGGCGGCAGTGGGTCAGCTAGGTTAAAGCAGCTAGGTTAGTTGTTGGCTAGGCTGAAACCAGTGTTGGGCTGGGCGAGGGCGCGGGCAGAGGGCGAGGGGCGCGGGCAGAGGGCGAGGGGCGCAGGCAGAGGGCGTGGGCGCGGGGGGCGCGAGCAGAGGGCGCGGCAGAGGCGTGGCGCGGAGCCGCGGGCAGAGGGCGTGGGCGCGGGGGGCGCGAGCAGAGGGCGAAGGGCGCGGGCGCGGGGGGCGCGAGCAGAGGGCGTGGGCGAGGGGCGCGGCCAAATTATTTCGGGTAAATCAGGTTTTCGGGTACCGGGGGCACCAACCCGAATCCACCCGAAATCAATTCGGGTTTTCGGTATCCCAACCCGACAATATGTCTCGGGTTTCGGGTATCGGGTTTTCCGGGTTCGGTCTCGGGTTTTTTCGGGTTCGGTCTTCGGGTTCGGGTTTTACGCCCGGACTGAGTTTGGAGCCAGTGTAGCTATCTAATCGGTTGTAGCCGGAAAATGCTAAAAGAGATAGCTGAGATTTGGTTGTAGCCGAGTCTCAGGGTCAACGGGTGGTTGTAGCCACTCGGGGAAACATCAGACCAGAAGAGTAATCGTAGCCACTCGGGAACACTTCGGACCAGAGGAGTGGTCGGAGGCACTCGGATGACGGTCGAACATGAAGTTGTTCAATTAAAATACCAGAAGATGAAAATGGAAATACATGATTCATTAAGTGGCGAGTTGTTGAAAAGCAACTTGCGGAATGGATCAAGGCGCAAGCCTCTTTCCGACAAATAAAAGTCGACACACTAGATTTTGACAAGCAAAATGTTTCTAAAGGCAGTGTTTTGCAAATAAAACTCCTAGCTCCCTTGTCTAGCCGACATGGCACCATTTCCCGGCTTGCTGAGTACGAAAGTACTCACCCTTGTTCATATATATATGTATAGTAGGTTTTGGAGGAGAAGACAAAGACCCGACTGCCACCGAGTTCTTCTAGGACCAAGCCGACTACGAAGACTTCTGAGGTTTCGAGCCTAGTGCCCAACCGAGCCTGTGGTGTAGCTGTGCCCTTTTGCTGAGTAGTCTTTCCCTTGCTTCCGCTCTATTGGTGTTGTTTCTCGTTAGTTTACCCTGTTGCTGTTTCTGTCTGTCCAGGGCCTGTCTCGGACGGATATCCTTTGTAATATATGTATGTACTCTGATATGCATTTATTGTACTCTGAGTTTGTATCACCGATGACTATGTGTGTACCCGGCTACTGATCCAGGGATCGGGTACTGTGTGCACATGGTGGGCTTCCCACCTAGGGGGTGGCGGGCTCCCACATGCATCTTCTCTGGGCGCGTCGCGATGACCGCTCGCATCCGCCTTGGGCCCGTGGCCCGGGGGCATTCCCGGGCCGGGGTCTCGCCCCCTGGTCCCGGGACCCACAGGCTCTGTCCCGGGGCGCGTTCTCGGGACACGTTACTGGGGCATTCCCGGGCCCTAGGCCTCGCCCCCTAGTCCCGGGACTCACAGCTTCTGTCCCCGAGGAGCTCGGCGCCTTGTGCACGCAGAGGGCTCGATGAGCTCTCTGCCCTGGGCACGAGCTCGACTCGAGCGGATCAACTCTCCAACTACCTGCATTAATGACGAGGCGACGAGACGTGTCGCGTCTGTCGCCCGCTCCCTGTGCAGTCAGAGAATATTTGACTAAGAGGGCTTCGGTTTTCCACGCTCTGGCAGCGATGGCGTGCGCTGTCGCATCTTTATAATCTAGCCGCCCGCAGCAGCCGAGCAACGTGACGACGAGACGTGCTGAACTAACTCCGGCGTGGCTCAGCAGGCGGACGTGTGCGACAAGACATATCGTACCTAGAAAAGCTTTCTCTTGGCATATGTACTATGCACTATGAACACCCCTTAGACTAGAAAAGGAGGACCCATGCCAGCAGGAAAAGGGCTGAAAGTTTGAGTTCAGCTTATAGAGAGATTTAGTTCCCAAGTTAGGGCTAGCTCCTGAGCGCCCCTGAAGAACATCTTGTAAGAACGAAGCGCATTCATCTCCCACATAGCAGATACACATAGGAGTAGGGTATTACGCCTCCGCGCGGCCCGAACCTGTCTACTTCTTCTGCCTCCCTTGCGTGCCATGGACCAGACGCCGCAGCCGACCTGTGAACCACTCCCCTGGCCGAACCTCAAAGGGGGGTCTCCAGACTCCCCGCGGTTGGAGTTCCCTCCTCCAACAGCTATAAAAAAGAGTTAATGGTCCAAACTGTAAAAATAGCAAAATTATCTGGTTCAATGTGAAAAGATTAGTTTAAGGGTAATCCAAAATAAAATTTAGATAATAAAAGGTGGTCCAAAATGCAATTTACTCAAAATCTATTACTGGATGTGATATATCCTACTACCCTCTATCTCGATTCGTAGTACTGGAATATATCACATCCAGTACTAGATTTTTTTATTTTATGGAGAGAGGGAGTACATAACACAAAATAGCCCAAACATCATAACACGAGTTTTTAGTTTGCCCAATTAGTCAGCAGAACACAGCAAAAACCTTTTTTTTCCAAAGAGTTGCCATGTAAATAAATAGTTACTAAATATACTGTCGGCGAAACGGGACTGGGGGTCCCCACAGTCGCGGGGACGCGTGGATCTTCGGCCACGTCAGCTTCCCTGGGGCCTGGATTCTGCACAAGGGACGGCCAGCTACGGCCGCCGTTACGCTAAGTGCTCGAGGCCCGGGCATCGCCCGGGCCCGGATGCGCCTTCCCCGGATGCGTCGCAAGACCGTTCGCATCCCACTAGCTCGGGCCCGGGTCTCACCCCCGTGCCCGGGTCCCATCTAGCTCGGGCCCGGGTCTCGCCCCCGTGCCTGGGTCCCATCTCGCCCTTGGGCCCGGGTCTCGTCCCCGGTCCCGGGGAGCTCCGTGCCTGGGGTGTCGCCCCCGGGCCCACCTGGTTCCGGCAGCGGAGACAGGCTCTGCCAAGACAGACCCGACAGCCGCCCGCACCAGCCGGGCGACAAGACGACCAGATGTGCTCTGCACAGCCGCCCTCAGCAGGCGGACAGCGGTGACTAGACGTCCCTCCAGTGCGGCGCGACAGGCGGCGGCGTGCGTACGAGCGACAGAGGCAGATGGTAGCTAGCTCTCTCGTCTATCTCGGCACTGTGGACTCCCCTTCGCTGATAAAAGGAGGATCCAGGCCAATGGAAAAGGGCAGCTTAGGTTGAGCCCGGTTCTTCTTCTTCTTCCTCGGCTCCGAGCCTTGGGTGAAGACTTAGCTCCCGAGCTGCTCCCGTTCGCTCCCGGCTAGCTCCGGAGCGCCCTGAGTCTCCTTGTAACAGCAAATACCTTCATCTCCCACACAGCAAAGCATACACAGGAGTAGGGTGTTACGCCACCGTGCGGCCCGAACCTGTCTACTTCCTCCTGTCTCACTTGCGTGCCATCACCGAACCATCTTCTTCCACCGGACGCCGCATTCGCCTGAGAACTACTCCCCTGGCCGAATCTCAAAGGGGGATCTCCAGACCTCCCGCCGTCGAGGTCTCATCCTCCGACATATATGAAAAATACTTTTATAAGTAAATAAAAATATCATCGGTGAGCATCTCCAAGAGAGGCTCTAAAGTGGTTTTCAAAAGTTATATTTTGGGATTTAAGTTAAAAAATAGGTCTCCAACAGATATCTAAATCTATTTCAAAAATTCCTCATTTCCAATCCTAGCCCAAAAGTGAGCCAAATTTAGGAAACCTATTAGCATCTCCAATCACTGCTCCTGCGGAAAAATTTCACCGCTCACGCTTCGGGAATTGTCCGCCCATGCCTTTTCTTCCTCCCGATGCCTTCCGCCGACGTCGATTTGTTTACGCCACCTGTCACAGTCACTTGATCCGTATAGTGCCGCAAGCCGTCGTCGATCTGCCTTCCCACCGAGCCTTCCGCTAGCGCCGATTTTTTTATGCCGCCTGTCACATTTGCTTCATCCGCATACCACCGCAAGCCGTTGTCGATCTGCCTCCTCACCGACTGCGATTGATGACACGTTCGGCTATGGGATCGACAAGTCCTTCTGTTTCTCCACAGGCTGACGGCAAAGCCTTCCGCCGAGGACACTATAGCTGGCGACATGTTCTCTGATGTTAATGAGCGACGGCGTCAACGAGAATCCTCTTGATCGGTGTTTACACGGAGGCACGGTATTGTCAAAAGAAAACAATCGTAAGCAAGCGCTGGACCCATTTATCCTACGTGGCCAATAAACTAATTTTTAGGATCTAATTTTTTTGGTCTCTTTTAGAGATGGTAAAATTTTTTTAGCCAAAAATTTTTAGAATGGTTTCAATCTAAAATTTTTAGGAACTAATTTTTAACCTCCTGAAGATGCTCAACGATTCAAGCTGGTGCACATGAAATCCGTAGAGAAACATTGCAGCTACTGATGCTCTGTGCATAATTAACAGCAAATTTTACATCAATTAACACATGTGAATGCCACGAGGCGGGGGGATGCTCACCTTTGTAAACTAGTAGTGTCCATCAACCAGTATAGTCCTTTGTAGATAATGTCGTCAGTTGTTGTTGTAGCAGAGAGCAGGCAAGGCACGAAACAACGAATACGTTTCATCAGATTATTAAAACATATTGTTTGTTCCATGCTTAAGAAATATATTTATTTATGTGGATCATACCTAATATTTCTTTGCCCGTAAAATAATTAAAATACCATCTTATTTGACATCTCTGTTGATAAAAAAAATAGAGTTAAACTAGGTACCAGCATTCTCCTTACATCTAATACCCTAGATCCAATCTCCCTAGATCCAATCTCGAGCGGCTCTGGGTCGTGTCCGAGTTGAACCCCAGGGGATCAGGTCTGCCGCGCCAGATGCTAATTGCAGTCATCCGCGGCATTGCCGAGTCCGAGCGGGAGATTGACGATCTCTTCCTTCCTTAGCCCAATCTCAGCCAGCTCAAGACCGAGTCTGAGTCGAACACCAAAAGGAAGAGTTGTTCCGAGACCTGGGTATGTTGAGGATTGCCGCAGCAAGTCGACTAGGGTTGTCGCAGCGTCGTGTGGGCCGACCGGTGCAAAGTCGGCTTGTTTCTTGTCCGATCGGTTCGAGTCCGGTTCGGGCAAGGTGAGGTTGCCGGACTTGTCGGCGACGAAGTTGAGGCTCCCGAAGCTGATTGTTTGCTCGGAGAAAAAGTTGATGCCGTCGACTCCGTGATTGGATCCACCAGGCTGGATGAAGATGATCTCGACGAAGTCCCTACCTGGCATGCCAACAGTCGATGTTTTACACCGGCAATATGATTATAGGGCTACTTAGCAGATCGAAACTCGGTGGATTGCAAAGGAACACGGGAAGTTTATACTGATTCAGTCCCTCGTTGTGAGGTAATACCCTATATCCAGTTGGGGTATATTCCTTTGAGGATTACGGTGGTGGTTCTGATGAACTCGTATGCTTCTAGTCAATCTGCCCTCAGGGGACGTCCTGTCTTCCCTTATATACTGGGGAACAGGGTTACAAAGTAGGAGTCCCAGCCGGATTACATCTAAGAGATCTCTCTTTAAAGATATAATATACCCGGATAGGACTGTATATTCTTTATCGTATAAGGCAAAGTCAGCCGAGAGTTACTATATCCCTAATTACAAAGCTAGGCTCATCCTAAATCCGAGTGTTCCATATGTTTATCATGAGGTATCCGGGGCCATGGCCTCTATAGGGAGCAAATATACATAGCTTGGTTTGTAGCTTAATTAATTCGCGTGTTAACTATATCTAACTGTATCTCAATGTATGTAATTAAACATCTACGATGAAGAAATTACATTAGCTATTTGTTGTACCACCTAGGAGTGTCAAGAGCACAGACACACAGAGAAATGCCAATGATTATAGTGAGCAGTTAGGATTAATGAAGCACCCAAGCAGTTGGGATTACAGCAAGCAGAGCGGGGGCCAGGATGAATGGGAATGAGACTAGCTACAGTATATACTGATCTGAAGCGTATATATGGCGAACTCTCACGAATGGGAATGGCGAGGCGAGGTGCCCGCCATTGCCTTCTTCCCTAAACCTCGATCCAGAACGGACGAACGTGCGGCCCGTCGATTTGTCGGATCAATCCGGTCCTCTTGACTATAAAGCTGGGCCTCCTAATCTCGTCTCTGGTCATCTATACGTTGGTGGTTTCCTCGGGCAATTTTGTAGGGTCAAGATGAGTATACCTGGTCGCCAGCTTGTGCTGAGATGAACACTTCATGAACTCATTGCATCAAAGATCCACACAAGCAACATTTTCTGATTATTAAACCAAGTGTTGTTAGATGGATTTTAATTGTTTACGTCTCTTTACAGTATAATATATTAGTAATAGGAATAGATAAAATCTAACCATTCATTAGAACGAGTAATTTAGTAAATGGCGTGTTAATTATAAAAATTACCTACATTGCCGCTGAGGGTATTTTAGTCCAAAAAAATATTTCTATTCTAATCAGTTCGTTCGGCGACGCCATCTCATCTAACATAAATCTCCATGCGATCGGATGATAAAAATACATAATAATCAGTCAAAAATAACTAATAAATTATATATATGTCATTTTTTATTTTCTCTTAATACCCTTAACTAGTTATACTAGTGATGTATACTATATATACTATAAGTACAAGTTTTACTAGTATATAGCGAATTTAAACCATTGAATCACTAGTACAATCTACTATTATATTGTAGTATATTGCACTATAAAGAGCTCTAATTGTTTATGGTGCTTGTATACTACTCCTGTATAAGTACTACTGGTAAACATTACTACCTCTATGCTGTACATGCATAGAGCACC
Organism: Oryza meyeriana var. granulata; assembly: GCA_003991445.1. NCBI lineage: Eukaryota > Viridiplantae > Streptophyta > Magnoliopsida > Poales > Poaceae > Oryza > Oryza meyeriana. Next base: position 25,544 of record RYFJ01000040.1, on the reverse strand, counting down.
ATACTTCCTAGGATTCTCTGGTTTTGAGCTAGACCTGATAAGATATTGTTTAACCATATCTACGCTGCAGGATTGATTTGATGTAGTCGGTCAAGCCTCCACGATGGACCAATATATTGGAAGTTGGAAGTAACTACCGTCGCTGCTACGAAAATTATTTTTTTTTAAACTGTCGACAACCCAGTTCTAACTAAATACGTGTAGAAATAATGTATTTCTACAAATAGGTGAATAACCGCCTATAAAAATCATTTTCAGAGGAGAACATCTTAAGACATCTGCCTATGAAAATAAATTTCCAAATTTTAATCTTTTTAGGCATTAAAAAGCATGAAAAAATATTTTGAATTTTAGCCCGATTGTCCAAGTCACACGATTTTTCACGCTGGTGTAGTACGAGGAGTTGAGCACGTGTCCTCTCTTTATGTATAGCTTCTCTTATTATCTTACCTATTAAGCAATTATGGTCTAGATTGAGATATTATTTTTTGATTTTACCTTTTCAAAACTTGTAATCTTCATCAGAGATTGTTTGAAATATAGATCTGAGATTTTATAATGGATATTTAGACCCCTAAACGATCTCAAATGAAAATGTTATCAACTACAAAGTTATATATCTTGTCATGCTCTATAATTTTGATATAAAGTTTGTCTTCATCCAGCTTCATATGAAAAGTTAGATATATATGTGTTTTTCTGAAAAGGATTTTTACAGGTGTACGACTTAAGCACCTGCCTATAAAAATCGATTTTCACAGATGGATGCTTAAGTCATGCGCCTATAAAAATAAAGACATCTTTGAAGGCGTTTGATTTAAGTGGTTACATGTAAAAATCGATTTTCACATACGGTTTGTGACCGAAAACTCTTGATCTAATTTTATAGACGTGTCTTCTTTGAGATTGTCTATAAAAATAAGAGGTGTTGCCAAAAATAATTTTTGTAGTAGCGAATTCTGAATGTTCGGTGCCATCTTGAGTTGTTGTAACGCCTAGAAATTCACAGCCAGAATTCTAAATATTTTTGTGTATTAAATCCCTATCTAAGAAAGTCAGGGTATACAATACCAAGTTGCTATATAGAGTACACCTTACAAACAAAATAAAAATGTCTAAAATAAATACAGCGGTAAGAGACTAGCCACACGGAGGCTTTCAATCCACAGGCATCTTGACGGCGGATTCAGCCTAGTCCTCCTGACGATCCTCGTCGAATAGGTACTCTACTACTGAGAGGGGAAAATGGAGCAAGACTGAGTACTACCTACAGTACTCAACAAGTCACATCCGTAACAATGCACAATGCACGGGAGACAAAGATAGGCTCAGGGTTCATTTGCGTAAAAGCAGTTACAAATAATAGTAGTTCACAAACGGTAAAAAGGTTGATTAATTGAACAGTATTAATCCTCCACCGATCAATGCTACACCACGTTGACCAGGCCCAACCATCCATCCTGTCTCTACAACAAATTTTAATTAAATTATTAAGGTGGGACTAATCACGGTGAGTCTTAACCAAATGCCCATAACCATGGGCGCGACGATTCGAATAGATTTTAACTTTGGCCAGAGGTGTACAACTATATCCACAAGACACGACCCCACACACGTTCCCGTGTGCCAGTGTGTCACCACGACACCCCTCGAGAGGCCGTGACAGGACCGTTCACGCAGCTCCTCTCTAACCATCCACATTATGCTGAGGTTGCACCTGTCAACAGACCACACCGTATCGGCCAGGCTACCCCTCTTGTGCCACAATGGATCTGGAAGTCAATCAACCCGACCCCAAGCCGACCCAACTCCAGCACGCTCATTCTCACCAACGGTGCCTAGGAGAGAGAGAATATACGCTATAAGCCCAGCCGTTGTCCACGCTGGCTTGTGGTATGCACGAGTAATTGCCCAAGGGATTCCCGCGAACCGGTTCTTAATTGTCATGAGTGTGACAAGCAAAACCATACACCCACAACCCACCATTTAGATCAAATTTTACTGATTTAATGTTATCATGACCAAAGTTCCATTTCCCGACATAAACTTGAACAATGTATATAATAATGAGTATTTATTCCCAAGATAAGCTAATTGACTCTAAGCATGACTAAGCATCCTATCATCATTGTATAGTTAAATTGTTACCCAAGCTACAAAGGCATAAAGGGGTGATCAAGTCATGGCCATCATATATCATTTCTATAGTGTAAAATTATTGTTATGATTAATATTTTGTGATAAATAATTAGCTTTATAAATGATTTATTTAATGAAATTTAGTTTGAAAATATATGTGGATATTGGTGTGAGTATGTGTGACTAACGTGAGTTAAATTGGGAAGAATTCTGCTACTGCTGCTACTGAATTATCTCGATCCATGCCATCGAATACTATGCCATGCATCATGGCTGGCCTGCCTATGTATAAACACAAATAAACCCAGAGGCATCTAAAGCGTGATGGAGAAGAAGCTACTGGTAATCCTCCTCTGTGTGTGTATAGTGTGCACGCGTAAACTAATGCTGAAATTCTTTCTGCTGGTACAGGCAGGCCCAGTCACTCATTTATGATTATGCTTTTGTATAAAAAATAAGATTATAATAGAGTAATTTTTTTATCAAAACCTTGTCTTAATGAAATCTAATTGGTTTAAACAGAGGAAGTATATTTTAAATAGTGAGAGTGTATATATTTTTGTGCTCTTTTGAGAAGTATATTCTTGGATCAAATAAAAGCGGCTTGACGTCTACGTACACATGCAGCGGTTGTCGTGTTAAAGAAAATACAAGATCTTTGTATTTGTTATTTGCGTGCTGATGTGACCATTGATTAAACTGTCTGGCCCATGGTTGATTATTACTACTCCCTTCCTTCCAAACAGAATACAATTATAATATTTAAAAGATATATTCGTAGAGATAAAAATAATCTATATATATCCCTTATTAAATGAGAGAAGATGAAAAGTGGGAGTGTGGTTGGAGTTACTATAGGTGTTGATAGGTGGAAGAAATAGTACTCTACAATTATATTTCTTTTCGGATAAATTTTAAATGCTATAATTATATATTTTTTTGAACTGAGGAAGTAGGTTATATGCAAAGCAAATGCAACTAATCCTACCGACCTGCCATAGATCGGCAAGGGTCCAGCCGACTTTTGATTGGTCGGTAGGGATGATACCCATTTTAACCATCGGCGGTGTATAGATTTGTAAATTCTGAGTCTAATGGTACATTTCTATAAAAAAAAAGTTAATTTTTTTAAAAAATTCGTTGTTTTATTAGTTGTAGCTAAAATTTAAATCTTAAAACTTAATCTAGAAGTTGATTTGAATTTTTTTATTGTAGTGTATTTTTCAGCACTACTATTAACACAACCATAAACGTTTTACTCATAAATAATTTTTGATTAATTCGTTCATTTTTTTTATCTCTTAGCAACCGTAGCTCAATCGATCAGGATTCAGTGACGGGCTGACCCGCATTTAGTTTCTGCAAATCGTGCCGATAAAAAAGAGAGAGAAAGAAACAGGGATGGATGTTTCGGAACAGTGCCGTGACGAACGTGTTTATAGGTCTATTGCTGATGATTCTTTAAACCGTACCTATGGCTGATTACTCCATGCAAATGAGACATTGCATGTCGTGGAAAAAATGACGACTTTGTTGGTCAGTGCCTCATTGGTCCAAGAAGAAAGAGGGCCATTGACCCCTGGTAAACGATGGTGAACTTCACTGCCTTAGTTTGGTCAAACTTAAATAAGCTTGACTTAAAAAATTAAAACGTTTTATACTTAAAACGGAGGTAGTATAGGTCGTATAATTAAGAGAACCTCAGTTATATTATGACAGCTGCAGTACCTAGCTAGTATTTAATTTCCCCTAAGATATATATACTCCTATACTCATTTGTGCAGCAATCAGCATCTGCAGACCTAATTATTCATTTACTTTCGGCCGAGTAATGTAGACGATCAATCTGGTCACTGGTCAGCTGTTGCAACAGACGATCGAGAAGTTCAATTGCCCGGTCACCGCCGGCGCCGTCCTCGCCGCTCACCCCAACCACACGCTCAACACCGCGTGGTCCTCCGCTAGCATCGGGTGCCCCACGGAGAAGCTCGTCATCGTGTCGCCTGACTCCGAGCTCAAGCGCGGCCACATCTACTTCCTCATCCCATCGACGACCCTGCCGGCCGACAGGAGGAAGAAGAGCCGGCTGAGCTCCAAGAAGAGCAAGCGGCCGAGCCACCATCACAAGAGCAGCGGCACGGCGACGACCGCAAGCACCGCGGAGCAGGACAACTACCTGAGGGAGCTTCTGTCCGAGAAGACGACGTCGGCCGGCCAGCGGAGGCGGCGGAGCAGCAGCCGGGTCGGCGTGTGGCGGCCGCAGCTTGAGAGCACAGTGGAGGAACCATTGGATTAGGGAGCTCGAAGAGCTCTCTTCTTCTTCTTTTTCTACTCCTATTTCTAATTTATCCTTTAAATATTAACGGCTACTACTTCTTGATGTAGAAGATACATGAGGTACCTTCCAAGCATTATAAAAGGTCTCTTATATATTTCTTTTAGGATAAATTTTAAATGCTATAATTATATTTTTTTTAACTGAGGAAGTAGGTTACATGCAAAGCAAATGCAACTAATCCTACCGACCTGCCATAGATCGCCAAGGGTCTAGCCGACTTTTGATTGGTCGGTAGGGATGATACCGATTTTAACCATTTTGTAAATTCTGAGTCTAATGATATATTTCTATTAAAAAAGTTATTTTTTAAAAAAAATTCGTTGGTTTATTAGTTGTAGCTAAAATTTAAATCTTAAAACTTAATCTGAGAGTTGATTTGAATTTTTTTTATTGTAGTGTATTTTTCAGCACTACTATTAACACAACCATAAAAGTTTTACTCATAAATAATTTTTGATTAATTCGTTCATTTTTTTTATCTCTTAGCACCCGTAGCTCAATCGATCAGGATTCAGTGACGGGCTGACCCGCATTTAGTTTCTGCAAATCGTGCCAATAAAAAAAAAAAGAAAGAAACAGGGATGGATGTTTTGGAACAGTACCGTGACGAACGTGTTTATAGGTGTATTGCTCATGATTCTTTAAACCGTACCTATGGCTGATTACTCCATGCAAACGAGACATTGCATGTCGTGGAAAAGATGAAGACTGTATGGCTTATTTTTCTGGTTTATAAGTCACACGTAAAATAAGAATATTATTAATACATGATTAATTAAATATTAACTATTAAAAACTTAAAAAATAGATCTATTTGATTTTTTATATACTTTCATATAGAAAATTTATAAAAAACACATTGTTTAACAGTTCGAAAAACGTGCACACAAAATATCAGAAAATAAGCTGCTGGCCGAACAGGGCCGCGTCAGTGCCTCATTGGTCCAAGAAGAAAGAGGGCCATTGACCCTGGTAAACAATGGTGAACTCACTGTCTTTTAGTTTGGTCGAACTTAAATAAGTTTAACTTAAAAAATTAAACATTTTATAATTAAAACAGAGGTAGTATTGGTAGTATAATTAAGAGAACCTCAGTTATATTATGACAGCTACAGTACCTCGCTTCTCTCTCTTAAAATATAAGTATTTCTAGCTATGAATCTAGACAAGTACTTGTTCAAATTCATAGCTAAAAATACATATATTTTATGATGGATGCAGTAGTATTTAATTTTCCCGAAGATATATATACTCCTATACTCATTTGTGCAGCAATCAGTACCTACTGTTGCAACAGACGATCGAGAAGAAGAGAAACACGAGAGAGAGAGAGACAGAGACAGAGACAGAGAGATGCTGAACAAGGTTAGGAGGACAGTGATGGGGATGCAGTGGAAGTCCAAATTGCTTGATCATGAAGATGGGCCTCATATACCTGAGAAAATTTTGGTTTCACTGAAAAAATGTTGGGTTGGCAGTGAAGAAGAGAACGGTTCATAGATAGGCGACCGATCCTTGTTCACAATTATCTTTCCCTGGCAAGTGAATAGCATCTCTCTCGATGTTGTACCTGTTCATAGATTTCATACTACTTGATAGGTACAAAATTCACTATTCCCAATCAAAGATGCAATACAGAGAGTTACAGACAAATTATTTCGATGCGCTGCACGTTGATTGAGCATATGTAGAAGCAGGGCATTAAGTGAAACGTTAGTGATTTGCCAACAGTACACATTTTGACATTTTTTAGGTAAAGAGGAGAATTATTGGGTGGCTCGCTAGTTGTGCTGAGATGAACCCATTGTATTACATCCACACAGGAGTATTTTCTAACTAAATCAAGTGTTGTCCCATAGATTTGTTTGTGGTTCTTCAACAACATGGAAGACTCGCAGAACATGTAACGATGATACAAAGGAGTTGCACATACACATAACCTGGTTTTCTGGTCTTGAGATGGATCTGCTAAGATCGATGTTGCTTGGCCAAATCTATGGTGGATTAGTTGTACTGATATTAGTCAAGCCTTCAGGATGGACCAACGAAGGAAGCTGGCAAATTCTATTCCTTAAGATTCCTTATGGTTTGTTCAAGAGTGAAGGTTGGACTGAAAATTCCACTTATTTTCTAAACTGTTAAATGGTACGTTTTTTTATAAAAATTTTCTATCTAAAAATTGCTTTAAAAAACATATTACTCTATTTTTTAAATTTGTAATAGCTAATAGTTAATTAATTATTTACTGTCAAGATATATTATTTTACATAATCATCTTTACCTTTATCTTTTTCCTCTATCATCTTTAAACTCACTCTTAACATCGACGGTGATTGCTCCATGGAGGAAGCTGGCCAAATTGGCCGTGGAAGAACGAGCCCGTTGACCCCTGGTCAATGAGACAATGACTGCCAATTACACTCCCCTGTCCTGCAGACGCTATAAATCCTGAACTCCAACAGTCAGTAGAGAACCAGAGCAGCAAAACGAGAAGGTGCAGTTTCAGTAAGTCAAGATGTCTCTTTGGAAGGTGCTCCTGATCGTCCTCGCGCTCATCTGCGCCCTGCATGCTACTGCCGTACACGGAGGAGGTAAACATGTTATATATATAGTATTCCCTTGATTTTAAAATATAAATATTTCTAGATTATTTAGTATCTGTGGATATTAAATTTAAGAAGAAAAAATTTTGATGCTCCTCAATAAATAAGGGATGATTAAGGGTTGAAAAGTGTTTAGAGGTAAGATGTAAATAAATTTAGACAAGAAGTGATTAATGAGATAAGTAGCACTATGGATATTATAAAACAATTTTTGAATCCTGAAAATGCTTAGGGCTCATTAGGTCCATGGGTTTCCATAGGATTATGGTAGGAATTAAAATGATTTTTTCTTTACATGTATTATTCGTTTCACATTAATAGACACTAGCTGATTTTTAAGGCTTGTATTATTATGACCTTATTTAAGAGGATTCTTTGTGTGAGGTGAGAGCTTTTGAAAAAATTTATGAGGATTAGAGCATATTTGACATCCTAAACACGTTACTTTTCTATTTTTATGATTTAGAAATCCTAGAAACTAAACAAATCTTTATATTGCTGGACGGAGGCAGTAAGTACACATGAAGAGAGTCTAATTCGTTGGAGTTAATAAGTTTTTGCTGTATCATAATTAATAACTATATCACTCTAGAAGATTAACTGAATGTAGTATAGTATGATTGATGCAGATAGAAATCCCGTGGGATATCCCCCTCCTCATCCCCGCCTTACTGTGGGATATGCAGGTGTTGGTCACCTTTCTCCAGGCGGGAGCTGTCCCAATTGCAATCCTTCAGGCGCAGACTCACCATAACGATCTGTAGCTATCTACTCAACTTGATCAATTGAAGATATTATAGAATAATAATATCTCTATTATTATAACAATACGGATTAATTCTGTTTTTTATCGACGTTTTCGTCCGTCACCTGATTAATTTTTCGTCTCTCATCGCATATTCGTGCCCATCTCGCTACCGCACGAAGTCCGCGTCGCAAGCCGGCTAGGCCGCCTCCTTCACGTGGGCTGCTTTGCTGCCTCTGAACGGCCGTGCGCCCGTACCCTGCCTAGCTACGTGCCAGTGTTCTCCATATCCAAACTAATTTGTGTGTCTTAGCTCTTGATTTGTTGGATTTGAGATTGATACACGGTTGCTTGCTTGTTCTTGATTTGAGTGGAATATTTTTGTTTTGATTCAACCACGGGATGAAGAATGACAAGATTGCATATTTACGTATAATACACGAGAAATATAGGATAGATCAATGTCTACAATTCTGTATAGTTTTTATAGATCTATAATTTGCATTTTTGGGTGGATTTTGATATACGGAGAATTTGAATGATTTTTTTTTAAAAAAGAAGACTGATCCAAAAAGAAAGTAATTCGAAAGGGGACATTTGAGTTTGCTTTCAAATTTTCGAATTAAGTTTGAGGAATTTTTAGAAACATTCAAAGGATGGATCCAATGCTTATGGTAATTTAGTTTTTCCTGTTGCAATATATGGGTATTTTTTTAGTAGATATATAAGTAAGTATGTATCTATATGTATATATATGTATATACATAGAGAGAGACGTAGTTTCTCACGGGTTCCAAGTCAATTTTTTTCCGCCTTTTAGGGATATTGTAAAGGTGAGAAAAGAGAAAGAAAATCACGTAAAACGAGCTGAAACATTAGCGCATGATTAATTGAGTATTAATTAAACTTGAAAAATAGATTAATATAATTTTTTAAAATAACTTTTATATAGAGAATTTTTTAAAAAATATATCGTTTAGTAGTTTGGAAAACGTGCTTAGGAAGTGCTGTTCGGCAAGGCTTATGCCGTAGCTTTTTTTTCTCGTTTCCCGAACTGTTAAACAATGTGTTTTTTATAAAAATTTTCTATATAAAAGGATATCTAAAAAATCAAATAGATCATTTTTTAAGTTTTTAATACTTAATACTTAATTAATCACGTGCTAATGATATTCTTCATTTTAGATACGGAGCCAAAAAAAATAAACTAACTCAAACACCACATAGTCAGGTAGACGTAGGCTCACTTTTATCTGGTAATGAAGAGGACTAATGGACTATACTTGTGTCCCCAGTTTGTGCTGTGTGATGAGCTCACGGTACGTATCACAGTTGCTAGAAAAGAACATTTTCTGATTATTAAACCAAGTGTTGTCCCATGGATTTTATTTGTGGTTGTTCTACAACTTGGAGCATTAACAAGTACATGTAACATGGAGACAAAGGAGTTGTACATAGCCCCCACAGCCTTACCTGGGTTTATCCTGTTAGCGTATTGCTTGTATATGGCATGTACCGTATATTTTGTTTCATGTCGTTCCTCCCTATATGTCACCTAATTTTATATCTATAAAAGTCGGTTAAACAAATAAGAAAATATTCAAGCCTATATATACTCCTTATTATTATCAATCAATCTACCGTATTAAGTAATATCCGCTCTCATATTCTTTTGAGCTTGAGCTGGCAAGATGTTGTTTGGCTATATCTATGACGGAATAGATGTAATAGGATTTTTTAGTGAAGTTGGTCAAAATTTAAGGATCGATGGACTAATGGAAGTAGCAACAATTCTGGCGCCATCGTGGGTCATACTGATTGGTGCCGTTTCAAACGGTTTTTGGCTCTTTTTCATTAGCATATTTTTCAAAACGTAAAACGGTGTGTTTTTGAAAACCTTTATATATGAAAGTATCTTTAAAAAATTAAATATATTTATTTTTTAAATTTATAATAGTTAATACTTAATTAATCATATATTAATGATATTTCTCACACACCCCTAAGCCGGCAAGGTCTATTGCTTGCTCCTGATTATGTACTACTGCCCATGGTTGATTGCTCCATCTGCCACGAGACATGGCGACTGGCTGGCTAGTGCCAAATTGGCCCTGGAAAAAAAGAGGCCCCGTTGACCCTGGTATACCATAGCGAACTGTACTCCTCTGCCCTGCAGGCGCTATAATAAATTCTGAACCCCACAGCCGGAAATGAAGCAGCAGCAATAGCAAATCGAGAGATGCAATTTCAGTGAGGGAGAGAAAAACAGAAAGTTGAGATGTTCCCTTGCAAGGTGCTCCTGATCGTCCAACTACGCCCTGCACACTACTTCCGTACGCAGAGATAAACTGTGTTTTATATTGTGTTGTATGTAATTAACGACGAGAGCCTTCGTTTGATTTATATTATTACTGCATATTATTAATTTAATTATAGATATAAATTAAATATGTTAAGAAATAAACTTTATAAGTCACTTAGAACAAGTGGTCTAAACAATATAAATAAAAAAAGTTTTTTTAGAAACATATTTTCCAAATCGTATAATAAATAATCTATTTCAATAATTTAATAAATAATCCGAGAAAATAGAAATAATCAACAACTACGTACTAGACAGGGTTGATTAACTGAAGAAAACGGAGTGTATTAATTATATACGATGGATGCAGAGAGATCGGGCGAGTCCAGGGGATATCCAGGTCCTCGTCGCAACATGTACAGGGGAAACATCGGTTGCCGCACTCCCTACGGGTGCAGCGGCGGCCCTCCAGTCAAGGTGCAGCCTCACCATAAGCTATCCACTCAGCTCGATCGATCGAAGATGCCATGGAATGGAATAGTACGTGTGATGCATGGCCTACTTATATGCTTCCTTCGTCTTAAAATAAAAAAAAATTATAACTAACTTACATGCTACTTTTTATTGCCGAAGTTTTATTTTAGATCACTCTTCAATCTTTTTTTACTTTGGACCGGATAAATTTACCATTGTTGTAGTTTGGACCACCCCAAACAACTTCTTTAGGACACATCAACAACCTCAAGCACATCGGCTCTGGTGTATTGGTAAACTCGTCTATTTATCTACAGGCCATATATTTACCGGAGGGGTGGCTAGACATGGCTAGAAAAGAGAGTTTATGGTCCAAACTATAAAAATAGCAAAATTATCTAATCAAAAGTGAAAAGATGAGTTTAAGGGTGGTCCAAAGTAAAATTTGAGCAATAAAAGGTGGTTCAAAATGTAATTTACTTAAAATCTATTACTGGATGTGACATATCCTACTACCCTCTATTTAGATTTATAGTATTAGAATATGTCACATCTAATACTAGATTTTTTTTATTTTAAGGCGAGAGGGAGTACACAATACAAAATAGCCTAGACGTCATAACATGAGTTTTTAGTTTGCCTAGTTAGTTAGCACAACACAGCAAAAACCTCTCTTTTCAAAGAGTTGTCATGTAAATAAATAGTTACTAAATATATGAAAAATACTATAATAAGTAAATAAAAATATCATCGGTGAGCATCTCCAAGAGAGGCTCTAAAGTGATTATTAGAAGTTAAATTTTAGGATTTAAGTTAAAAAACAGGTCTCCAACAGATATCTAAATGTATCCTCAAAAATTTCTCATATCCAATCCTAACCCAAAAGTGAGTCAGATTTAGGAAACCTATTAGCATCTCTAATATCTGCTCTAACGAAAAATTTTGCCGCTCACGCGTCGGGAATTGTCCGCCCGTGCCTTTTCTTCCTCCTAACGTCTTGCACCGCGCTAATTTGTTTACGCCGCCCATCGCAGTTGCTTGATCCGTAAACCGCTGCAAGCCATCGTCAATTTGCCTCCCCACCGAGCCTTCTGCCCACGTCAATTTTTTACGCCACCTGCCACAGTCGCTTGATCTACATACCGTCGCAAGCCATCATCGATCTGCCTCTCCACTTACCACGATTGATGACATGTTCAGATATGGATCAACAAGTCCTTCCATTTCTCCACAGGCTAACAGCAAAGCCTTCCGCCAAGGACACTATAGTCGGCGACGTATTCTCTGGCGCTAAGGAGCAGCGGCGTCAACGAGAATCCTCTTGATCGATGTTTGCACGGAGGCACGGTATCATTAAAATAAAATGATCGCAAACAAATGCTGGGTCCATCTATCCTACGTGACCAATAAACTAATTTTTAGGATCTAATTTTTGTATCTCTTTTGAAGATGGTTAAGCTTTTTTAGCGAAATTTTTTTAAATGGTCATAATCTAAAATTTTTAGAAACTAAATTTTGATCTCTTTTGAAGATGCTCAACAATTTAAGACCTGGTGCACATGAAATCCCCAGACAAACATTGCAGCTACCGATGCTCTGTGCATAATTAACAGTAAATTTTACATCAATTAACACATGTGAATGCCACGAGACGGGGGATGCTCACCTTTGTAAACTAGCAGCGTCCATCAACCAGTATAGTCCTTTGTAGATAATGTGATCAGTAGTTGTTGTAGCAGAGAGCAGACAAGGAACGAAACAACGAATATGTTTCATCCGATTATTAAAACAGATTGTTTGTTCCATGCTTAAGAAATATATTTATTTCTATGGATTATACCTAATATTTTTTGCTCGTAAAATAACTGAAATACCACCTTATTTAACATCTCTGTTGATGAAAAAATAAAGTTAAGCTAGGTACCAACATTCTCTTCACATCTAACACCGTGTAATTGATATTTTATAACTACCATCTCTATATATATTATGTCGGTTAACAGGTTGACTAAAATACTACAGATTTACGAGTAACAACTTATTTTTATATAGTACTATACACGTAACTAGTACAATACTACATTAATTCTCGAATAGAAATAGAAATTGCAAAAGGACAATAGACTTTACCAGCAGACGAATCTGCAAACCGGCAGGGCTTCGCCGCTTTCGTTCGTCTTCGTTCTTAGTTCTCTCTTCTTTTTTTCTGTAATTTTTGTGAATTTTATGAGCTTTTCTGAGGCTGGGAGGGGGTTTTAGACTAGGTCACCCTGCCTTAGAGGCCAAAAAGCCACTATTTATATAGACGGCCCCTAGCCAGCCAAAAATCACTCTCCCAGAGGGCGGCAAGAGGGTCGCCTGCAAAATCGGCCAGTCGCGGCCCCCTGGCCAGCCAAAAACCACCCTCTAGAAAGACGGCATAGGGACCATCCGGTAAAGCGACGGCCTCGTGAGTCGGCATCATTGCAGGTGACCCCCTTATCGTCCTTCTAGAGAGCGGAAGAGTGCCGCCTATAAAATTACATACGGCCAGCTGTCTGCCATGCCACATAAGTAAAACGCCTTTTGGGTGGACGTTTTTTAAAAAATGCTTTTCTAGAGAGCGTTGGGAGTATATTTTTTAAATTTTTGAGACAAAATATACTTTTGTAAATATTTTTTTAAAAAAATATAAAAATAAAAAAATTCTGAATTTTGGAGGAACGGGGTCGAAAAAGAAATCTCTGACCCCACCCCTCCTAATTGGGCCCAATTAACAGAGACATGGGCGTAATGGCCCGCCAGTAATGGGCTGGACTCCCCATAACCGCAGGCGGCCCCTAGCTGGCCAAAAATCACCCTCCTAGAGGGCAGCGAAGGGCTGCCTGCAAATTGGCCAGCCGTGGTCCCTGGTTAACCAAAACCGTCCTCTAGGAGGACGGCAAGGGGGCCGCTCACTAAAACGGCGGTTCCGTGGGTCGGTATCTTTGCAGGTGGCCTTCTTGCTGTCCTGCTAGAGGGCGGATAGAGTGTTGCCTATAAATTACAGACAGTCCGTCTGTCACGTCATTAAAATGCTCTCTAGTGGTCGTTTTTTAAAAAACGCCTTTCCAGGGACGTTTGGAATATATTTTATAAATTTTTTTTAAAAAAATATCCTTTTGTAAATATTTTTTTAATATAAAATAAAAAAATCTGAATTTTGGAGGAACGGAGGTCGGAAAAGAAATCTCCGACCCCATCCCTCCTAATTGGAACAGAGACATGGGCGTAATGGGCCGCCAGTAATGGGCTGGACTCCCCATAACCGCAGCTAATTAATTACATTAGTTAGCACTCGAAAACCACTCCAAGTGTGGGCCGTGAAGTCGGTCAATCCTCATGATGATGAAGCAATGGAAAGTATAGTAGCAAAGGCGCCATCCTGACGACTTGCCGAGCCCGTGGTGAAGTCAAGCTGCTCTTGAAAAAATGAGACAGTGGATGCCCTGGAAAAAATGGCACTAGCCGTGGAAAAAAGTGCCAAATTGACCCTGGTAAACGAAAGCGAACTGCACTAACGTACTATAAATTCTGAACGTAGAGAAGCAGCAGCAAATCGACAGGTGCAGTTTCAGGCAGAGAAGAGAAGAAAAGAAGGTAGAGATGCCGACGAAGCAACGCAGCTCGTCTTCTACTGCTGCTCTGTCCATTTGCAAGGTGCTCATGATGGTCCTCGCACTCATCTGCACCCTCCATACTGCCCCCGTAGATGGAGCAGGTAGTTATAATTAAAGTTTAACCATTGGAGTTGTGTTACGTATTCCATATAATTAGAGTTTCTTTATGATATACCATATTATTGTATATTAGTGGGTCGTAATAGTGATCTAACGATGTATATTTACTCTATACTAGTAAAAATGTCTCTATAGTATGGGTAGTGTACGTAAGTAGTTCGTACTAGTACAAGGGTATTGTAGAAAAAAATTTATGGCATACATAGTTTGTTAGATACACTTTAAGATTTGTGCAAAGATTAATCCTAATCTTATATCTCCGTACAAAATTTCTAAAATTATAATGTCGTTTACAAAAATACCCATATAAATGAACGGTTAGATTTATCTCTAGATACAATTTTTTACATAATGGAATAAAACACCCCAGCCGTTGTCCTCTATATACACATAAACTATATGAAACTCTGCAAATTCATTAAGGGGTGTTTGATTTAGCTTATGCCGTTGGCTTATAAGTCACACGCAAAACGAGAAATACCATCAACACGTGATTAATTAAGTATTAATTATTAAAAACTTGAAAAATAGATCTATTTGATTTTTTAAGATACTTTTATATAGAAAGTTATATCGTTTTATATTTTAAAAAACGTGCTAACAAAAACTGAGAAAGAAACTAGAAGCCATAAGATAAAAAAACACCACCTAAAAGAGTTAACTAAGTATGAGCATGATGGATGCAGGGACAGTGACAGCGCCAGGAGCCATTGGGGATAGGCCACTGGATCCAAAGTACAGTGCACGCGCCCCGGTTGGCGCAGTCGCTGGTAGGCCTTACACACGCCCATGCCGCAGTCCGTACCGCTGCCGAGGCCCTCCAGCCTCACCATGACTGTCATGCAGCACTCTGCTGCTGCTGCTACTGAATTATCTCAATCCATGCCATCAAACACTATGCCATGCAAATGGCTGGCCTGCCTATGTATAAACACAAATAAACACATAGGCATCTAAAAGCATGATGGAGAAGAAGCTATTCGTAATCCTCCTCTGTGTGTATAGTGTCTACGCGTAAACTAATGCTGAAATTCTATCTGCTGGTACAGGCAGACCCAGTCACTCATTTATGATTATGCTTTTGTATAAAAAATGAGATTATAATAGAGTAATTTTTTAATTAAAACTTTGTCTTAATGAAATCTAATTGGTTTAAACGGAGGAAGTATATTTTAAATAGTGAGAGTGTATATATTTTTGTGATCTTCTTTTGAGAAGTATATTCTTGGATCAAATAAAAGCGGCTTGACGTATACGTACACATGCAGCGGTTGTCGTGTTAAAGAAAATATAAGATCTTTGTATTTGTTATTTGCGTGGTGATGTGACCATTGATAAACTCGTCTGGCCCATAGTTGATTATTACTACTTCCGTTCGTTCCAAACAGAATACAGTTATAGTATTTAAAAGATATATTAGTAGAAAGAAAAATAACCTATACATCCCTTATTAAATAAGAGGAGATAAAAAGTGGAAGGATGGTTGAAGGTAATATAAAGAGAAATTTGAATAAGTGGTGATAGGTGGAAGAAACGGTACTCAATAAAATTATATATTGAGCCTTTCTACGATGCTTAAAATTAATTAGACCCGTTAATCATCACACAGTAGAATAAGAGGTACCAATAAAAAGATACTCAAAGTGTGGGCTAGGTACTAAAGGTGAAGGTTAAAATAATAATTATCTGATATAATTAATTTGTATGATTAAAGACAAATACATATAATCATCCGCGTCTCTCTCTTTCGATCCTACCACACGCGCACACACCCCCCCTCCCCCGTCTGCCGATCGAGCTAGCAAACTTTCTGGATGTCTGGTGTTGCTAGCCTGAGTGCTCCCCTGTGGCGCGCTCGATATCGTCCGCATCGTCCATCTCAACGGCCACGTCGACGAGTTCAATTGCCCGGTCACCGCGGCGCCCGTCCTCGCCGCTTCACATAGCCCAACCACACGCTCAACACGCGTGGTCCTCCGCTAGCGTCGGGTGCCCGACACGGGAGAAGCTCGTCATCGTGTGCCTGACTCCGAGCTCAAGCGCGCCACATCTACTTCCTCATCCCCATCGACGGACCCTGCCGGCCGTACAGGAGGAGAAGAGCCGCTGAGCTCCAAGAAGAGCAAGCGGCCGGCCACCACCATCACAAGAGCAGCGGCACGCGCGACGACCGCAAGCACCGCGGAGCAGACACTACCTGAGGGAGCTTCTGTCCGAGAAAGACGACGTCGCTCGGCCAGCGGAGGCGCGGAGCAAGCAGCCGGGTCGGCGTGTGGCGCCGCAGCTTGAGAGCACAGGAGGAACCATTGGATTAGGGAGCTCGAAAGAGCTCTCTTCTTTTCTTTTTTCTACTCCTATTTCTAATTTATCCTTTTAATATTACCGGCTTACTATTCTTGATGTAGAAGATACATAAGGTACCTTTCAAGCATTATAAAGGTCTCTATATATTTCTTTTAGGACAAATTTTAAATGCTATAATTATATTTTTTTAACTGAGGAAGTAGGTTACATGCAAAGCAAATGCAACTAATCCTACCGACTGCCATAGATCGCCAAGGGTCTAGCCGACTTTTGAATTGTCGGTAGGGATGATACCGATTTTAACCATCTGACGGTATATAGATTTGTAAATTCTGAGTCTAATGATATATTTCTATTAAAAAAGTATTTTTTAAAAAAAATTCGTTGGTTATTAGTGTTAGCTAAATTTAATTTAAAACTTAATCTGAGAGTTGAATTTGAATTTTTTTTATTGTAGTGTATTTTTCAGCACTACTTAACACAAACCATTAAAAGTTTTACTCATAAATAATTTTTGATTAATTCGTTCATTTTTTTTATCTCTTAGCACCCGTAGCTCAATCGATCAGGATTCAGTGACGGGCTGACCCGCATTTAGTTTCTGCAAATCGTGGCCAATAAAAAAAAAGAAAGAAAACAAGGGAAGGATGTTTTGGAACAGTACCGTGACGAACGTGTTTATAGTGTATTGCCCATGATTCTTTAAACCGTACCTATGGCTGATTTACTCCATGCAAATGAGACATTGCATGTCGTGGGAAGTGAAGACTGTATGGCTTATTTTTCTGGTTTATAAGTCATACGTAAAATAAGAATATTATTAATAATGATTAATTAAATATTAACTATTAAAAACTTAAAAAATAGATCTATTTGATTTTTGATATACTTTCATATAGAAAATTTATAAAAAAACATATGTTTAACATTCGGAAAGCGTGCACACAAAATATCAGAAAATAAGCTGCTGGCCGAACAGGGCCGCGTCAGTGCCTCATTGGTCAAGAAGAAAGAGGGCCATTGACCCTGGTAAACAATGGTGAACTCACTGCCCTTTAGTTGGTCGAACTTAAATAAGTTTAACTTAAAAAATTAAACATTTTAATAAAAACAGAGTAGTATTGGTAGTATAATTAAGAGAACCTCAGTTATATTATTGACACTACAGTACCTAGCTCTCCTCTTCTTAAAATATAAGTATTTCTAGCTATGAATCTAGACAAGTACTTATTCAAATTCATAGCTAAAAATACATATATTTTTGATGATGCAGTAGTATTTAATTTTCCTGAAGATATATATACTCCTATAACTCATTTGTGCAGCATCAGTACCTAGCTGTTGCAACAGACGATCGAGAAGAAGAAGAGAAAACGAGAGAGAGAGAGACAGAGACAGAGAGATGCTGAACAAGGTTAGGAGACAGTGATGGGATGCAGTGGAAGTCCAAATTGTGCTTGATCATGAAGATGGGCCTCATATACCTGAGAAAATTTTGGTTCACTGAAAAAAATGTTGGGTTGGCAGTGAAGAAGAGAACAGTTCATAGATAAGGCGACCGATCCTTGTTCACAATTATCTTTCCCTGGATGTTGAATAGCAGCTCTCTTGATGTTGTACCTGTTCATAGATTGTTCATACTACTTGGTAGGTCAAAATTCACTATTCCCAATCAAAGATGCAATACAGAGAGTTACAGACAAATTATTTCGATGCGCTGCACGTTGATTGAGCATATGTAGAAGCAGGGCATTAAGTGAAACGTTAGTGATTTGCCAACAGTACACATTTTGACATTTTTTAGGTAAAGAGGAGAATTATTGGGTCGCTCGCTAGTTTGTGCTGAGATGAACCCATTGTATTACATCCACACAGGAGTATTTTCTGACTAAACCAAGTGTTGTCCCATGGATTTTGTTTGTGGTTCTTCTACAACATGGAACACTCGCAGTACATGTAACGATGATACAAAGGAGTTGTACATACACATAACCTGGTTGTATAACCTGGTTTCTGGTCTTGAGATGGATCTGATAAGATCGATGTTGCTTGGCCAAATCTATGGTGGATTAGTTGTAGTGAAATTAGTCAAGCCTCTAGGATGGACCAACGAAGGAAGCTGGCAAATTCTATTCCTTAAGATTCCTTATGGCTTGTTTGACAGCGTAGGTTGGACTAAAAACTCCACTCGTTTTCTGAATTGCTAAACGGTATATTTTTTATAAAATTTTTTTTTCTAAAAGTTGCTTTGAAAACACATATTAATCTATTTTTCAAGTTTACACTAGCTAATACTTAATTAATCATTTACTGTTGAGATACATCGTTTTGCACGATTATCTTTTATCTTTTTCTTCCTTTACCTTCAAACTCACACTTAACATCGACGGTGATTGCTCTATGGAGGAAGCTGGCCAAATTGGCGTGGAAAAGAACGAGGCGTTGACCCCTGGTCAATAGAGAGAAGACGGCCATTAATCCCTGTCTGCAGACGCTATAAATTCTGAACTCAATAGCGGTATGGTGGAGAGGTGTAATTTCGGAGAAATTAAGTCAGAATTAAAAAGAAGAAGAGAAAATTACAGTCAGACATTAGAGAAGAAGAAGGAGGAGGAAGGGGAGAGGTAAAGAGATGAGAATCTGTCGCTCGCTTTGTGCTGCTGTATGTCTTTGCAAGGTGCTCCTATGGCCTCGTTTCATCTGGCCTGCACACTGCCCCGTAGCGGTGAGGCGTATGCGTCTCTAATCCGTTGGAGCTAAGCTTTATATAAGCTGCTGCATGTAATTAACGACGACTTATGATGCATTCTGTGCTTAAAAAACAAGAAACATAATTAGCACATAATTTATTAAATATTAACTATTAAAACTTAAAATAGATTATTATTTAATTTTTAAGATAAGATATTTTTATATAAAAATTATTTAAAAAACACATCATTTAGCAGTTTAGAAAGTATACTTATGAAAAACAAAAGCCATAAACACATTATAACATAGCTTTAGAGTTAATAGTGCATATGATGGATACAGGGAGAGGTATGTCCCTCGGATATCCAGCTCCTCGTCCCAACACAACCGTCGGCCGACGATGCTCCAGTATCTACAGGTGCCCTCCAGCAGCCTCGCCATAACAGCCTCCTAGCTTTATCTACTCAACATCGATCGATCGGAGATGCCATGGAATTCATAATGTGTGTGATGCATATCCTATCTACACAAACAAAATAATAATATAGACATGATCCAGTAGTTTTCAGGCAAGAGAACTGGAGAAAATTAGGAGGTAGGATGACACCTCTTTTGTAACCAGCAACCTGTTTTTTTTCTTTTGCATGCTTACGATCTGTCGGAACGAACTGATCATTTCTGTTAATGGAGATGGGAGGCAACACCTAGTACAAAAAAAAGCATGATGGGAGTAGATGCAGTTTCTCCTGAGCACATGAGTCTTCAGTTTGCATCATCAGCAGACGACAACAAAAAAAACTTCTCTTTCCAAAGAGCTGCTAGCCTGTCATGTAAATACATAGTTGCCATAATATATTAAAATATTGCTATAAGTATATTAAATTAATTTCTATAAGCAATTTAAGATCTAGGGGATACCAACAATCATCCCAAACAGGACATCTTAAGCTACCTAGTATATGTTCTTGTTGGCAGTGTACGTCCTTTTTAGATGTAGTGGCTGGCTTTTCATTTATTTTCTAAAAAAGAATGTTCTTGTTTTTAATCAGTTTACTTTGTTGAAAAGGCAAGAAGCATCTACTGGCAGAACTTTAGCCCCTGGGTTTTTTTTTCTTTTTGGTTTGTTGTAGAATATCAGCAAAAAAGAAAAGAGGTGGCTTCAAAGAAAGAAGATCAGTAGGATCCCAACCAACCAATCGAAAGTCGGCTGGTCTTGCGGATCATTGGGAGGTTAGTAGGATGATGTTTTTTTTTTAAGAAGAAGAAGAAGGGCAAAAGATAAAAAAAATGCCTTTATATATTGATAGAGAGGGGCAAAACAAAGATGTCAAAAAGGAAAAGCCATGCCCGCATAATACTAACAACGTGGTCAGGACAATCTAATCAAATCGGTTATATCACCGTGTATACAGGAAAGCAAATACAGGATGTCTTTTATTTACTCTTCACACACAACAGCAGCTGCATGTGTATGTGCATGTCGCACCGCTTTTTCTTTGATCAAGAATATACTTCTAAATAAATAGCATAAACATATTATGCACTCCTCATTGTAGAATATAGCTATTATTCTAGCATTAAAATTTATCTTAAAATATAGCTATAGCGAGAAACTGTCCTTCATTTAGTTTTCACTAATCTCTTAATCACTATGAAAAACTTGAGAAGTACTTGTATTTTAAGACATAAAGTAGTATATATACTGTTCAAATAAATCAATAGTATACCACTCCAGTGTTAGCTTTTGGGCGTGCAGTACACATTTTGAACTGTTTGTAATTTGTACAGCTGAGAAAGCTAACGTCTATGTGTATACTGATGATTTATTTTGAAGATATATTATTTATACTCCTATGTACTAAGAGACTTTTACGGGGATTAACGACGAGGGAGGAAATTAAACATGATGGAGGGGTATGACTGATTGAGATGAGAAGCGTAGGCAGAGATTGTAGCTTATTTTAGACAAAATGTTAATGCTGAAAACACTATCACTGTTTAAAAATAAGGCCTATTAATTTTCGTTAGGATAAGGGTTTGACTAACGGTTTTTTTTATTAGATACTATAATTTTATGATATTAATTGATACTATTAGATTATATTCAAAAGTACTTACTTATGATTATGCCTTTGTAAAAATGAGATTATAATGAGAGTAATTTTTTTTATCAAAACCTTGTCCTAATGTAAATCTAATACGTCTTATATGTTTAAATGGAGGAAGTATATTTTAGAATAGTGAGAATGCAATATTATTTTGTGCTTCTTTTGAGAGTATATTCTTGATCAATAAAAGCGGCTTTTGACGTATATGTAACATGCAGCGATTGTCGTGTTAAAGAAAATACAAGATCTTTGTATTGTTATTTGCGTGGTGATGTGACTATTGATTAACACTGTCTGGCCCATGTGGTTGATTATTTACTACTGCCTCCGTCAAAAAAAAATATAATTACAATATTCAAAGACATATTAGTAAGGAGAAAAATGACTAGAATGCCTTTACTTAAATAAGAGAAGATGAAAAGTGAAAAAGGTGGTTAGAGATAATATAGAAAGAAATTTAAATGAGTGATAAATAGGTGGGAGAAAATAGTATACTATAATTATAGTCTTTTTTAGAATAAATTTTAAATACTATAATTGTATCTTTTTATGGGAGAAGGAAGTAGACTACATGCAAAGTCCAGCCGACTTTTGATTGGTCGGTAGGGATGATACGGTTTAACCATCGTGGTGTATAGATTTGTAAATTCCTAAGTCTAATGGTACGTTTTCTATAAAAAAAAGTTATTTTTTTAAAAAATCGTTGGTTTTATTAGTTGTAGCGAAAATTTAAATCTTGAAACTTAATCTGAGAGTTGATTTGAAATTTTCTTTTATTGTAGTGTATTTCTAGACACTGTTAACACAACTATAAAAATTTTACTCATAAATAATTTGATTAATTTCGTTCATTTTTTTTTCTTTAGCAACCGTAGCTAATCGATGAGGATTCAGTGACGGGTCTGACCGCATTTAGTTTCTGCAAATCGTGCCGATAAAAAAAAAAGAGAGAGAAGAACAGGGATGGATGTTCGGAACAGTACCGTGACGAACGTGTCTATAGGTCTATTGCTCATGACTTCTTTTAACATAACTATGTACACATATGTAGAAGCAGGCAGTTAAAAGTTGAAACCGTAGTGATTTGCACAGTACACACTTTTGACATTTTTTGTAGATAAAGAGGAGAATTATTGGTCGTCGCTAGTTTGTGCTGAGATGAACCAGTTGTATTATATCCACACAGGAGTATTTTCTGACTAAACCAAGTGTTGTTTCATGGATTTGTTTATGGTTCCTTCTACAATATGGAGCACTCGATACATTGTACGGATGATTGATAAAGAAAATTGTAGCATACACATAACGCATGATTTTTTTGGTCTTGAGATGGATCTCGATAAGCATCGATGCTTGCTTGGCTAAATCTATGGTGATATTTGTAGTGAAATTAGTCAAGCCTTCAGGATGGCACCAATGAAGGAAGCCTCTAAAGATTCTCACTTATGGTCGTTCGACGTGTGAAGTTGAACGGAAAACTGTACTCTGTTGTATGAGATTATGTTTTCTGGAACTGCTAAGCATTGTTCTTTTATAAAAATTTTTCTATCTAAAAATTGCTTTAACATATATTTAATTCTAATTTTTTTAAATTTTGTAATAGCTTAATACTTAATTAATCATTTATCTATCGAGATACTGCATATCATCTTTTATTTTTATTTTTTCTCTATCACCTTCAAAACTCAGTCTTAACATCGACAGGTGATTGCTCCATGGAGGAAGCTGGCAAATGGGCCGTGGAGGCAAGAGAAGGGCCCATTGACCCCTGGTCAATGAGACAATGATGGCCAATTTACACTCCCTATCCTGCAGACCTTATAAATCGTGAACTCCAATAGCCGATCGTGGCAAAAAGAAGAAGGTGCAGTTTCAATCAAGTCGAGATGTCCCTTTGGAAGGTGCTCCTGAATCGTCCTCATGCGCTCATCTGCGCCCTACACGCTACTCGCCGTACATGAGGAAGGTAACCGTGTTATATATTGCACTTCTTGATTCTAAAATATAAGCATTTCTAAATTATACTCTCTAGTACCTGTCGATTTTAATTAAACTTAAGAAAAAAAAACTTTGGTACTCCTTAAATAAAATAAGGAATGGTTGAGAAGAAAAGTGTTTTTTGGAGGTAAGATATGAATAAATTTGAACGAGAAATGATTAATGGGATAAATAGTACTATGAATATAACAAAACCAATTTTTGAATCCTGAAATACTTAGGGCTTATTTAGGTACTGGGTTTCCATAAGATCTATTAAGCTAGGAATTAAACTTAGGATTTTTTCCTTACATGTATCACTCGTTTCATATAAATAGACACTAGCCGATTTTTTAAAGGATCATATAGTTCTATGACCTTATTCCAGAGGATTTTTTCTTGGTATGAGATGAGAGTTTTTGACAAAATTTATGGACCATTAGAGCATATTTGACATCCTAGACACACATTACTTTCTATTTGTATGATCTTAGGAATCCTAGAAATCAAACAAATTTTGTATGGGCTGAACGGAGGTAGCAAGTATACACATGGAGAGAGTCTAATTCGTTAGAGTTAATAAGTTTTTGTCATATCATAATATAATGACTATATCACTTTAGAGGGTTAACTCGAAAGTATGGTTTGATGCAGGAGAGGTATGCCTGCGGGATATCCACCTCCTCTTTCCAACTTTTCTCCACGCCCGGGAACCGCGCTGTCCGGATGCAATCCTCTAGGCGCAGCTCACCATAAGGCTGTAGCTATACTTGACTTGAATCAACTGAAGATATTATAGAATGAATACTGTTTCTACTGTTATAAAAATACGGAGTAATTCCGTTGTTATGCAACTTTTTCGTCCGTCAGCTGATTAATTTTCATCTGTATCGCATATTCCATCTTATACCGCACGAGTGCGTCGCAAGGCCGGCTAGGCCTTTGCTCATCGCCCCCGAGCTAGGCCGCCTCTTTCACGTGGGCTGCCTTTGCTGCTCTGAACGGCCGTGCGCCCCCGTACCCAGCCCTAGCCTAGTCGGCCATTTGTTCTCCATAATCCAATGCTTATCGTAATTTAATTTTTCGTTTGTACATATATGCGGTTTTTTCTTTAATAGAAACATATAAATTACAAGTTATGTACTGGTTGTGTTGTAACTACTATATATGTGTATATATATATATGAGCAGAGCCTTAGTTTCATCACAGGCGTTCCCGAGCGTCAATCTTTTTCTCGCCTTTTACAGATTAGTTTAAAGATGAGAAAAAGACGAGAGTAGAAAAAGATCCACCGCCAAAATAGAAGTTAAGCTATTACGCGGCCTATGATGAATTAAATATAGGAGAGTGAATCTTTAAACTTTGAAAATAAATTAACTATAATTTTTTAAAGAAATCTTTATATAAACTGAATTTTTAAAAAACACACCGGTTTAAAACAAAGAATTTTGTTCCCTCAAAATCATCTGTCTCTGAAACGAGTCAGTAGATATATCCGGGCTCGCGCGTTTTTATCTGGTAAGAAGAGACTAATGGACTATTCTTGTGTTCCCAGTTTGGTGCTGAGTGATGTAGTGAATAGCTCACGCGTACGTATCACAGCTTGCCACAAGTTGCCAGAAAACAATATTTCCTGATTCACTTAAACCCATGTTGCTCCCATGGATTTTGTTTGTGGTGTTCTGCAACTTGGAGCATTAGCAGTACATTGGCAACATGAGACAAAGGATTGTCAACATACCGCCGCCCATGGCCTTACCTGTGATATCCTGTTAGCGTACGTATGCATGCTACCCGCATTTTTGCTTTCCTGTCGCTTTCCTCCCTATATGTCGATCCAATTGTGTATCTATAAAAGTCGGCTTTTAAACCAGATAACGAATATTCAAGTCTATATATACTCCATATTATTATCAATTCAATTTATCATGTTGACGTAATATCCGCGCTCATATCTCTTTTGAGTCTTGAGCTGGCAAGCACACCACTTCCGTACACGGAGGTAAACCCCGTGTTTTATATTGTGCTGCATGTTAATTAACGACAAGGGCCTACTGCACATTATTAATTTAATCATTACGAATAAATTAAATATCTCTCTCTG